>VZTB01006583.1:419206-432086 GCA_013397245.1 Thryothorus ludovicianus | reverse complement strand
CAGCCCAGCCCAGCCCAGCCCAGCACAGCTCAGCTCAGCTCAGCTCAGCCCAGCCCAGCCCAGCCCAGCCCAGCCCAGCACAGCTCAGCTCAGCACAGCTCAGCTCAGCTCAGCTCAGCACAGCTCAGCACAGCTCAGCACAGCTCAGCTCAGCTCAGCTCAGGTGTGATGGCACAGTGACATAAGTGTACCATAGAGCAGCGCAGGAATCGCCTGCTCAGGTTAATGGTTCACTGGATCATAAGCTCCTCAGAGTGTGGTGATCAGTTTCATTAAAGGCATCATTCATGCATTTTAATCAGTTCTTTACTTCATTCATTTACTTCATACACTCCAATATCAGTAATTATCAGTAACATATGTATCTTTTGATTCCATACCTGAATGTTTCCTAATCTACATATTTCTATTTCACACAAATATTGTCTTGAAGAACTGAGGCACCCTACACATTGCCTTACTAATCACTTCCATACTGAAGGATATCACTTCAGCTGTGTGTCTAAAATAGCAGAGCTTCCTGCATTCTCAGTCTTAGCCTTAAAATCATTTTCTCAAAATATGTACAGATGTATTGTGGATCACAAATCAGCAAAGCATGGCATTTGTACAGTGATGTTCTTATTACTCTAATGTGTACATTCTGGAATGCTAGGATTGGTTTTTTTCCTAGTAAATATCTTGTTTACTACTTGCCAGTGTTCATGATGCAGTCACAGATTATGTTTGTCTATAAGTGAATTCATAGTATTTATTTTTTTGTCTATTCTGGAAGTATTGAACACAAACTCTAAGGATCTGTCATGACCAGTTTCAGTACTTTATGATAAACAATAAGGGAGCAGGAATGAAAGATAGATATAAATATATGAAGCCTCTGTTGGCCTCTGTAATTGCAGTGAGCACCCCTACGCATGCATGAAAGATTAGTATTGTAATAGGTACTGCTAAAGAAAATAAAGTGCTGTCTTGTAAGAGTTTACTAGGTGATAAAATATATACAAAATCAGATTTGGATTCATGTTCCTCTTCATGCTGACTGAAATCTGTTTTTTGGTATATTTATGTATCTGTATTGTGCTAGAACGCCTGAGAAGGTACCATTCACATGACCAAAATGTGAATATTTTAGAATTCCATACTAGTCCAGCAAAAGTGTTTTAAATGGTTTTATTGCTCATCCTCTTCCTCAAAGGAATCTTAAAAAGTGTTATTATCGTTATACTGAATTTCATTATGCACTCTACTGCAGCCATTGACCATTCAATTTAGAAGTTTCCTCCCTGCATTTCAAACAGGATAGGCAGTAAACTTAGTTCCCTTCTTAACTTTTAAAAAAGCAGAAAATCTGCCTTCCTTGAATAAATTATAAAAACCAAAAACATAACCCTGAATAGCATGGAAGTGTATGAGAACTTCTTGTAACATTTAACTTAGTCTATTACATAGAGCTAACAGCCTTTAGAGGCACAATTTGCTTTGAATCATTCTTTAATGCTTCATTTGGCTAGGCATGACCACTGTCAGTTGAAGCTTTCTAATCTGTTTAAGTATTCTCTAATCCATAAAAGCTGTTCCAATATTAGGAACAAAACCAAGGTGTACCTGTTTGATTGCTATTAAATTGTAAATATTTTACCTCAGTTTTCCCTGTTTTAGTTTTTAAATGAAACCATCATTAAAGCTGACTTTAAAAGAAAAGGAAGTAAAATTAAAAAGAGAGAAAGTAAGTAATGCATTTCTTCTTTCAACTAAAAACTAAGTTGCTGTGGTTGTTATTGGTTATGACTAATTAGTTGAAACGTGGCCAAAATATTCAATAGATATTTTCTGGTTCTGAAATTTTCAGTCATTCTTGTGGAAATATCTCTTTAAAAGAAAATTAGTACAATTTACTAATTTCTCATTGCTGTTCCTGTGCTATTTGATAATTTAGCATATTTCATTCTCACAGAAATGTAGAGGAATTAATACTCTGTGACGAAGATTGTCAGTGACCCAGCATAAGCATAAGCAAATAATCCAAATGAACTGCTTATTATGAAGCCTATGGCAGAAAAGTAACTGATCTGCTAAAAGGAACTGGGATTGACTGGATAGTAATTTATCAGCCAGAAAAGAGCTGTGTGTCAGTTCGCTTTCTCTTACAAATAAATGTTTTTAACCCTCATTTGGTCCTCATGTATAGATATTTACCAAAAGGCCTGCTCAAGTCCCATGTAATGTATCAGCATTTAATGGTATATTTTGGGCTGAAATGCAACCTACTGTAGTTTAAACTGGGTGAAATTCCCAGCTAGATCATTACCAGCATTTTAAAAAAAAATTGAATGAAGTCTTTTCTAAAGATGTCTTGCTAACTAGGTCTTGATACATCTCACATATCTTCATTAAAATGGTGTCCCATGTGTCATGCTCAAACTATGACAACAAGCCAGTGACAGTTGGACAAAGTTCAGTGAGTTGCTGACTCCTTCTGAAGCCACATGTGCAGCCTTCAGTATTGAAAACTTACCCTGAAGGCTGCCTCAGGGTTGCCTTGAGAAAAACACTACAGGCATGTACACCAGAGTGTTAAAACAAGGGAAAGCTGAATTATTGTGCTTTGAGAGTCATTTGTCATCCTATAATCATTGATCAATACAGAACTTATGATGGCAAATAATAGTCTCCATGGTCCAAAACACAAAGGAGTTAGTTTGAAATCTGTAGCTTGAGATATTTTTTTTCTTTATCACATTAGGATGTCTCCTTGAGAAATGACACATTTTCAAGAACTCTTGCTACAGCTGAAAAATGTGATAAACCTCTGAAGATTTAATAAACCAAAAGCAAAGGGATAAAGTATGCATATACAAGAATTTAAAGCATTGAAAGCTCTTACAGCAGAGAATTTTTTGTTCTTATATTATCCAGAAAGAATAGTTTAAGTATTAAGCTCTATTCCTTCTTTTATTCAGATAAATATTTACATTTGATTATTTTGTCTTGCTTTTGTTCTGAGAATTGAAATATTCCTCCTTAGACATCCTCCTTTGTTTTGATTATCTACTCTACAGTTCCTGACTCAGTTTTGGTGACAGTTTCATGACAACAGTGTATAAAGCCTTACCATAAGGTTGTCTCTTTCTATAACAGAGTTGTCAGTTCTTCTTATTACTGGTCTTCACTAAGCATTGGTATGTCTCTGGGCTCCATGATCATTTGTCTGTCCATTAAATGTCTAGCTTTAAATTTTGTTAGTTTAATACAAAAACAGCAAAACAAGCAAATAAAAGCTTGCTTCTATCAGGTTTCTCTGAGGTTCTAGTAGAAGGGATGGCTCCAAATTTCACTGCAAAGTGAAATTTGAATTATCATAGTAGATTATACAAAAAATTTATAGTAGATTGCACCAGAAGAAAAGTAATTTTACTTATCTGAGTCTAAAATACAACTTTTTTCTTGCTTATCCTTTGTCTTTGCTATGACAAAGCAAATGTCGATTCAAAGTCTAACTCCCAAAAAAATGCAATGGATTCAAAGTATCTTAAATGACTTCCATTGATACAAGCTAACAAGACTATGTCCTGTTGAAATTCATTCTGTTTCAAAATCAGTCTAAAGTGGACGCAGTAGTACCCTCAGGTTTTACTTCACAACCATTATCCTGACCAGTTTTGAGACAGATTATGAGATAACAATTTGACTACTTGGAACCCACAGCCCAGTAAGTGAATTCAGTAAGTGAATTACTGATTGAATTTTAGTATATGACTTAGGAATCCTGAGAATAATGCTGAGGAATTTCAGTGAAGTATACTATAAACAATTCCTACAAACTTATTTATATCTAGCAATGGCTCATAGATTGATACAATTCCAATAGGCTCTGATAACAAGGGAAAAAATAACAGAAGTTCATTAGCTATTTTATTTAAAGCTATTCATTCCTAAAGTAAAAGAAATCATATGATTGTGAGAAAAAATAATTTCTATTATATGATGGTATTTTTCATGATAAGATAATCAGTTCTGTATGGAAAAACAGAACACAAAACCAAAAAACAAAAACGTTTTTCCATTTATCTCACCCTTTTACCAAAAAGATAAACTGGTTGATGTCATGTATGCAGAAAATTTAAAAATTTCAGTAGTACTATTTTGAAAATAATGAATTGGTGAACATTTGGTGATTTAGTTCAGCAACAGAATATAAAATATATTAGGCATGAAAACTGACACAAGTACTCTAGCAGTGTAGTCTTAATTTTTCAGATATTTCTTCTTTCTCTATTCAGAAATGTTGTCACAGTTAATTTAGAATTTTTTGTATTTATTATTCATAACTAGAATTATTTTAAATGAGCTGGGGCTACTACTTGACAGAAATAACAATTCTAGTAAAGGAGCATTAATCAGACACCTATAGGAGTGTGTGTTGTGCAGGTTATTGCACCATTTGAAAGTTCTAATGTTTCTAAGAACGAGATTTAAAAAAATATACAGAGTAACTAACCACAAATTTTCATTCTGTATGGAGACAAAGGCAATGTCTTGCCACTGTGATGTTTGAGTGTTTTGGTATACTGTTTGTAGAAAGTGATCTTTTAAAATATATTAATAATTTTTTTACGCTAAATGATTTTTTAAAAAGTAAAAAGTCAAATTGATGCATTAAATTAGGAAGAGAGATGCCAGAATTCACAAAACATCACTGGACTCTATCCCTTCAGAAAAAACACACAGACACTATGGGACACTAAATACACTATGTTTCTTAAGTACACTAGAAAGAATGGTAGACAAAATGGATCACTCAAAAAAAAGTAATAAAAATTTTGAAAGGACTAAAACCAGTTTGATTTAATAAAAAAATGGATTTTATCTAGAGTTTGCAAACATTGGGAAGAAAAAGAAGTATGCATCACTGCCAATTTACCTTGCCCCTGTCAGTTATCTGGACAGTGATGAAGCCAGAACTGTAATATCTGTGATTATACAGGTCTTGGTTAGTAGGTAAAAAAAAAAAACCCAAAACAAACCAACACTAAAAACAAACCCAGAAGCTAAACTAGAAAAGTGGTGAACATAAAAATGAAGGTTCCAGTGAGTCACTGGAGTAGCAAATCTTTTGTTGTTGCTCATGCCAGAGAAAAAACGACTAATCAGATTATGTGCTTTTTTTTTTTTTTATAATAATGAATGACTGTTTGAGAAGTGCTTTAGGATAATCAGGTAAAGGGAATATTATAATTTTCTGTAAATGTGAAATAATGTATGTCATACTAAAAATCTTTCTGTGGGATGATAGTGGTTTACAAGTCTGTGCTGCTAAACTGGAAATGCATTCTTTATCTTTGAAAAAGAACAACAAAGCCACAGTCTTCGGCTCCTCACAATCAATGAAAAGTCACTGATGCAAAAACAAACTTTTAAATTGAAAAAGAGACAAAAAAAATAACAACGACAATGAAAAAGAAATATTTAAAAATGAAATGCACAATTAAAGAGAAAAATAAATAATTTAACCCAAACATTACAGACAAAATTATGAAAATATAGCATCAGCATACACAAGGGAGAATGTGTAATTTTTAAAATACAATTATTTGTTCTTGTACTTCTTTACATAACTGATGGTGCATGCAATGATAGGATATATAAAGGCAAAAAAACTATTTGTGCCTTTCTATGGTAATTTCTTTATTTACATTATTGCATTTTTAACATACACACTGAAACAATGTTTGACAAAGCAGTGCCTCCCAATTGGTACTTGCCAGTGAATGACTTGAAACCCTGATTAGAAAATTTACAAAAGAGATTTAAAAAATCTGTCTAGAGATTAATATGGTCAGATGCCTATTTCAGATCCTGATTTAATTCTTGAAGGGGTGTGATGAGTTCCTTGGGAGGTTGGAACATTCTTCTGTGTTTATCCTGTTATACAGCAACAGGCAAATTCAATAACCACTTTTTCAAAATTCATAAATATGATTTCTAGCTTATAAATAAAAATTATAAGCAAGCAATTTCTACAAGAATCCTCCAGAAATGTAGTTTTTCTGTCTCAGGAGGACCATGAGGTGACCATACAGAGAAAAGAGAAAAAGACTCTATCTGCATGATTATTATTGATTCTGGGGTAGTGGGTTCAGGGTGAAACAACACATATTTCTGATTTTCCCTCATGACATAGCTACAAAGCCTTAACAAATGTGGCTATAATTAGCTAGAATTAAAGAGTGAGCAAAACAATGCTGATAAATGATACAAATTATAGTCTCTAGAAGTTCCTTGAAGTACAGCTATATTGTTCAAGTGGACACTGAAAATTAAGGAAATATGCTCCATGAACATGAGCTAACTTGTCTTTTATATGCTTGTAAAATGAGTTGATATAAATTGTGCTTCATGTAATAATAGAAGTAAGAAATAACTTGTGGAGTGATAAGAAGGAATAACTTTTAAAAAATTTTAAGTGATACTCTTGATCAGAAAAATGTGGCAGAATTTCCATTATTCTGAAAAGATATGAAAACTTCTGGATGGAGGTTTAAGTGGAAATATTCTAAAAACTTTCACATAGTACATCACAGTTTCTGTTTCCAGGGAAACCACTCTCCTTATAACTGCTCCCAACAGCCCCACCACTAGGAAAACAGCTGTCAGAGATGTTGAATAGTAAGGAAGGAACCAAGGGGGAGCTGAGACAATAATAAGAAAATAGTTAAGATAAAAAATGCACATTATATCTGAAATTATATACTGTAGATATTTATGGAAAGAGGTTGTGTTGGATAACTTTTATCCTGGCTTTCATTTTTAGGAGACCATAAGCTGGCTATCTTTGAAGTATGACACACTGAGTACTGTTGTAGAAAAATAAATTACATAAGTATTTAAGTAAAATATGCTGGCTAAAACACATACCAAAGACATCCCTTAGGTTGTTATAAAAAGTGGCACAAACAGTATATTCAGTACGGGATGAATTTAAGAATGGCTTCCTTTGGAGGCAATAGCTCATGTCCCATTTTCCTGAGATTGTTATTCTTCATATCAATAATGAATGAAAAGGAAAAGAAGTAATAAAGGTGACTGAAATTACTGCCAGTTCCTCTTGATTTTTCAAATCTTCAGAATTCCTCCATACTGACAATTCTACCAAATCTCTGAGATCAATCTTACAAGTCGATTTTTCCACAAAATCATGCTTTGGAGCTGTTAATACATAGCCGAACATTTTTGTTATTGATACGTTGTTTTTGGAAATTATGTGTTTCCAGGCATTAAAAACAAGAATTTTGAAAGAAAATTCAGATTTATCTCCATGAGAAAAATATAGAAACAGATATATAAAAGAGTATAGGATGAACTGGGAGCTGTTAAAGGAGACAAAAATGAAGACAGATACATTGTTACTCTTTTTCATTCTTCCAAAAGTCTATGAAAGCTCAACTTCTCTTATTCTCTTGTTATAGGAATTCCCCCTTCTTGCTTTCCTTTCTTTGTTTGATTTTGGTTTTTGTTTTGTTTGTTTGTTTATGTCTTGTTTCTGTGCTCAGTCTTTTGAGGGGGAACGAAAGGCTGTGTATGTGGGTGGGATTTTTAAGGAAAAAATGTGGATTATTACAACTGCAATGATAACATCCATTTAATAATGTTGTTTCTTTTTGTTTGTCTTAATCCTTCTGTAATGGAATTGATTCAGACTCAGAGTATTTTTTAGAACAATTTGGTGTATACTGATAGGATACTGAATTATACCTGTTAGGTAAAGTTGAGAAATTTAAACTGATCTAGGTTGCCTTATAATCAGAGTGCCTTGTTCAGCATTTATCCATCCTTGAAATGTAAGAATTTATGAACAGATTAAGCATGCAGTATACAGACATAATTTCTATGTTGCTTTTCTAAATTTATTTTATTTTATTTGTCTTGAACTAATATCTCTAGTGTAATCTCAGCTCTTCTGAGCAACTCTGACTAAGAGCCTTTTAACCACACAGTAGGACAATTTTGTAATAGGTCTCAAGACAGAACAGAACTTTAAGGGCAAAAGAGATATAAAGGAAATGAATGTCACATAACTTATGAGAATATAATGATTATTTATTGAAAGACAAATGTTTAAAGTTTTTACAAATTCAGAAAAATAAGACATATTGAGAAAGCATAATCAATCAAAGATTTCTAAGAAACAAAAGTCATCAAATCTAGCTGAGGTATGTGCACTGCATCACAAACTCAGGGAGGTTTGAAAAATATTCTGGAGGAGTATCACTGTGTGCTTTACTCATATTCATAAATATCTATTCGATAAAAGCTACACTCAAGAGGTCTTTCTGAGCAGCACATACATGCTCTTTTTGTCATGAAAATTTTTATATATTTTTCTATGTTGATGTAAACCTTCTTATGATAAACTTACATGTGTGCTTCAGTCACATAAAGAAGAAGGAAGTTCTGCTGGAGACTGCTCATAATGAAAAAGCATGGAATTATACAGGAAATAGGTCTGATATCTGTCCCTTCTGCTCCAGGACATCACACCCCACACAGAGGTGAGTAAAAAAGCAACAGTATGTGGTCCTGGAAGGACTGGAACATCCTGCTGGTAGCATGAGATTTACAGATGTCATGATGAATGATACATTTTGGAAAAAAACGTTTCTTATTTAATGTAGTTGCAGTTTTTTATATATTTTTAAAATTCAATATACATCATATATTGTGGTTTTCCTTGAAGAAGATAGACAAGTTTGTATTTTCAAGGAATTTTTCATGATATATTCTTAGGAAGTCTCATTTTTTTTTTCTATTTACAGAATAGCTTCAAAATTAAAAGCCATTATGCCTAAACATGAAACAATCCCTTATCTAGAATACCTCTGAACCAAACTGCTTTTTGAAAAAACACAGACCATAACAGACTCTAAAGAATAAAATAATCTCCGAATATAACTCCCACAATTTTCTTGGAGTCTATTTCATCACACTGAGTATTGAGACAATATCTATAATTCAGCTGTGCTGTCACTCATACTGCTCCAGGTTACTCAGGCCTAGATAGAGAAAGCATTTATGCAGACAGAAAACTTTCTTGAGATAAAGAAGTTCAGTGTCTGACATTTTCTTCATGAATCTTGACCACAGAAACAATATGAAAATCCAGTGGAGAGATGGGGTAGAGATCCAAAGAAATATTTAAGAGCAAAAGAACCTGTCAGGTACATATCCTAACCTGAATTGTCAAGTTCCTTGATCAAGTCAATGGCATTGTGCTGTTTTGTGTACGGCACAGGATCCTAAACAGTGTCCTGGTCCTGTAGAAACATGAGTGTCTTACTCTAACTGTGACTTTGATCAGGTCATGTTATTTCTGTGCTGTTAAATTCAGATTTCAACCAAATTTTTCACAGGTGCACTTTATGGGAAATGAGAATAGTTTTGTGGTGAATATATATGACTTATCTCCACATCTATGGAATTTAAATGGAAATGTGCACAGATAAAGAAATAAAATAAATCAAGGTCATGATTTTTAGGTGATAGAAATCACAGTGCAAATCAGAGCTATAATTTATGTAAGAAATAATAGAAACAGCAGAACTAAATATATTTATTACTTATATATATCTTCACTGTGTTCAATAAAAAATAGTATATGACAATATCTGTTACATACCAGTTGATTTCACACACTGGAAGGCATAGATAAGTGCCCTTATATGAGGCCAGAATGAAAAAAAAAAAAAATGTAGTTTTGGTCTGACTTGACTAGGAGATGAGAACTGATTAGAATAGTTGAAAAAGTCCTTTTACTGGCACATTAGAGATAACAATCACCATAAACACAGCAATGTTTAAAGCATGTCTCAGACAGCCTGTGTAGAGCATCTGTTTATTTATCTTATTTATCACATTGCCTCAAGGGAGAAAGTTTGTATACAGCTTTGTTCATAGACTGAGATAAATGCATTTTACCTTCACTGTTTTCTCTAAGTTTTAGTTGCTTTGTAAATGTATTATGTAAGAATCTTAATATTATTGACAAAAGGTCAGTTTAACAGTCCTTGTCTGTATTGGAATGATAACATGTTCTACCAGTCTCATACTCTTGACAGCTGCTGCTCCAATAAGTGAATTTTTATTTACAGAGAAACAATGAAAGTTGCTTTTAAGGAAGAGAAAGCAAGGTTATCTTGTAACCTCAGTGTTAAAAAATTAGAGTAAATAAGTTCCAGCTTTGGATCCTCTTGTTAAATTATTTTATACTCATAATACTGCTAGATTTTAAAACAAACACATAGAGGTACAGCAAGCTTTTTAAGAAATGCCTTCATAAGCCACCATTACTCCCTCTGAATTTTCTCTCATCAGTGTTTCTCAGGACTTTGAAAACCTGGAATAAAACTACCAGTATTCTGTGAATACTGCACGATAAAGGAAGATTTACCTGGAACTTGATTTATGATTACCAATTCTTTATGCTTTGAATGAAATAATTTTCAGAATGGCTTAGTATTTTAAAACTGATGAAGTGCCAGAAAGGTTACCTTTTGTAACTGAGCTTATTCAGCCTGGTTTGATCTTTTTCTGAAGTGTCTGAAGCCATGTTTCCAGCACCTGTTCATTTGTAGTATGTGATTATGTTGATTCAATCACTTTCAAGCACATGAAAATTATTGATAATTCACCAGCTGCTTTTAGAGAACAAATTTAATCTTTTAAAAGAAAGGAGGAAGAGAGGGATCATGCTTCAAGGTCCTTAACAAATGAATCAAGCTGTGGATACCATGAACACAAGGCAAAGCAATTTAATAATCCAAAACTGTGAATAATATAGTGTTGTTTTACTTGGGACAGTATTACTAGGAAATCTTCCAATAATAGCACAGGAAAATTAAAATTTCCAATAAATTATATTCTGTTGGTTTGAGAGCTCATCATTTTTTAAATGACATGGTTCAAAACTTATCTGACTTGCCTATTTCGTTTAATTTGGTATATATACTATTAAAAACAATGCTACATGGTGGCAATAGCTGTTTAGAATATCTAATATCACACACCAAGGCCTCATCTCTCACCTAGGTAAAACAGCTCAGATTCACAGGAGTAGTGAGTGGCCACCATCTTCTGGCTTCAGATTTACATTAGTGTCATGAAAATCTGCAAAATATTGTGTCCCAGCAGTGCCTTGTAAGTCACCTTGAAAGAGGCAACTGCTCTCATCACGTACCTCTGGAATGTCACAAAGAATTTCTGGCAACAGCTAAATGATCAGGGATACACAAATAATGCTCAATGACATTTTATATTTGCATCTAGGCTCTGTAATATTCTGTAATTAGATTATAATTAGATTATATTGTTTTATAAAGTAGGAAGTATAAATGAGTTTGTAATCAAACAGATAAAAACTAGTAGTCTCTTTCAAATATGCAAGAAGGAGAAGCTGTTTTTCTTTCAGGTTTCTACATGTAATGAACTTTAAATAACATAATTATAAGCCATCCAACGTGGCAGGTAATAATTAACTTCCTTGAAAAAAGTTTGTGTGATACTTTAAGATTAAAGACTGTTTAACGAAACTTATTTGGGAAAATGAAAAAGGAAAATTATACAAAAAGTCTATTTGTAGTGTCCATATCCTCTGAGGTGGGAACTCCTATACATTACCATACAATATAATCTGCTATATATGTGAGCTTTCCCTATATTGGGACTTGAATGTTAAAGTTTAAAAATTACTGTATGATCCTTTGTCTTCTTTAAAGCATCTTACATTAAAGGGAAATTAGGCAGTAACCAAACAGCTTGAGTACCCTTCCTGCCTTGCAGCCCTCTCATACCTGTCCATGTTGAGAGGATATGAAAGATTTGAAAATATGAAAGATATTGTTATTTGGTAGGAATCCAGGGCTTTAAATAGATCTATTTAAAGATGGCAAAAAGTAAAGTTAGGTTAAAAAAAGCTGGCGTTCAAAAGGATATAAAATGTTATTAATAGTATTTGATTTATTTTAATTTTTTTTAAGAGATCTATATGGATGCTTCTTTAGAATTTGGGTCAAAGCATAATTTAAGCCTCAAATAAAATTTGGGGTTTACCCAATACTTTTAGTTTCTTCAGAAAACTCTCTATATTGTTATGTTTGTATATTCACATAAGAAAACATTTTTGTCAAATAATGACTGAGAAAAACCTGGTTTAACACCTTCTTTTCTCATTAACACTTTTTTCTCAAATATGTGTCTTTTCTTAGACAAAATTTTTTGTTGAAAAAGAAAGCTATCTGAAACCTAGCAAAAATATAGATTCGATAAAGACATATACTTTTTTTTCTAGTGAATATTTAGAATAGATTTACTTGTATTATGGTTTCTATTAAAAACTGTTGTGATATTGTTTTCCTTACATTAATAAGAATTGACATAGCTTAAAACTGGCACTTTGTTACTTAAAAACCAAAACTGATCCAATACATCAGATTTCTACTCAATACTTTAAGAATTTTTTTAACATTCATCTTACTGAAACCCTAAACTGAGCAATGCTGAACACTGGTCACAGACAGAGGGTGATGGATTTGCTTTAATCTCTCTAACACTGATAATAAGCTCCACTTACCAGAGCAAAGTATATCTGCTAAAATCTGAACCAGTCTGCCTATTTAGAAAACTTTGCTGAGGTTGGGTGTATTTTAACATAGAATCGAGGAATAACTTTCTGAAAAGAATGCCTAGTTAAGGATTATGTGCGAGGTTCATAAAAGGTGATGGGATTAGTTTTCATCATAAGAATCACTGGGGAAAAGGTATAGGATTGGAAAATAGAATAAAATATATTCTTTATATTGATATAAATTATATATATAATATATATAAT
>VZTB01006583.1:402674-419201 GCA_013397245.1 Thryothorus ludovicianus | reverse complement strand
ATATCCTTTTTTATTTATGTTTATCCTTTATTTATAGAATGAAAATCAAAAGATGGCCAAGTAGGTCACCTAGCTGTGTAAAAGTTGCATATAATTTATCTCTAAACTAATCAACAGGAAAACTTAAAAAATTAATCAAGAGGATGTCTGAAATGCAAATAAAATTCTTTAACTAAAACATTCAACTTTTTCAGCACTCCTTGACACTGACAGTTCTTCCAGTATGACCCATGTTGTATTTGTAACCCTATATAATGCCATTGGCTCTGCTCACATTTGCCTCTTTTGATTCTTCTGTATAATTATATAAAAGATTCCGCCAGGATATCAACTTTTTCAATGGATTTAGCAGAAAACCTCCTGCTGATAAAGTAATCTTACTTCCCACAGAGTGAAGAACACTACAGAAACTGAACAGCTATGAATATGTTGGTATTTTGAGTATGATTATATCTGACTCTAATGGAAGAGACAGAAGATACTCAGACTAGTTTTAATGAGAAAAGAGCTGAAAGAGCAAGATGATTTTATCACTTTTTTTTTCCTCTTCTTCAAAAGAAAATTAACTGAGGCAGATTTAGAGGTACAATAGTGAAAAAAATCAAGGTGACTAGTCTAGATTTATCCTAATATACCTACTATTAGAAACTATCTCATCATGCTTAGATTTAGCTACTTTGATTTCTGTAAGAAGTTGAGGTAATTCTTTAGCCATTATTCCAAGAAGCTCTAAAACACGCATAAAAAATCTAGGAAAGCTTGTTTGTGTGTTACGTATAGTACCAGAAGATGAAGAAAATTATGGGGTATTTTTAATGAAATTTATTAATTATTTCAATATTTGTGGTTAAGAATACTTCAGTTAAATTAAGATGTAGCCACTACATTCTAAAAATTTTATTTTTTTCTCTAACTAGAAGTGGGAGTGCACTCACTATTGAACTGTCATTGTTTTGTGCTTCTTTTTTTTTTTCTGAGACCTCAAAACCACATGACGGTTTGTTTGCTTTTTAAAATGACACTGAAATGTTCCCCATATTAGACATAGGGATCTTTTTTTTACATAAATGACAATTAAATAGATGGTAAGTATTTTACAGTTTTTATAAATGAAAACACTTCTGCTAAGTTTACGATCAAATAGATAAGAATAGTTCACCAAGAATGGAAGGGTTCGTCTACTCCAGCTCTTTGACCAGGGCTGACCAATAGTTAGAGCATGTCTTAAGGACATTGCACAAATACCTCTCAAACACTGAGAGGCCTGGGGCGTCAATCACCTCCCTAGCAAGCCTGTTACAATTTTTGACCACCCAGTCAATAAAGAAATATTTCTTATTGTCACATCTGAATGCAGTTTTAAACCATTGGCCCACATCCTGTCACCAGATACCAGGGAGCTCAGCACCTCCCTCTCCACCTTCCCTCCTCAGGGAGCATTGTGCAGAATTTACACACTACACAGATCCAATTGCAAGAATGGGATATTGACCAAATCAAAGTATGTTTAACCTTGGAAAAGAAATTAAATAAAATATTATGACACTGATGGCATTAAGTTAGATCAAAAGCACACAACCAATAACTTTTTCCTAACAGCAGGAATAAGCAGACACTGCAGAAGGAAGGATGGACTAAGAATATATGAAATTTCCTGAATTACTTCACTGCCTTTTGTTGTTTAGTTGTTTTGTTTTTTTTCAATTCAGGAAATATTTTGAATCAGATGTGCTCTGCCTATTTAGTAATGCTTAATAAACTTCTCTTTCTTAGAATTATCTAATAAGTCTTTGGACCTATTTAAATTTTTACAGTCTACAACATTCTTTGACAAAGAGTTTCATATTTCCACTATACATTACATGGAAGGAGAAAACTCCAAAAATCCTTAAAGCTCTGCTTTTATTCTGAACCTAATTCCCATTAGCTTTATTTGATGGTAGATAGGAAGAAAACAGAAGTGATGATCTCTACTAAACTGTCTATGGTATTCATGATTTTGTGGATGGTTATTAAATCCACTACCTCATTTCTTCCAAATAGGTTCCTGTTCAGTTCTACCTTGTTAAATCATTACTTGTATGGAAATGCTTACACATTTTTAATTGGAGGCTTTTCTCCCTTCTGAACTTCTTCCAATTCTACTATGTTGTTTTGAGATGCAGGGATGAAAGTTGTATAATATTCAAAACATATGAGAAACATGAAGTAATATTATGGAATAATGACATTTTCTGTTTCATTCTCTATATCTTTATTACTTTCTGACAACTGATTTCTTTTCACATTTCCTGAGCATTAGAAATGACTGTCACACAACCAAAATCTTCTCCTGGGTAATATGGTCAGCTCAGTGCTCTTTATTGGCTTCATCACATAGATTACTTTACATTTATAATCATTATATTGCATCTGACAGGTTTTTTTTAACATTGTCATTCAAATTCTTACTGACTTTGTCAAAGTTTTCAAAGCTGAACTCTGCCCACCCTGTACTGGATGACCTCATACTCAGAAAGACTGCATCACTTGATTGTTGATCTCTTTTCTTAGGTTATTTGCAAATGAGTGTAAGAAAATATTCTGCCGACACAAATCTATGACAATCTCAATGCTCTGCAAGAGAAGGCTGCTCACTTTTGCCTCCTCTTTCTAATTATTTACTTTTTTGTGTACTTAAGTGTAATTAGTGTGTGTGCCCAGGTGCTGGCTACTGTAAGAAAATACCAGAAGCTGCCCCCATGCTGGACAGAGTCAGTTCCAGCCAGCTCCAGTCACATCTCTGGCCAAAGCCAAGCTTAGCAGTGATGTTGCCAGTGCCTCTGTGATGACCTGTGGAAGAAAGGGTAAAAATACTGTGCAGCAACTGGGAGTGAAAGGAGTGAAAATATTTATCTTTTTATTCTGGCCTGTTTAATTAGTAATAAGCCAGATTAAATTCATCAAGTCTGTTTTGCTCATGGAGATAATTTCTGAGTGATCTTCCCACACTTATCTCAACCCACAAGTGTTTACTTGTATTTTATCCCCCTGTTCTTTTGAGAAGAAGGAGTGATAAAGAGGCTTGTTGGTCACCTAGCTGTCACAACCCAACAAAGAGAGAAATTTTTTAGATCTCCTCTGGCATCACATTTATCATTTCCCAGTCCTAAGGTGCAACAGCAGTTTTGAAGAGAGAAGTTACACGCTACCATTAGTAATTTAGCTATTTCATCCTTGAGTTATCTTAGAACACTTGAGTGAATGCCATGTAGTCCTTCCAATTTGTTACTGCTTATTTTGTCAGTCTGCTTCATAACCACTTTTACAGCCAATTTCAGGCACAACTGCTGAGTCTCCAATAAAAAAGAGTTCCAGTGAAAGAACCTCCCTGATTTTTCCACAGTGAACATTGACAGAGCAAAAAGGCATTTGGCTGTGTTGTAGTGGCTTTGAATTTTTTGAAAGATTGTTTCATATCCAAATTGTCATCTGAGTTCTTTGGAAGATTTCATTGAAAAGTTAATATAAAACATCTCTTTGAAAAAAAAAATAAAACAACAACAAAAAAGACACAATTATTAAGGATACTTATTTTGAAGTCTTTTAAATTTTTTTTTCCATATTTTTCATCTTCAAGCATTTTTTTTGTCAAAATGCAATAGTCATTCATTTAAATTAGTATGCACTCTCCACTTCTCCATGTTAGAAGGCAATATTCCACAGCCCTTTCTTGTTTTGTGCAGTTTCTAACCTCTGGAAATCTAAACATGCCAGTCTGGGAAGAATTTTTGTGCTTTCATTGCCACATACCAAACAAAGGAGGATCAGGCCCATTTTTTGCTTACATTTACCATTCGTTAGTCACAATTGTTTTGGACTTTTGAGTACAATTTTTTTTTTCTGCCTATCTAGTTATATTAGTCCCCTAACCACAAGTCATACCATTATTAAAATTATTCCCCAAAGCAATTCCTGTAGTAAACAACAGATCTGGGATTGCTGCTTTGCAGAAAATGAATCAGTAATTCTGGCGATAAAATGACTGGGAGGTTTCTGCCAATTTTGCTGAATATTGATGAAAAAATTGTGTATCATCCCACGCGGTGGACAGCAAAAATGTGTTGTGATAAAAGTGTATTTGCAACCCTGAATTTCTTCCCAGATTAATTTAATTTACCAAGCCAAAGGAAATTGGCCATTTTTAATTACTTATTCCCTCATACCTAGTCAAGCTGAGCATTTCAGTAGTCATAGCAGCTGGGGACTAGTGTATCCTACACTATCAGAGCATCCACATTGCTGCTATGAGCTCTGAAGTTCAGTAATGAAGCACAATGAAATGTTTTACCTGTTAGAGATAACTGGAATGAAGCAATGCTTTGGCAGCATACCCCTCTCAAAGGGAAAGATTCTGAATTCTATGAAAGTGTTAATTCTGGAGCACTTGTTTTAGAAAAAAAAAAGCAATGGCTTAGTGATTTTTAGTAGTTGGAAGAGCTACTACCTCAGAAGTTATATTGTCTTACTGATCATCTAGCTATACAGAAATACCCTACAATCCTATTTGACACACAAATTAATCAATATATAAGAGTATTGCAGATGTCTAGGGACCAATGTGGTCTTTAGGTATGACTGCAAAATTTCAGTCCCGTAGAGTTTGTGCTCACACCAAAGAAATGTGATCCAGTAGAAGTCTGTGTATAGTGTTGCCAATCCAGGATTTTGGCAGCCACTCAGCTACTGGGGTGACTTCCATGAAAAGAGACCAGAAGTTTTCCCTATGTTCAGTACAGCCAATACTATCCAAGCCAAGACAGACCCATTTCTGTGCAAAGCTAAGGCCATCAGTGGCTGTGGTTGTGCCTCTGTGATAGCCTGCTAAAGAAGGGGAAAACTAATTGCTGCAAAGCAGGAGCCAAAGAAGAGTGAGAATATGTGAGAGAAACAGCCTTGCAGACACCAGGGTCAGTGAAGAAGGGGGAGAGGGTGTTACAAGCACAGAGATTCCTCTCCAGCCTGCAGAGGACTCCCTGCTGGAGCAGGTAGATGCCTGGAAGGGACCATGACCTCATGGGAAGCCCGCGCTCAAGCAGGTGGCTGGTAGGATCTGTGACCCTGTGGAGGAGAGGAGTCCAGGATGGAGCAGTTTTAGTGGCAGGACTTGTGACTCCACAGGACCCATGGTGGAGCAATTTGTTTCTGAAAGACTGTGCTTCGTGTAAGGGATTCACACTGAAGCAGTTCATGAAGATCTGCAACCTGTGTGAGGGACCCCACAATGGAGCAGAGGAACACTATGAGGAGGAAGGAGAGGCAGAGACAATATGAGATGAGCTGACTGCAGCCCCCATACCCTTTCCCCCGTGCCACTGAGAAATCATGAGTGGAATCCAAGAAGAGTGGGTGCATGGAAGATATTTAAAAATTTGCTTTTATTTTGTCTTAGTCTACTCTGATTTGATTGGTAGAAAATTAAATTAATTTCCCAATTCATGTCTGCCTTGTCCATGGTGATAATTGATGAGTGAGCTCCCCCTGTCCTTATTTCAGTCTTTTCATAATATCTTCTCTCTACTTCCGAGCTGAGAAGGGGCATGACAGAGTGACTTTGGTGGACACCTATCATCCAGCCAGGGTCAACCCACCACAATCTGATGCCTGGAGTAGGCCCTAGGCTTCTTTTATTTTCCTATAAATATATGTCTGTTTTTGTGCTGGTGCTGGTTTTGGCTGGGGTAAAGTTAGTATTCTCCACAGTAAGTAATAAGAATCTGTGTTTTGTATTTCTGCTGGAAATAATGTTGACAGCACAAACATGCTTTTGTTATTGCTGAGCAGTGCTTTTCAGGTTTTCAGGCAAGGCCTTTTCTGCTTCTCACCCCATCTCATCGATGGCTGAGGAGGCACCAGGATTTGGGAGGGAACACAGCTGGGACAGCAGAGCCCAACTGAACAAAAGGATATTCCAAACCATATGACATCATGCTCAGTGTATAAATTTGGGGGAAGAAGGAGGAGATAAAATCTGGAGAGGTTGTGTTTTTCTTCTCAGGTCACTCCTATGTGTGATAGGGCCCTGCTCTCCTGGAGATGGCTGGACACCTGCCTGATTGTGGGAAGCAATGAATTAATTCCTTGGTTTTCTTTCCTTGTGTTTGTTCCTTTTGACTTCCATATTTAAGTGTCTTTATATCAACCCACATGTTTTTCTAGCTTTTACCATTCCAGTTCTCTCCCTGATCCTACTGATGAGGGATTGAGCAACTAGCTGTGTGGTGCTGGGTTGCTGGCTGTGTTTAAACCAAATCATACACTACCTTTTACTAGTGTTATTTCATCTAAGATAAAACTAGTCTTATCACTCCTGAATCAGTTCAAAACCTGCAGCGGTTTTCAGCCCATTTTATGCTCAGTGTAAGCACACTGAAAGGTGGGAGGTGTAACAGCCTCAGATATTCACTTTTAATCCACTGCTGGAAGCTTCATGGAGCCCTCAGGAAAGTCCTCAAAAAGGAATTCAGGCAAGCAATGAAGGACAGAAATATCCAGCTACCATGAAATGAATATTTTTTTCATAAAAACATACTGCATCCTATATCTCTCCATCCTTGAATGAGATCAGTAAAATAGCTTAGTTGGTGAGCCTGGGAATTGTAATGCTTAATTCCACTTTATTCTGAAAATCATGGATTCAATATAAAACTGTTTTTATGACCCATCACAATTTCCTCTACATGTTGTCTTCTGACAGTTCCTGTGCATTACAGAAATGTAACTACCTTGATATTTTCCCGCTAGGCTTTAAAAATGCTACTTCTGCTACCTTAATTCTCTGTTGAAACAACATACTTGTGCATCTACTTATAAGCAAAGTACCTCAAACCAAAATAAAAATAGAAAAAAATTGAAAATTGGTTGCCAGAGACATGTAGCCTAGAGGAAGTTTCCAGTCACCCTTGGACAGAAAACTGGAGCCTGGCCATCTGTATTTCTCTCTACTCTACATCACCTGTACAGAATAGATTTCCAGTGATGTTTAGACTATCAAGCATATGTAAATATCTATATAAAACCTTAATTGTAGTAATGCTAATCTCAAAAGTGATTCCACCCTTGAGACTTGTTTCTTTTATTCATATAAAGCCAACTAATACCATTTGAAATGTCCTTGCTCTATATTAGCCATCTGCACTGAACTCAGGTGACCAAGAGATATTTTCAGTATTCAGCAGCAAATGAAGACCAGAGAGAATAATTTTTCAGCACCCAAATTAAATTGAATTCTTATATCTAGGAAACTGACTCATGTCCAGTATGTTTACTCAATACGAAATTTTTATTTTATCTCATAAATGAAAAATTCAAATGCAAAAGAATCCTGGTATAGTTGCTGCTTAACACAGTGAATATCCTTCTCTGTTCAATTTATCTCAGTCATTCCTGTTTACAATATTCTTCAGGATAGACATGTCCTTAAATTATGGTTCAAGTACTACTAACCTATGGAATGGTTAAACAGTAGAGGAAAACAAAAGGAATATTGGATAGTTGTGGCATTTGGGTGGAAGCTAAGGGAGGAAGCTACTTATTTCTCTTGATGTGAAGCACTGTGAGAGATCATTATAACCTGATTAAATTCTTTTTATACCTTGGGTCATTCTGTGGAATGGTGGGGAAAATAAATGGGAAAAAAGCTTCGTCTTCCCCTTCAGAGGGTCATGCATTTTTAACAGAAACCCTCATGGATCCAGAAAGGAAAAATTTGCAATGTGTCCTCTGAAAAGTTTGCATATTATTATGCAAAATGTATGGCAGCTATTCCTGATTATACTTATTAAGAAATCATCATGTCTAAATGTTTGTCAGTCTTGAATTATATTCAGAGATATAATACAAAAGAAAAATATTCTTCCAGGAAATTCTAAACCTCTGTGCTGTGGGATCACAATTACCCTTGGCATTATAAGAAAAATCCTCATAGTCTTAATCTTCCAAGAACTGAGACTTTTTTTTCCTGGTCACTCAACCACTTTTTTCTTTGTTTTTACTTTATTTGTTAGTCGATGCTTCTTAACCTTGATCAGTTTGAAAAAGAACTTAATAGTTTGGTATATTTATTCAGTGGATTCTTTTATAGATCCTTTTATAGATCCTTTTATGGATCTTTTATAGTCAGCAATTCTGTGAGACTTTAACAAGAAGAAAAGAGCAAAGAAATGCAAGGTCCTATAATTAGCAATGTATAAAAGAAATTATAATGAGTGTACATAAGGTGAGAATGCAAATCTTCCCTATGTCTTTGTAGATGAAGGTGTTGGGAATCAGTAGTTAATCCATGGAGATTTTACTAATGAGCCAACAGGACTATAACAATTCAGCAGATATTTAATAAATACTTAAAATATGTTTATACATCTGTTGCTTTCTCTTTTGTGAGTTGTAATTAAACCAGCAATTGTATCTCTCTTGGGTAGAATTGTTTTGAGGGGAACACATGCACTGAGAAAGATAGAAGAGAATGAATTGCTGGGTTTAGAAGATTTGCTCTCTAGGTAGATCTCACACTGTCTTTGCTGTAGTTTGGAGAGTTTTAGTCTTTCTTACCTCAGTTACTTTTGCACAATTATCTTAAACTACCTGCTGTCAAAAATTTGTAAGCCATTAGTCACGGATTTATTTTTAGCCACTTAATTTTTTCTATTTTCTAAAAAAGTAAATAAAGCAATAGACACATCCAAACAGAATATTTCATCAAGAGATATCTAGAGAAAAGCAAAATATATCACTGCCACATAATGAAAAACATTAATACCTAAAGAATGGAAAATTGGAAATTTTAATCATTAACTTTCTTCAAAACTTATCTTTAACTTTCTTTTATGATTAACTTTCTTCAATACAATGCTTATATTTGTAGTTTTCCTAGAACTTTCAAAACAAGAGCTTCAGCAAAAGAATGTGTTTTACCAGAGGACTTTTTCATCAATGGTTATTTCTTACCACATTGTAGTTCTTTAAAGAGCTTCTATAGTCCATGTATCAAGAATTGTGAATATAGAAACTGATATTTGAAACTGCATGAAGATTATCTCCTTAGCTACTGTCTCTGCAAATTTGACCTCAGTTTGATTCAGAACACACAATTTGAAATAATCATCCAAAAAAGTATCTCAAATATAGCATCAGCTGACAATTATATTTAAGCCAGAAAAAGCATTAGACCAGACACTTCCCTTTAGCATTTGCCAAGCTAATAGTAGTAAAAATACTTCCTTCTGAATATTTCTATCAAGAACTTTTTGTTATTTCTTTCAAGAGTATTCCAATTTAAAGTTAGCAACTTTAGTGATACTAAGTTTTACCAAGAATATTATTTTTTTTGTTGTTGTTTTTTGTTTTGTTTAATACCTAGCCTGTCATTCTGCATGGCTACCATTCTCTTTCAAATAGATCTGAATTTGCTCTGCCATTGAGGAAATAGAGACTTTTTTTTTCAGTAGTGGTACTGTAACAAAATTATGGACTCATTACAACTTCTATTTTATTCCTTTTATTTATAAAAGTATCTGACTATCATAATTTTTACCTCAAGGTCTGAGCTGAAGGAAAAATAATTTAGGACATGTTTACTGGGGAAAGATAATTTTAACTTTTTTACATATTTGTGGAGCCTTTAGATTATTTAATTTTCACCCTTGGAGTATTTACACATCTGAACTGGAAGTTAAGTTTTCAATGATCTATTCCACCACGAAACTGGTATTCAGAATCTAGCATTTATCTGGGAATATATATTTCATAATCTTATAATTATGAAATGGCTGAAAGGAATTTCTTCAAAAGGATTTTCTTCTAAGGTTCTACAAATATTTGCTTTAGGAAGGAAGCCAAGCATGAACAGAGATAAACTTTAAGAAGTTTGTTTATTAAGTCCAAAAAAAGTTTAATAAGAAAGGAAGTCTATTATATAGCAAATTTGAATTTAGATTTTGTTGCTATTGAAAGCTATCACTTTAAAAAGAAATGTAAATTTCATTCCCATGGAAGAACTAACTTCACTTGCTTTTATTTTTAATGAGAACCCATTTCCCATAAATAGAAACAATTATCTCTCAATAACTGTCTTCCATCTTGATTTGAAAGCGACAGCAGATTTTATGAGCATACAATATCTATATATATATTATTTAGGCATAATTCATGCTAAAATGTTTCAGTTCCAATAAATCTGAAATGTAGGTTAAAATACAGCTTTAATCTGAAAAATGACTGCACAGATTGATGGTTAAATTGACTAACAGTAGAACAAAATGACAGAGAATTTATCATAATAAATGCACATAAAGAATCCAAAATAAAGATAATGCAGCATAATGAGACAGAGAAAAAAGGATTATTATGGAGAAGGAAATAATAGGCAATATATTTAGTCTCAATTTCTCTGTTCTCCTCAGCCTCTCATGCAAAGAAAACTGAGCAAAGAAAATTTACACTGTAAACCATCCAACTTACAACTTTTTTGTTTCCTGTTTAAGAATCTGAGGCATTGTCTGCATACAGATGTAACAAATCTGCATATACTCAGCCACATTACTCTGCATAAACACATACCCTTTAATATAATAAGGACTTTCTTTCATGTCTTCTCAAGACTTTTCCTTTCACCAGGACGGTGAAATTGATAATATGTACCTGTCTCTTTGCTGTTCATGCAAAGAGGTAATGCTTTTTCCTCTGCAATGAAGTGTTCACTACTTCAGAAAGAAGCATCGAGAGTTTTCATGAGATCCCTACTGGAACCACTTGTTCCCTCTCCACATGTTATGAACAGCTGTCTAATTTGGAGTCTGGCTTTCAAAAAGTTCAAATCATGTGCAGTAATGGGGAAAAGAAATAGTAACTTTTGCTATGCTGTGTGATGTTTGTAATGAATAATTTATTATTTTTTTCACAGTTCTTGATTTTCTGTGTACTGTTGTTCCCTGCTTGTTCTGCACTTTGCCAAACTTGTGCTATATTCTGATCTTACAGTATTTTCACATGGATCCAGACTGCTTATTTACACTTGCAAAACATCCCTCTGGCTTTCTTGCAGGCTCCCTTTAGGTACTGGAAGTCTGCATGCAGGTCACCTCGAAGACTTCTTGTACATCATTTTTCATGATTCTTATGATAATTACTTTTTCCAGTTTTTCTGCTACATCTAGGAAAGTACTGCCATGCTTCTCTGTGCATGATTTACAAACTCAAAAATTAGTTTGGTTTTCTGTGTTTCTTCTTTTGCCACATTTCTATTTGGTTTTATTGCTTAATCAGAATTATCTTCATTCTTTCCTATCTGATTTTAGAACTCTTACTTAAGGAAAGAATTCATTTCATAAAATCTTTTAGATTGTTTTCTAATGCAATGTTTTTTCTGTCCTTTAATACATTTAAATGTATCTGTTTCATTACTTTTAAACTTGATTGTTTTTATTTTGTTGTGGGTTTGTTTTTTGAGTTTTGTTTATCTGTTGGTTGGTTGGTTTTTTTCCCTAGCTGTATTCAACAGAAGATCAAAATATAAAATAGGATCCTGTGTTATGTCAGGTGAGGAAAAAGATATAGTAGGAGTTAATATCTTGTCTGACATTAGTTTGAAATTAGTACATCTAGATCTAATCTTCCCATATTCTAAATGTATGATCATAGCCCAATACTTCATACATTAAATGATACATTAAAAACAATGCATTCCCTTATTATATACAACTTATTCCCAAGTTAGATACCTAACGTACAGGCAACAAACTCAGTTGCTGTCCTTATCTTGAACTGAATCCCTTCTCCGAGAATCCAGTTATAAGTGTTGAAGCAAAATGAAATTCCACTGCTGCTCAAAATCAACTACAAGACGAAATTCATTCAGAAAGAAGATTGAATTAATTTTATGCTCCAGGAGTGCTGTTGATAACTTCTTTACATGGATGACCAAGGAGCAAAAAATACAAAATACTCTGCTGGAGCTGCTACTTACAAACAAGGAAGAGCTGTCCTTAGATGTGAAATCTGGGAGCTATCTTGGCTGCAGTGACTGTAAAATAGTGGATTTTAGGGATAAAACCAGCAAATTTAAGGATCACAGCGTTGGATTTAAGGGGAACACAATTTGCCCCATTCAGGACTCTACTTCCAATAACCCCATGTGAGATGACCCTGGAAAGCTGTCTCACTTTCAAGGATTATTTACTACAAACTATAGCATCCCAGCTCTACCCTCTACCCCAGAGATGCAAGGAGACAGGGAAGGGAGCTATGGTCAGTTCATTGCCCATGGTTTCTCCAGGGCTCAGGGAGAGCAATAGCTCCCCTACTGCACTGTGGGGTCCCTCCCATGGGACACAGTTCACTGTGAATGTCTCCAACATGAGAGCAACAGTTCCCTGCCAACTGCTGCAATGGCAGTGCATCCCATGTGCTACAGAACCCCTCAAACTGCTGCAGTGTGGGCCAGTCTTCCATGGGGTGCAGTCCTTCAAGGACAGGCTGCTCCAGAGTGGAGTCCACTCTCCATGGGCTTCCTGTAGGGTCAGAGCCTCCTCTCAGACATCCACCTGCTCCAGCATGGTGCTCTCCACAGGCTGAGGGAGGACCCCTGCATATCCATGGGTCGCCCTGTGCTGCAGGGACGCAGCTGCATCACCATGGTCTGCACCAAGGGCTGCCAGGGGATCTCAGATCTGGTGTCTGGAGCACCCCCTCCCTCTCCTCCACTGACCTTGGTGTGTACAGAGTTGCTCCTCTCACAGTTTCTCATTCCACTCTTCTCTGGTCACAACTGCAACTGCAAAATAACTTTTTTTTTTTTTTCTTCTTTCTTCTTAAATCTATTATCACAGAGGCATTACCATCATCTCTAGTTGACCCTTTGATCAGCAGTGTGTCCATCTTTGGACCCACCAGGGATTGTCTCTGCCAGACATGGAGGAAGCTTCCAGCAGCTTCTCACAGAAGCCACCCTTCTAACCCCCTCTACTACCAAAAACCAGCCATGCAGACCCAATAGTGATTCTATGAAGGAGATAGCTCATCAGACGAGGAAGATGAAATGTTGTTTATCCTGATTTTAGCAAGGCTTTCTACATTGTCTCTCATATCCTTCTCAGAAATTAATAGATAAAATATAAGTTAAATAAGTGGTTGTTTCGAATGAACATTTCCTTTGCCATGTTCTAAAATATTTGGGGAGAAAAATTGCTTTTTACTGTTTATCTTAGTAATATACCAGTTTCTCGGAGGAAGCTTCCAGCTTAGTTATGTATGAAAAAAAAATTTCATACAAAAATATGTATGAAATTTGTCTTATGACAGGTAACCCATATATATTTTCTGTCATGTTAGACTCACTAATCTGATGTAGTACCTTCAACAGAAGCTGGAAAAAAACTAAGATTATGCTCAAACTTAATATTGTTGTCATGTTCCTTCTATTCTATATATATATCCATGTCTCTATTTTTTTTCTACCTGCATGATGATTTTTCCTCAGAGTTTTATTAGTTTTATTATTAATTTCATTGTGAACATTGCCATGTTACCTCCCACAGGCCTTTTAATAGTTTCTATTACATTAAGGGAATTTTTTTTTATTTCATTTAATGATTCTAAGTTCTAAACCTATTAAGCAAACTAATCCCATGCAGGAAGATGATCCTATTTTGTTTTGGGCAAATGCCAAACTCTTTCAGTGAGAGACTGTTACATCAGACTTCTCAGCAAGAAAGAAGCAAAGAAATTAGTGTGTGTCTGAATCTGAGATGAAAATTACCTATTTTGAAAAACAAATCTCTGATAAATACAACAAGGATTTATCACTAAAATTGCAACCAGCACAGATGGCATTTGATGACATTATCTCAAGGGAAAAAGTATTACTTTTTTTTATTAAAATTCAGCCGTATAGGGTTTGGGATTATTTGGCAGAATGCAACACTCCAGTATGTATCCAATCAGTGCATCTGAAAATAGACAGCTAGATCTGCAAGACATTTCAAGCATGTACTGTCTTTTAAGAACAATTGCAGTCATTTTTTTTAGCAAATCAGGTTAAAGAGCTGTGTGTAAATACTGAAAGGCAGCAGTTTCGGATCTCAACCAAGTTATTTAAATCCTGAGTCTGAAAGCTTCTGTGTCAATTTTCATGTATATATAATTATAAGGGGGATGAAGACAGGAAAAACTCAACAATCTTGATTTCATAAATGCTGGTTACAGCCATATGATCTGCTTCATTCACTCTCTTCCTCGTCCCTTGCTGTCTTTCCTTCCTTCCAGTAGGAGTTTTTTCCAGAACATTCTTTCATTGTACAATTATAAAGTATCCTGGCTACATAGGGTAATAAATCTCTGATTGTGCAAATTGATTTCCTTATCTAAGGAACAGTCTAAACATTGAAAAAAAGAATCTTAATCCTATATGGACAGTGCAAAAACTGAGATTGTTACTTCATAAGGAATCCTTGTTTTTCTAATTCACAATGTACTTTCAAATATGAAATCAATCAATAGAACATCTTAGGTTCACATCTCTGTATGCAAATTAGAGCTGGAGTGCAGGTGGTATTCTAAATGTTTCCCACATCTCAGTTAGGTACCAAAGAACAAATGTAATATACAACTTCTTTCCTTGCATAAACCTTCCCTTCTTTGAAGATAGAACTGACAAAAAACTTAATTAATGTGATCTATATCATCATGCTTCAGTGAAATAAAAATAGATTGCAGTTTTTCTGCCTATAGTTATGACTAAAATTAAGAAGGGATTTTCTCTCACAGTCAAAAATATCTTTGTTACACTCCTTGACTCATAAATATTTTTGTATTACCCTATTTAGAACTAACGAAAGACAATGAAACATGGACATAATTCAATTTTTTTTTAATATATATTAGTAGTGTACTCTTCTATATCTTAGCTTCCAATTATATTTTAATGTGGGAAATTACATTTTGGGATCTTTCTTGTGTTCAGATTTGAACCACCTACAATATAATGTTCTATATTTTCTGCTTTTTGAATCAAGTAGGAATCTTTGGGAAACTAATAGACAATAAAATAGAAAACATCATTATGACATTGCATAAATCCCCCAGGCACCTATATTTTAATTTTTTTAGATATTTTTGTCCTCAAAAAGGACCTTTATTTTAATTTTTTTATATCTTCTTGTTCTCAAAAAGGTATGGAAGTATGAAAAGGTATGGCATCTGAAGTATGAAAAGATGTTCAGATCATAAGAAAATTAAATGAACTGGAAATGTGATTCCAAGAAAAGAGAAGGCATTCTGCTTAGCATCTATAATACAGATTGCAGGCATAGGTTGGAAGAGGATTTTTCTATCTTAAAATAGGTCATGATGCATCAAATTAAACTTGTTGAGTAGTGGTATTAGCCTTTAGAGTTTTACCTGTATCAAGGGGTAATTAAATTCTTGATTTCTAATGATTTTCACGAGAGTTCACATATTTCATACATTCAGCTACATTTTAATGCAATAAGACTCTGGTAAAGACATTTTAATATAAAATGTATTTTTTTCGCACAGGATGTTACTGCTGAATGGGACCAAACATTTACGTGTCTATAAAGACAAACTTGAGTACTTTGCTATACCAAAATCCTCACTGGCATGCTACAATGAACTCATACTTGGCTAAATGACCTCTGCTAGAATAAAAAATTGAAACAGAAGGCTACTAAAGTGATATATTACTTATATCGCATATTATATACTGATAACAGCCTAAGGAAAACAAAAAAGGATAATTTTTTTTTTCTATAATGCAAGTTTTGGTCCATTTTGTTTAAACATAATAAGATTTCCCATAATGTATCACTGAAGTTTGATTTAACAATCAGTGGAAATCAGATTTATAAGGATATTCTATGGCTAAACTTTTTGTCTTTGTTTGAGAGTTTCAAGTAAAACTATCAGCAAATTTCCTACAGTGTTACCATAAGTAATTATATAAATGTTTCAAGAGTATCTACAGGATTAGAATGAAAAGAATTAAAAATAACTTTTTTTCTTTTTATTTAAGAGGATTTTTAAAACAACATATGTATGTGGTTTTGTCTACGTGAAAGAGACTGAAACCTCAATATTTTTTGTGTTCAGTCAATTTCAATCCAATTTCAGATAGAAATGTAATTCAATATTTGAAAACTCTTCTGATTCTGACTTGATTATCTTAACTGAGTGAAATTTATGAATTTTGGGTAATTTTCACACAGTCAGTATAACTAGATAATTAAGCTTAACCATAAGAACCAGCCTGTGAAGAATATATAAATAAGATAGAAAAATAAAGTTACTTTTTCTGATGAAGATGCTGTCAAGGTGAGTTGCCATATTGTTTATTGTGGCAGAGTTTAATAATTGCATGAGAACTATTTACAAGTTAATAGGAGAAGGTCCAGTATTAATGTGCTACCAAATCTTTTATAAGGTGGGACTTAATACTGAGTTCTCAATTTTACTTATAAACAAAAAATCACCATC
>VZTB01006583.1:308968-402636 GCA_013397245.1 Thryothorus ludovicianus | reverse complement strand
ATGGAGTCATATTATATTTTCCTTCTTGGATTCAGATCCAGTTAGAAATTGGATAACTGACATGAAATGATTTTGCTCATAAAGACAAATTAAGAAATGTTAGAAATCAATCACAATGATTCATGGGATTTTCCACATCTGAACTGCAAACATCTAGACTATTTATCTTCTGATTTCAATAGTAGAGTCATCCTGAATTGGTCCATTAGTCTGAATAGAAACCATTTCATTACTTAGTTGTTCAGAATTGATGAGTTTTCTTTAATTTGGTTGATTTAGGGTTCATTTGTTTAGATTTTTTTCTTTGTTTGTTTTTTCTGTGTTTTGAATTTTGTTTGGTTTGAGTTTTGGTTTTGGGAATTTCTTTTTCTTTGTTTGGAATTTTTTGTTGGGTTTTGGGGGGTTATTGGGGTTTTTTTGTTTCATTGGATTTTTTGCAGGTTTTTGGGGTTTATTGTTGGTTGGTTTGGATTTTTTTACTGAAACATGCTCTTTTGACTTGTAAATTGAAAAATTCTTCCTGTATATTGGCATTTTACAGCACCAAGCAAGGCATCATTAGTTATGAACCAGATGATATTAAGGGTTTCTTCCAACCCAAAAAAGTCTATGATTCTATAGTGTTGAAGTCTTCATGCTTTGCAATTTTTTTCTTATTCATAAAAATGTTTCAGCTTTTTGTCAAGCCACAAACTATTCCAAACTGTTTTGACAAGGTTGGGTTCTAAAGCAAACTTGCAATATTTACTTTACAGACAGTTTAATTTGTATCCTTGTTTTTATGAGAGTAACACACCAAGCAGTATGCACCTGCTGAAATTGATCGCTGTCAATTATTACACCTCACTCCAGGCTTCCATGTAGTGATGCTTCAGAAAAATAAATAGTAAATAATTAATTTGGAGATTTCATGCAGGCACATATACCTTGCTTAAATTCAATTCCCTATTTTTCTGTTCATATTTGTCTGAGGTATGAAAAAAAAATGAAATAATATTAAGTGACTAGAAGTTATTTTTTATCAAAGTCTGATATATTTTTTTCACTATTATTTACCAAGCCAAAATACATACAAAAATTTCATTGGGTAAAACCTTTCTTCATTTTGCTTTGAGCTTCAAACTTCTCTGTAATTTGCTTTTTTATGAGGTAGATATCTACATTTATTTCACTAGATAGAATGAACACTTTTTGAAGGAAAACTTAAAAGACTATTTTTCTGTTTGCTTTAAAACTTTTGAAATTAACAGCAGAGCATTGAAAACATAAGGAATTCTCTCATTTGTGGTATTTACCAGTGATTTAAAATTTGAAATGGAAAATCTAGACCCTGAAGACTGAGGAAACGAAGGGCTTGAATGAATTTAGGAGGGGAAAAGTTCATTTTCAAAGGATATAATTAATTGGTTGCCTTGGGACTGAAACTAATTAGGAAAGCAATAAAAGCAGAAAGATTCTTTTTTTTTTTTAGCGTGTATGTAATATTTAGTCTAATGCTCATGTAGTTTTTATGTATATTTCTAGGACCTAGTGTTCAAATAAATTGCAGGATATTTTTTGTGCTTTTGTTTTTTTTTGACCCAGGCACTGATGTATACCATCAATTTACCTATCTCTTGGGCAAAATATCATAGCATAATAAGACTAGCCAAACTAAAGAAATACACCTGGAAGTAACAGCTCTGGCATCAGTTCAAGGAACAGATATAGCTAGATCAAGAAACTACACTTTCATTCTGGATTTAAGAACTAAATCAAGCTGAAACAGCTTCATAACAAAGGCATTTCAAAGAAATTACATATAACCGATGTAATGTCTTCTACAGCTCACAAAACATCATGGGAAAAAAAAACCAACAAACCAGCATATTTCCCTGCAATGATCTCAGGTTCAATATGTACAGTTAACACAAAATGAAAATTGTAAAAGTATCATTCTTCCATTTATTTTGAGTCACATGAAATATGCATGGCACACCGGATAAATATGTTTTAATTGTTGTAGAAAGACATATAGAAAAGAATCTCAGTAAATACACAGTAAAAAAAAACCAGTAAAAATACAGTAAAAAAAAAAATCAAACCTCTCTAAGATACTGTAAGGAATTCATTTTCTCTGACTTAATGTTTGTTACCATTTTGATGATGCACTATTCACATTAAAATTTTGTTTCAGTACAGTAAAAGAAACCAGCATAATCATTGACTGTGTTTTGAAATTAGCATTAGTTTTGCATTAGCAGGAGTGAGTGTATGTATATATATATATATATATATATATATATAAGTTTAGTAAGCAGTTTAAAAAATATTTTTATTTTTTAATTATTTTTTCAATGCAGTGCTTCTCTAGTGCATCACCTGGGCTATTTTGGGATTATCAACAATATAAATTTAAACATCACCAACTTGAAAGCAGTCATCTTATACCTCTCCATTAGTTGTTTATTTTTTTTCTAATTTCAGAGAATTTTCTTAATGAGGTTGGTTGGAACAACTGTTGTTCAAACTGGTATGTAAAATTAGAGGTCTTTCTCACCACAACTGTTCTTTTCACAAGCATCACTTAAAATAGTTGGGTTACTCTTCCAATAATATGGGCTGTGATGGAGAAAGGTGTGGGAACCAGGGCTTGTCTCTGACTGCCATGGAAGCTCAGAGACTCAGGCAAGGGGCTCAGAGACCTTGGAACAGAGCCCAAAACACTTGTGGTTTGGATTTTAGCCCATGGGAACAATTGCCAACTTTAAAAGAAGAATTACAGGTCACATGAGTTTGAATAGAGTAATAATAAGTTTGTTACAGGGTGAAAAAGTGGATTTTGGGTTTTAGTACAGGGGGTGTGAGGCCAAGATGGAGGAACCTGTGGCTTTTTAGGTTTCTTCCTTCTTCTTCTCCTTCTCCATTTCTGCTGTGACGGTGGCATGGGTGATTGGTTTAGAGACGGACTGTCTAAGTAATATAGGTGATAGGTATTGGAAAATAATTGTAAATAATGTTACACGTAGGTTTTAGTATAATAGATAAAGACCACCTCTCTGGTGGGGAATTTGCCTTCTGCTCTCCTGCCAGACAGACCTCAGCAGGGAAGAGAAAGAATGTTATAGATAAGATAAAATAAACAACCTTGGAAGCAAGACCTGAAGAGTTTCATCTTCTTCTTTCATCTCAGGCATGGAAAAAAAGGACTTTATTAGCTCTGTAAAATTTCTGCAAAAGCAGAAAACCCAACAAAAGGTAGGGAATTTGGAACCTTTTTCTCATAACTGTTTTATGCCAGTTACCCAGTTGCCACATTTATTGCGCTGCAACCCGTACTTTTATGCTGAGAACATAATTTCATTGTATTTGACATACAAAGAAATTTATGTTGCATTTTCTCTAAGTTCCAGGTCTATTTCACATAAAATTGGAAAAGCTAACTACTTCAATAGTAAAAAAACTGGTGTATCTCATTCTTTCAATTAAAAAAAAAAAGTTTTAGATTATTTATATCATGCAAAATAGTTTAGGATCTTAATGAAATGTTGAAATGTTTGAGGGGGAGCAAACTGAAGCTCCAAAACCCTGTCTTAAGTTAGGTATAAAAATTAGAGAGAAATTGCTTATTTTCTTTATCCATAACAGAAAAGTTAAAGCTAAAAAAGATTAGGTGCTAAGTGTTTTTTCATTTAAAATTATTTTAAAAGTTGTCTAAAAGCCTGACAACATTTGGTTGACTATATCTGTTTTATTATAGAGGTGAAAAGGTAGAAGGCAAAATATATTAAGGGGCAAAACTGAGCAAACTAGCCAACAAGCCAATGAAAAACTGTGAATGATAGATTAACACATTGACTGGTTCTGGAAACTTCTTGAGAAATAGTGGAACAGCTGTTCACATTTGAAACTATTAAGCATCTTGCAAAGGAGATCTTTGTATGACTGTCTACACAGAATTCAGATCTAAAAAAGGGTAATAAGAATCTGATATAATATGAAAATGATGATTATTTTCTCTTTTCCTTGAACATATTTTTGTAAAAAATATTTTTAAAATTAAATTGCTAGTATCTAAGGGGTAGAGCACATATTTATTTGGACCTCTCAATTTTTTTTTTTCTTTGAGTAGGTCATTCTTTGTGCACAGCTGATTATGTCATTAACAATACAGTGTGTACCGATGAGGTACTGGTGATACGACCTGATTTTTATATATTTTTGTGGTAGATGCCTCTCACTTATCTTATAATTTCTTCTGTTCTTCTTGAGTTATCAGTTAAACTGAACTGATTTCAATCATGCCTGAAAATCCAAACTGAAGTCAGTACTGTCTTGAGACTTCATTGTTTCATCAGTTTTGATTTGGTTGGGAAAAGGATTATTACAATGAACCTCACCTTCCTATAAATACTGTTTTAATCTTATACAGCTTAGTCTCATCAAGTTCATTATATATATCTCCTTATTATCAGAATTCTTTTCTTCTCAATATGTTATAGAATCATGGAATGATTTAGGCTGGAAGGGACCTTAAAACCTCTCTAGTTCCAACCCCTCCACATGAGCAGAGGCACCTTCCAGTACATTGGTTTACTCAAAGCCCCAACCTTCCTGCCAAGGATAGACCATCCACAGCCTATCTGGGCAAACTGTTCCAAGTCTCACTATCCTCACAGTAAAGAATTTATGCTGGATATCTAATCTAAATCTGACTTTGTTCTGATTGAAACCATTATCTCTTTTCCTACCACCATATGCCCCTAAAGAAAAGTCCCTCTTTCCCTTTCTTTTAGCTGCCTTTAGTTTCTGGAAGGCAGCTAAAAGGTCTCCCTAGAGTATTCTCTTCTCTACACTAAACATACACAACTCGACCTCTTTATAGCAGAGGTGCTCCTGTATATAGTGACATTGGTTTGTCACATTCAAAAAAGGGTTTTTCACCTTTTGTGACGAAAAAAGTGAAGAGTCCTGAAGCAAAATTTTGAGCTGACAAAATTTCAATGATACAAAAGTAAAGCCTAAACTATCAATATGCATACTGCATGCAGACATGAGGGGTTTGATGGGAAGGAGCACAGAGAATGAAAGAGCCTGCAGTCAATTTTATAAGTTAACATTGAATTTTGAAGAATATCTGGAGTTTTCTTAGATATAGCAAAACACAGATTTTATTCTTTTATCACAGAAACAGAGGATGATTGAGGTTGGCAAGGGCCTCTGGAGGTCATCTAGTCTTGCCCCTCTGCTGAAAGAGGGACATCTACAACCAGTTACCCCTGCCCAAGACCAGGGAACTTACAAATATCTCTGAGGAGAGAGATTCTGCAACCATCCTGGGGCAACCTGTGCCAGTTCTCAGCAATTCTTACAACAAAAGTGTTTCCTTATGCTCAGACTGTTCCTTCTGTGTTTCTGTTTGTGGCTATTGCCTCTGGTCCTGTCACTAGGCACCATTGAAAAGAGCATATCTTCATCATTTTAAATTCTCCCTTGAGATATTTACTCACATTGATGTAATGCACCCTGAACTTTCTCTTCTCCAGGCTAAATAATCCCAGCTTTCTCAGCCTTTTTTCATGTGAGAGATGTTCCAGCCCTTTCATAAACTGTGGCCCTTCTTTGGTTTCTCTCCTGTATTTTCATCTCTCTCTTTTGTAGTGTGAATTCTAGAACTGGACACAGTGTTTCTCATATTTGGCCTTACAAGAACTGAGTGGAGCAGAAGAATCAACTCCTTGACCTCTGGCAGCATTCCTCCTCATGTAGTCCAGTGTCTTGGGTTCTAATTAAATTTGGAACAACCATTTCAGGAGAGCATAGAATCAGATATTCCAAGTTACTTATATTTGATTATAAGAGACAACTTGGGCTCTGGACTTTAGTTTGGTGCTCTTGTACCTAAAGAACAAAGAACAGACACAGGATTTGACTTTGATTTCTTCCCATATGAATCCAATAAAGTGTTTTTCCAGCAGTGTGTTCCAATGCAAAGGGCAATAGTTCAGTTTAAATCACAGATAGTATCTGTCTTACTCCGAATGAGAACTTGCAACATACTCTCACATGTGAGATGGGCAATTGACATCTATGGCTCTGATGGTAAAGTTGCCTTCTCTCCTTTGGACTGTACTGCACTCCTTTAGTGATACCTGAAGCAGACATGAATCAGTGGATCAGGAGGGCAATATTTTTTAATAAATTCTTAATTTCCACTGCCCTGTTCCAAGTTGTTCCTGCCTTAAACCAAATCGTTTATAAACCATGATGAGTGTCTGCTCAAATGTAGGGTAGTTCCTAGTATGATGAAACTACTTTACCTTCAGGAATTCCTTCCAGCCTACATTCTTCTGTGGTTCTGAAAAAATTAGGGCAAAACCCCCATAGATTTTAACCAATATCTACAGTTAAAAGTAGCTATAAGGTTACAGAAAGTAAACTGGAAAGCCTAGACTACAGTACATTCTCTGAACGAATTGCTAAACACAGGGAGCTCATAATGCTGTGGTATGGGTGACCTGCAGGCTTGTCCCAGGACTTTTGTTACAGAGGTTGGAACTGCAGGGAAGTCAGAAGAAAGTGAGTTGGAGAAGAACAAACTGACATGTGCTTGCTGTAAAGATTTCACTTTCAGGAGAAGCATTCATCATCAATAAGATGATTTAGCTGCTGGAGTAAAAAATAAAAATCTTATATTTGGATTTTGGATCTTATGGAACAATATTTCAGTGGAAGTTTCAGACTAATAACATGCGCTTTCATTTCTAGCTCTGTTTTTGTGGAGGTAAGTATTGTCAAGGGTGTTCAAACACTTTTGTGATCTGTGACCTTAGTGCATCAGCTGTGGAAATAGAAACAAGAAAAATAAAATTTAAGAATTATTTAGTTGTTTAGTTTTCAGTTTTGTTGTTTTAGTTTTTCTGGTTTTGTCTTGGGGTTTGGGGCTGGGTTTCTTCTTTAGACTTGCAACTTCAAAAACAATATATTTCAATGCTTTGGACATTTGTTATTGGGGAAGTACATAGTATAAATGATGAAAAAAAGCAAGGACTACTACCCAATATCCATTTCCCAGTCCAGAGGTACTAACTGTGAAAGTCTACAAAATCAAAGGAAAACACTTATGTAAGTGAAAGGATGTCTGATTGAACACTGAATTGTACTTATTGCTTCTGGGTGGAAAAGAGATAACTAAATCCCTCTTTGGGAGAAGAGCCTGACCTAACGCATGCCATGGCAATTCTCTACAGTCCTTCACTTTGTTTATTCTTAGTGAGTGCATTACAAAGGTGCTCCTTTATACATTTTTACATAAAGCACTTTCTAAATTCAAGCTGTGCTAATGCGATTACCAGGAGTATGAGCACACAAAGGCTGGTTTCTTATCCCCACATTTAAATTCTATATACTCTTTCTTCTGTTTCATTGATATTCTGGTAAGCATCTGTGTAATTCTTCTTTTCTTTTATCAAATGTATGAGCAAACTATAGCAAAATCATATCCAACATACACAAATCTTCCTTAGCAAATCAAATCTGAAGTCAGAAATACAGATGATGAACTAAAAACAGAAAAATATATTATGTTTTTTTCTCAAATAAAGAGTATTCGACCAACAACAACAAAAAAGACATTTTTCACAGTTAAAGCATGTAGCAGAACCTTTTTTCTTCATATTAACAAGCAAAGAGAAATTGGAAAGGATATGTTCCTAGTCCCTTGAAAGAAAAATTGGTTGGGTATTGGTTGCTTTCTGATACCCATATATCTTCATGAAATTGTGGAATGTTTGAAAGAGAATTTCTCAATTTTTTTTCCTTCTCTTCCTTGCCTTCTTCCCTCCCTCATATTATATGAAGATTGTTTTGCTATACTTACATGGAAATGTCTATGAACTAATTTTGTTCAGTTTTCACTTTTTGATGTGTAGTCCAAATCTTTTTTTTTAATTGCACTTTTATTTGATCAGTTTCATTAATCACAGTAAAACTATTTAAAAAAAAATAAATGTTGAGAACTTTTGAATTATTACATACTGATAAAATGGCAATTTGCAAGAGCTGCCATCTGCAAGCAATGTTCTCAAACAGTGTTACAAGCTGTTAGCCTTTTGGTCTTCACAACCTAAGCATAACCTCAAAAATAATAATTACCTGATCTCTCACTACTGAAAACTATTCTCATTTGTGGCAGACAAATTCTGTATCTAGGAAGAATTTGATAAACTGGGTCAAGCACATTGTTAGCTTGCAGACATGGCTTGGGAGTGGGGGGAAGAGTAAAAATTTTATCTCTAACCAACAAAGCAGATAATTATTTCTTCCTGCTGAATGTTTTGAAAATTAGACATTTATTTTTGCAGTGTTTACAGAGTAATCTGAACAATCTGAAAGGGAACCTAACCAAATAACAAACAGCAAGCATGTGTGAAATTCTTATACACCTGTTTATCACTCCAGCTGAGTCATCCTGGATTTTGTTGTAATATTTGAATAGTCCAGGAGCTATCACAGATAAGCAACTGCTATTACCTAAAATGTTTGCTTTCACTGCTTTAACACCTAAAGCCCATAAGGGCTGTCTTGCTCAGTCTACGTTTCACTGTGGGACAGGATGACAAGCATGTGGGTGAGGAAAAAGTCCAGCTCATAGCCCTGGAGGGCACCTTCTTAGGGACTCTGATGCCACAACAACACAGTGTGCAGATCACTCTTCTAGAATAGAGTAGGATGGTGAAAGAAAGAAGCTGCAATAGAATAAAGAGATAACAGTAATTCAAGTGAGATCAAAGTCAGCATTTGACGCTTAATAATGCATTGACATTGGATCTTGACTTTAAGTGGTTGATTTTTTAAATACTTAAGGGTTATGTTTTGCTAGCACAAATCAATGCAGCAATTGATTTACTGGAGAATGTGTTGATCTACAACCACTGATCCATTGTAAAAGGCAACTTTTAATTTTGTTCTAAGAAGCTGAGTTTACAACACCTAAATTTTAATGTCCTAAAATACAGTCCATAGCCACTGGTGACCAATTGATTATGACAATTCAGAATACTTTTTTTTTCTCCGATACTTTTCATCACTTATTAAAAAGTGATTGATTGCTCTAAAAGTAAAAGAATAAAATAAACATGTTTTATTGTGAAAATAAATTGCATATCATGTCAACTTAAAGACTTTAAAGATATTGGCATTTATCATGTTAAACTTAGCCCCATAAAAGTAGGAAGCAAATATCTCCTATGATACATCTTGTGGAAATAGGGACATTTTATACACGCATGTCCCCAGGAATACCTCAGCTAAATGTTTGTAAGCATTACTCAGAATGCATTTAAGATGTATTCTTGTGTTCAAGGTCAAATGGAATTGGGTTCTGAGCAACCTGGTATAGTGAAGGTGTCCCTGCCCATAGCAGTGGGGTTGGAATTAGATGATCTTAAAAGTCCCTTCCAACCCAAATGATTTTATGATTCCACGATTCTGTGATGTGTTCTATCTGAAAAAGGTTTTATTCTTTATTTATAAATCTGACAGCACAATCTTACTTTGATTTTACATGACTATTTCAATAATCTGTCAAAAAAAATTATAAGCATTTTATACATTTTTATGCTAAGATATCCTTAATTTTTGCTCCTCTAAACCATTGAAACTAATTAGTCAAATAACATAGAAATATATTTCTTAACATACAACTTAAACATTACACTTAAGGTCTTACAGAGTTGCTATTCTCATTCCCTTAATAAAAAATATATTTTTTACATTGCTTTATATCTTTTTATACATGATGTATAAAAAGATATAAAGGAATGTAAAACTATTGTTTTTAACACCCTTAATATAAAAGACAATAATCTTAGAAAAGTGGATATTCTTCATTTAAAGAAATGTTTTAATGTATGAAAGTAACCTGTATTTCAATAAAATGTACCTTCATCAACACTTTTGCTGTTAAAAAAAAGTATTAATATGACAAAAATTTTAAATAAAGAATTTTTTTTTCTTAATACTTAAAATATTTGTTCAAAACCCTCTAGAATATGAACACCTAATTTGCAAATTTTTAGGTATATAATTGGCAAGAGTTGTTTGCTATGATTTCTAAAGATATAAAATACCTAATTCTCCATAACATCAGTAAGAATTTTGATGAGATGTTGAATTATGTGAAGCTGGAAAAGGACTCCTTCTATTCTCATAGAGAAATAGTTATTGAAAAATATACCTCAGTATTTCTCAGAATATGTTCTTATTAGTTCAGAATTTATTTCCTAAAAGAATAAAAGGTTTCAAATCAACCTGTTGGGAACACTAGAAAGTAGGTTTTAAAGTTATTTTAGGCCTGTGGTTTCTCGACCTCTGGATTAATCAGGAAATCTCTGTATTAATCTCTATATTAATTCATAAATCTGTATTTTGCTTAATAAATATATTGCTCTACGTAAATTCAAAGAAGTAACTTCTAATTGGGCTTAAAAGATGAAAAATTAAGTCCAACACATTTATCAGCAGTGAGGTTTCTGTTTTTAATCTGGGCTGCAAAGCTTTTACCAATATCTTTTCAATAGTTAATCTCCAAGATTAAGTTGATGCTGGTTATAAAGGAAACTATTATGCAACCAGTTACACAGGGTCATCTGGCAAGACACAATATTAAGACAGTTACATGGGGTTTAAATTGCATAGATTAATTGGTAATAAATAAAACTGTCATAGCTTAAACTTGAGTGCAACAGTCTGAAAAATGTCTGTATAACACTAAATAGAAACCAGGAATACTGACAGAAGACTAAATCAACATAAAGGCTGGAATATTTCCAGGCTGGCAAAGCAATAATTTGTGTTGTAATTCTTATTTATTACAACAAATAATGGTAGGGAGAATGTCAATAGTTAATAAGTACTACATATTCCCATAAAAAGATTGATTTAGAGATCCCATAAGTGATTTGTGTAGCAGTTTAATTGCATAAAAAATTGCAGACATTATTCTGAAACAAACTGAATCACAATAAAACAGTGTTGCAAGGACAAGGGTAGCTACATGACAGACCTAGAGGCCAGTCCAAAGCTGCCAATAGAATTGTCTGAGGATTTTGCCAAGTAGACAGATGCTGCTGACAGAAAATAGCATTCCACTCCTTGACATTTGGGTATAGCCATGGTCAAACCTAGGACAAACACAAGTGAAACTCTTCATTCCATGCAATGTTATATCTACTAAAGGTGAGCACAGCAGTATTTTTCTTGTTCTCTTAGACAAGTGAGAAATTAACTTGTAAACAAACAATAAACTTTTCAAACTCTGCTATGAATCTAAAATTTTACCTGTACTGCAACATCCAAATACTTCTAAGGAATGGCAGCTTGAGAGAGAACAGTTTTAGCAGAATCACAATGACCATAATCTCAAGTCAGCAAGTCGGAACTAATACTTTAATGATTTTAGTTCTGATATTTTGCTTCTTGAAGAATTCCAGAACAAACTGTGTTGGGTTATGCTATGCAGACTCTACTAAGTCCAGGAGATAACTTGAAGCAGAAAGTTCTATTTGCACTACCACATCGTGCTTAAGTGATATAACAGGGGATATATCAGTCAGGGGAAACTTGAGCTGAAAGCATGAATATAAACTTTAAACCTGCCACTTGAAATTCTATTTTAGAATGGAATTATAATGGACCATACAGCTGTTGATCAGCGAGAGCACAGCTGATATCAAGAACTCAGGAAGGGCAAATGCTCAAAGTATGCCCTGAGAGATTGCTCTGTCTGTGTTAAACACACATATATGTTCATTAGTGAGAGAAAATGGAGTACAGCTGAGACCAGGAAACTTACTACAGGTGTAGGACACCAACTACGAAAAATCTCAGAAGGAGCACTGTTGGAGAGATACAAAAAGCTGCCTTTAGGCCAACCTATTGAACAGTGAAAACCAACAAGAATTTAAGAAGAATACAAAAACATAAGTCCTGTATAAACAGAAGTTGTTTATTTGTGTTTTTATTTGAATTTTGAGTTTAGTGAAGACTCCAGAGAAAAGGGAAAGGACAGTAAAATACCAAATAAAATGCAATACCTGTTGTTCACATAGGAAAGAAAATTCTGGTTATCTAAAAACTGTGGTGAGTCCAATCATGGCATCTGAAATTGAATTGAATTAGTTAAGTGAACATCATTGCTCATGTGGTTAAAATGGACATCACAAATTATTAAGAAAGAAATAAAGACTAAAGCATAACATTTCATTATGCCATTATTCCATTATATGGAAACCCTCTATTATTTCATTGCCTGTAAGATTGCATGCAGATTTCATCCTTCTATCTTGTCCTGGTTTAGGGCAAATTTGGGAGAGACTCTCCAAAGGGAGCCCCTCCAGAAAGCAAACCCACACGGCCCCTCCCCCCTACCAGTTTGGGAAGAATTCCTCGGAGAGAAGTGGAAAGAACCTGTTTATTTAACAGACACAGCACCCCCCAGCACACAAAATGAACAATACTGGATGACCCCACTCTTTCACTGCTCTGAAAAAACATTACAAGTTCTTGGGGGTGGTCACTCTGTTATCAATCCCTCCAGCACTGGGGCAGCTGCTGCAGCCACAGGGTGCAAACTCTCCTTGTTCCCAGGTCCCAGTCCAGAGCAGGTTCGAGTAGGTCCAAAAAAGGAAAGGAGAAACAGTCCAGGAAGAAATTTGGACTGTTTAGCTAAACTAGCTAATGTGCAGAAGCAAGAGCAAGCAGAAGCAAAGCAGAAGCAAGAGCGAAAGCAAAAGCAAAAAGCAAAATGCAAAAAGCAAAAACAGCACTAGGTACTGCCCTTTTGTCTCTGTGTCCCACCGGCCATGGGGGAGCAGCTGATAGCAAAACCAAAACAAAACATTCGCTCTTCAGAGCCAGCCTTAAAGGCACAGAACACGATATCCAGCATAAACAGCACACACGAATGGGGATACAGACATCATAATGTCACCCTAGGACATATCTCAAAACTTCTGGAATAGAATTCAAATAGAAAGAAAGGAGAGCAAAGAAAATGACAAATATGTTAAAAGGTTGCTGTGTGAGGACAGATTAAAAAGGCTATAAATGTTCTTCCTGACAAAGGAGAAACTGAAAAACAGTACGATTCTTGTTTCTAAAATCATATATGGTATTTAAAAGAAGAACTCCACAGGTTTATTGCCTAGTTTTTCTAGAGAACTGAAGCAGATGAGTAAAGGATTAGGTAGGAGGCTTAGCTGATATATTTTGATACAAGATATAAAAATCTTTGTGACTAATTGAAAACATAAAGAAGTGCAAAAAACTTCAAAAAACTTGCAACAGAAAAGGGTTTTTTTGATAGCTGAGGAGTTATACCTCTCTTTACCTGTCTGCTTTTCATAAGTACCTGCCAGAATTTCATATTAGATAGAAGGCCTTTTACCATTTCATATAGTCTTAACATACTGTCCTTTATGCTTTACTCATCACCAGAGAAAATAAAAAGGGAAATCAGAACTAATAATGTAAAATTTAAGCTATTTTGCAATATTTTTTCTTTTTTTTTCTTAGCTATTATTTACAGACCTTGAGGTCTTAGAAGTCACAACTATGGCATGACTGGGTTAGTGTAGTGGCTTTGGTTTGATTTCCTGACCAATGCATCAATTGTGTAGAAGGTCTAACACTGATCAAATCACCAGTGCACCCACTAGAATTTATTTACTCATTTCCTGCTGTGATATATGGCTTAGGAGGAGGAGGGCAAAACAGGCTCAAGATTTTAAAGTTTCTTTTAGTTATTGACATAACTAAAAGAAAAAATAATAAGAAATCAGAATAAAACCTTCAGAACACTTCTCCTTCCCCCATACCTCTTTTCTTTCCCATTGACAATGTAAAGAGACAAAACCTGGGACTTTCAGTCAGTTTACCACATCTAAAATAGTCTTTCCTCAGTTCTCTTAGGGAGAGAAATCTCTCTTGCCATGCCACGGAAACTTCTCCACAAGAAAACAGTTCTGTCATGGCTTGTAATCTTCACAAATAGCATCAGCCCATGGGGCCGGCCCAGTCAGTGATGCAGTTACCTGATCAAAGGCCAAAAGGAAGAGAACTTTTTCCCAGGACTTTGTTCGTTTTTAAATGTATTTTTCCCCAAAGGCATGTTCAACTCTTTTAAGTACTTTGGTCAGGTGTCAATCTTCAAGACTAGCCAGCTGACTGGCTCCAGCAGGTCCCCAGAGGGACCCACCCCAAAGCCTGTGGTCTCCCCCTCAATTGAAAACCAGACTTGGTTGAACCACAACAGTTAGACAAGGGAATGTCAGATACTATGGAGTTGCTTGTAGAATGAAACCATGACACAGGCAGAGTCTAAAAAAAAAAATCTCGAATTGATGTAGCTATCTAAATTTACATCTGGAAGAAATATGAAAATTCAACTTTACCCTCTCCTATCTTTCATAGTTTTCATGCATACGCTCTTCCCTTGCTTTGCCTTACCTTGATTTTGTCTGGTCATGGCTTTGTTAAATTAAGTCTTTTGTCTTATTGTCTCAGTTATAGCTCCATATGTAATTGTGTCTGACGTACTGGTTCCATAGGATGTTCAGAGTTTAACAGGGTTTCAGTTCTTTCAACTGTTATGGCCCATGAAGTGATTGCTAAGAGAAAGTCTTAAGGTGAATCAAGAGTTACCGTGGGAGCAATCTGTCCTAAGCAGGCTGCTCTTCTAAATCCATTAGGGCTCTGCACAGTCATTTGACTCTGGATCTGAGCATTTAAATGGAGAGACAGCTGGCAATAGCTCAAAGCAGCTGTTCTCTTTCCTCTTTCCCTGCTGCCAGGACAGGTGGTATCTCAAAATTATCTTGATTTTTGATAAACATATAATAAAATTGCATCCATTTGGTTGCATTTAGAAAAATAAAATGATTCTGTCAATCTTCATCAAGCCCCTACCATTCATAATACTGCAATAACTGAAGACTAAATTGGCCGGTGTCTCGTACAGTGCTTCTCAAAAACAGATACGTTGGACCAAGTCCTGCTAGTGGTCAAGTCTAACTAAGTCTCTGCACTCTTCAAGACACTGTAGAGAGTTCGGGTTAAGTTATCCTTTTCTGCTTACTCCTTGCAATGCCATCCAGGTGTTAATTTCCAAGACACTTTGTCCAAGACAGCTTGGAATTAGGAAAATACATCCATTACTAGACATTAATCATTTCTTAGTCTACGAAATTTTGTCTCCTAAAAATCAAGTAAGTAATCTCTACTCACTCTTAATAAGTATTTGGTCAACTTTTCTTTAGAAATAAAATGAGTCAAAATATAGTCCTGTTATTTTTTTAAAACTAAATCCCCCTGGAATATGCATTTTATTTCTTCAGCTTCCAAATTACTGTTAAATTGTTTAGCATGGTTCTTCTAATAACCTCCCTCTGATGGCTCTTTTCTATATGCCTTTGAAAGTTAAATCTAATTAGAGTGGCTGTAGAACTGTTTGGCATATGTCTCATAAAATTCTTTACCCTCTGTCCTCCTCCATACTTAATACTTCCTAATTAACTCTGAAATGAAAATGAAAAGGAATTGACACATATACCAGTTTTCACACAGACAAACTCAGTCGAGGTCCCCAAAGAGTATCTTTGAAAACCACACTCAGAGAGAATGAATAAATTAGTTAGAGGAAATACCTTCTTTATTTTTTTTAATCCATGATTTGCACCGAGATCTTCACTTCTAAAATATTTTATCTATTGATAACCCGAGCAGGTCTCTTTAGATCGAAACCTCTTACTTTTCTGTAAGGATGAAGTCCATACTCCTAAATTGTGGTGCTTATGTATATAATCTGTATAGTAACAGATTATTATTAGGTTTGAAAAACACATATTTTATGTGTTGTAGGAATAAAAAAGAAGCAGTGAACAAAGGACCCAAAATGATTTACTGGCTATAAAAGTAACTATTAATATTGATACTCTAAAGAAGCTGATATCATAAGCTGGTATTTTAAACTTATACTGAATTAGAGTCTGTTGCTCATGATCAGAAAATTGAGAATATATATCCTTGAATTTCTAGTGTCTTTTTTAAAACTGATTTTTGTCTTTCAGATTTCAAACTTCTAGGGTCAGTGAATATATTTTTTATATGCATGAGGTTTTATACTCTCAGTTTACAGTTGAATAGTCTTGATGATCCAGCAGTGGCTTACAGCCAGAATCCCACCCGATCACTCACTCACTCCCCTCCATTCAGTAGGAAGAGAGAGAAAATAGGAAAAAAAGAAGCAATGAGAAATCTCATAGGTTGAGATAAAGATAGGGAAATGGTTTGCCTGTTAGAAGTGTTGGCAAAATGGATTGCACACAGAAGAAACATTTATTTTTCTCCAATTTGAATAAATTTAGCTGGTGAGGATCAAAAAGACAAATAATAAAACAGGAAGTGTACTCAGCCCTGCCATGGTTTAGGACTGTGCAGCAATGAAATGAAACTGATTCATCATATGTGATTAAATATAAAAATAAGACAAAAAACATATCCAGGTCAGGTACATAATTTTGCGTATTTTGTTTTTCAGGTTGGGTTCTTTCAATTGAATGCGTCATTCAAGGTGTTTCTGCTTGGCTCTCCATCTCAGCTGTGTGATTATAATATTGATTAGAGTTAGTAATCACCATTGGTGTAAAAATTCTGTTCATATTAACCTTATCAATCAGTTTTTTTAATGTCAACATTATGATATCCTCTTTAGGTGAATTTATATCAGCATTTAAACTAGCTCAAAAGCAGAGCAAATAATCTGAAAATTAAATCATAAAAATCAACTGCCAATAGAAGGGGATAAGCCTAGAACAGATTATTTTTCCACATCAAATATATTTGTCTCACATATTAAATATATATACCCTGTATTCATATCTGAAGGGTTTTTTGTATCTTTTTACCCACCTCTTAGTTCTGATAATTTTATAATGTTAAATATATAATAAATATAATACTAAAACTGTTATTTGATAGCATATCTTAAAAACCTGAAAACAGAGGTTAGTTTTTAAGAAGGCTCAAAGAGATGTAAATGCTTAGCTGTTATATGAAGAGATGCAAGGGATAATTGTGTACATCTACACAGGCATTGATAATTCTTGCAGCAATTCAATACATTTTTAACCATCTAAAATTTGCTAAATGGGCCCTACTTTTACTATTATCCTGGGGTAATATTCATGTGGGAAGGAGGTGGTGTTGGTGAAGGTAGAATGAGGAGAAACTGGGTGAAACCTGGGTCTTTGAATGACTAAGCTCTTGTTCCATGTTATTCTTTGTATTCCCTGTAGACCTGACACAAGTGTTTTCTTGGTTTAACTTGCTATCCTGATTTAGACTCCCACAGCAGCTCATTAACAGTTTCAAAGCAGACTTTATGAGAAAAAAGATTTAAAAAAACCCAAAATACACTATTCAGCTACTGCACCTATACACAGATGCTGACACTTTTCCACCCCTGTAAAGACAAAAGGACTCCAAGAGATCTCTTGCCACAACACAAAGACAAATGAACAGTAGAATCTGAGCCTAAGATCACCCACACCATGGGTGGTCCAGATCAAAAAGATGTGGAAGGAGCAATGCTGATGCCATGCCGTGATCCCTTTGGAATATTTGGCTCTCACCTCATATTGGAGCATTTATTTGTTTTCAGGCCAGAGTTAGGGTTCAGACAATCACAAAGCTCTAGAGACACTGAGGCTGGATAAGGCATTCCAAGGGACCACAGCTCTTCATCAATAGTGGTCTTTCCACACTTTTCAAACTTAGGCCACCCCTTGTCCTGGGGACCCAATTTGCTGCTGCAAGTCATTATTAAGGTTAGGTTTTGGATAATCAGAAAGCCTATAGGCACAGTGGAACTGTAAAAGGCATGCCAAGAGGAGCATGGCACTGCATCCACATTGTTCCTTCCACACATATTTAAACTGGACTACCCATTGTGGTGGGGACCTCATGCCCAGCACCAAGCCATTATTAGGGTTGAGGTGAGGCTTCAGAGAACCACAAAGCCTACAGCTCCAGGGACACAGGAGATGAAAAAAAATTGCGATGTGTGCAGTGACCCAGATCCATATTGCTCTTCCAGATTCTCAAGCAAACTTATTATATATGCCATTTTTCTTTCAGAATTGTGCAGATTTTTAACCTAATCCATTCTGTTTGTATTTTGATAATTCTATAAAGTAGTGGGCTCAAGGTATTGCTCATTTTTCTTTTATTTTTCTTATTTGGATCATATTTTTAATTTCACAAACATTCATCACAGTTAAGAATGGAAAAGATAACCAAAGTACACAGCTTTAGAAGCTGCCTCACCAAAGACTGCCTTGGAAACAGAGTCACCTTTGTGACCTTCTAAATCTAATATTTCACACACTCCTCAACTGGGAGCCGACAGACGTAAAGAAGCATTCCAATATACAACAAAGTGGACCACTAGACTAAGGAGGAATAAAAATCCCACTATGAACATGCTCCTCCAGAACAAACCTCAGGATGTCATATGACTCATCAAAAACCTTCTCAATTCCATTCTTGAGAACAATTGTCGACCAAGACCCAAAGGGATGTGGCTAGATTAAAACAGTACCAGGCTACAGCAGTAGGTACTGGGAAGGTTGCACTTTTACAACAATTTTAAGAGTATTATTGATGTTTTCTTGTATTAATGAGATAATTTGGATGACTACACTCTTATAATGTTGATTACACTTACAAAAAATACCTAGCACATGTGGTATGCGCCTTTCACCCATAGGAGCATTATGAGGGTAACAATGGATTACATGTAGTTTTGAGGACAATTGATGTGATATAAACAAGACAAATGCACATATACATATATATGTAGACATGTGTATTAAGAAGCATCTTTCTGAAAGAGATTTGAATTGGTCACAGTCCTCTTTGTCCTAAAGAAAAGGTCACTCTAACAAAATTTAACTAATTATAATTTTTATTCTTAGTGGAGAGTGGCAAATTCATATATGCAAATGGGAAGTAGTTTTGCTTGAAAGAGACCAAGTTCTGCCCTCACTCCTATCTGTAAAGCCTTACTAAAATTAGGTTATTGCATCATTGAAATAGAGAGTAGAATTTGGCCTCCATAGCTAGACAGTTAAAAATTTTAGATAAACTAATATTTTAGATAAACTGTATCTTAGTTCTAATGAAAATTTTTAACTGTCTTAAAGATTTCAAACTTGCTTCCTGCAGCAGATCAGATAGCTCAGGAGCAACGTGAGAGAAAGCTGCTCAAATTGATTCAATCATTATGCCTGAGTATTGGTGTGGTGGGACTGCTTCTAAAGGAGGGGCTGTATTTCACTCAATTGGGATTGATTGAATTATTTATTGCAGTTACTGAATTATTTATTTTTGTTCACAAATAGGCTTTGATTTGTATAAATGTATTTGACAGGCATCATTGTTCAATCAGTGTAGCCAGAAAAAAATCCAACTTTTGGGTGCCTCAGTAAAGACCCAATCTTGCGAGGCACTGAGACTTGTCATGGCATTTTTTTTGTGACATGGCATTTTTTGCTCTTTGAAAAATTGGCTGAAGGCTTCAGGATAGTGGTGAATGACAAATAACAAACAAGACAGAGCAACTGATTTGTTTTGTTAACAGATCTTCTCACTTCCATACAGATTGTCCTTAAGGAACTGCACTCTCTGATATCTATGATCAGGCAAATAACACCCTCATTCTCAGATGGAGAATAAGGCATAAAGTCCTGAGGAAAACAGGAAACTCATTTTCTGCAAGTGATCAGACTGCATAGGGGGAAGAGCAAAGGATTTATATATTTCCTTATTAAAATAAAATTATTTCAATTATCATGTGTTTCCTTGCCTAAGCTTTTGTGAAAAAACGTGAAACTCCTCAAGTTTTAGAAACTGAATTTTGGCCAGCAACAGATCCTACCACTCCAAAGCATTTCCTTCATTTTAATGAGGCAACTTAACATGTATGAATCCATTCATTACAAGAAAAAGTATTATAACTAACATTGGAAAATTCACATCATGTTTTACATATTTATACGAATATTTTGACTCAGTGACTAAAGGTCTTTATCTATTTTTAAATGTTCAAAAGAAGTGAATAGTTGAAAAATATTCACAAGGGTACTTTTAGTTTCTAATTTCTCTAAAGACAATGCCCTGTAGTATGCAATCACTCTGCAGCCTGTTTCTACTCAGATAGGTTCCTCTAGGAGATGTTTCAGAACTATGTTGCTGTGAAACACAACCTTGAACTCTCTATACAAGAAAATCAAAAGATTGAACTAAAAACAGATAAAAATTATGAAAAACTCCCTATAAAACAGGATTTAGACCACTCTTTTAATCACCAAACGCTTGAATTCCTTTTTCTCAGTATTGTTTTGTCTTGTATTGTTGCATGAGTAATAGGATTAAATTATCAAAGAGTATGAAACAAGATCCTCAAAAGTCCTACTCCTAATTTTTGTAAAAATCACGGTACACTTAACTCCAAGATTTTTATATTATATCTATTTGATTCAAACCTAACTACATCTATTTCAAACTCTGAGTTTGCCTTTAATTGTCAATTGTAGGTACAGGTCAGAGTGAAAAAAAAGCTGTTAATGAAAGGATTATTGGAATGTCATGGTTCAACATCAGCTGGCAACTAAGCACCACTCAGCCTCTTGCATACTCTCTGATGGTGGCATGAGGAGAGAAAATTGGAAAAGCAAAAGCACAAGGAGTACAGGTCAGAGTGAAAAATAAGCCATATTTGAAAACATTTTATGCTACTTACCAGGAAACAAAAAAAAGTGGATTATTTTAGTCTGGATAATAATAATGGACTTTTTATTCTGGTTCTGATAAAACTGATATGATACATCACCCCTCTGAAGCTGAGACCAGAGGTTCAGAATCTTTTAAAAAAGGGGTCCCTTATAAATGTTGCTTGAAACAAAAATTCTGAGCCTATAAGTAGCCGATAATATCTATTCTACTGGTATTTGAATGTTCCTAAATCTGTAACTATTGCTCTGAGCAATATGAAAAAACCCAGCAACGACAAATTTGTATGCTAACCTTACAGTTCACTGATTGTCCATGAAGGCATGAAGGTGGTGGAAGATCTCAGACTGTCTGCATTTACTGACAACTCATTCTGATGCTTTAAGTAAAGCAGAGAATGGTAACAAAACCTTCTTCTGCTACTCTGTAGCTAGGGCATGAGTTCTATTCTATTTATTCCATATTCTATTCCGAGTGTAACTCAGTAAATTGTGTTAGCACAGCAAGATCTTAATGAAGGATGGTTTGGAAGGTTTCATAATTTTTTCCTAATAAATGTACTGCTTATCTCAGTAAGTCTAAGCAAAAAGCAAGCCCGTGACATTTTAAAGTTCCTAAATAAAATAATTTTTCATATTACATGCACAATGCATTGTGTTGCGGTGCATCTAAGGATGCCCTTAGATGATTCCCTGTCAGGCCTGTCAATCATTCCTCCTTTCCACATCCTGTCCCCTGATGAGTGCTGTCTGCCAGCCCTGCATTCCAGAAGGGCGTCGAGTGGTTGGCAGGATTCAAAAGATGCTTCCCACCCCCGGAGTGACATTGGGCCATCTAAATGTCCTCCGCCCCCTACGCCACTTCTCCCATACCTGATTGGTGTCACCTGTGTTCCTTCCCTCCCCCTCTCCTGTGGTTAAAAGGNTGCTACCACATAGGCAAGCAGCGAGGGCCAGCCAGCACAGGCACAACCTCCTGGTAATATTGGACCGAACCCCAATATTGCTAACAGGAATTTTGCCATAAATTTCTGTGAAAGTATTGTGACTTTTCAACGTGAATATAGAAAACATATGTGACCGCTAAGTATTGATCTCAACATAATATATATTTGAATAAATACATGTAATAAAATATAAATATTATACCATAATATATAACACAGTATATATAGACACAGATATTCACTTAGCATGCAAAACTAGTTTCTATTCAGGTGCTTGTATATACATGCAAAGAGACTGCAGGCAGACCCTTTAGATGCAGTACAATTTTTTAAAATATTTTTTCTTTTTAACAGGGGAAAAAAATAGTTTAAAAACAGCCCACCTCTCAGTTTCTATTGTTTCTGATGAGTAGTCTCATTTCAATTGTTATTATTGATTATCTATGTGAGCTTTTTGATAAAATATGCATGAAATTAGAAGATACACTACAATTCAGAAATATAGTTTTATGGATTAAAAATAAAGATTACTTAATAAACTACTAATCTCTCAGATTATTCAGACCTCAAGGCAATTTTGTTCATGTGGTCAACAGAGAAATATCTGTTTCTTGTATTTATAGAAGAATTTTATTTGCTGTGCCCATTTAGTTACACATACATTCAAAGATAAACTGCAAGTCCATAAGAAGTCAGAAAATTTTTGTATAAATGATTATACATATGTCTCTTAACACTTTGTATCCTCTTTGCATAATTTTTTCTTATGAGATATTTTGAAATGAGATAGAGTTTGAGTCTGCTGCAGAAGGAAAGCTTCTTCTTCCAGAATGTTTGGTTAAAGTGTAGAGAAGAGTAACTGTTCTTAATATTTATATTAACATAGCATTGCATATGAATGCAAAAATAGATTTCATTTATTTATAAGCTTTTTATCTTCTATTGATTAAGACAGTCTAATGGAATTGTAGCATAACGAAAGTAATATTTTTTTTACCTCTTAAACTGAGAAGTTGTTTGTATTTTCAAGGCTTCCCTGTTGGATACTGCAGAGGGGAAATAAAGGTAAAGAATAAACTAAAGAAAAGTTTATGACTGTCCAAGTATATGAACAGAAAAGGGAAGAGACTTGGAGTGCAATTGTTTTCTGAGTCCAGCCTCCTATGTATATCTGACAAGAAGTAAACAGATGATTTATCTGATAAGCTGTGGGTAATTGTTTGGATGAATCATATTAATTTACATTTGGATATCTGCATCTTACGCTCTTGCCTTAGGGTTCCCCCACAATCAGAAGATTCAGAGAATAAAGTTTCAAGAATATCTCATTTTACCCTGAAGCAGAGATTAAAAACTGGTCAGACAATCAGTGCAATGAATAATTCTAATTTTCTTCCTCTAACAAGAGAAAAAACTACAAAATAACCCTACTTCATATGTAGACATCATAGCTTTAAATCTAAATCTAAATCTAATAGATTAAAACAAATAAACAAACAAAACACAAAGGAACAGGAAATATAAATTTTCATTTGAGGCAAAATAGGATCTCAGTATCTGAAACATATTGGCCGTTAAAATTTGTCATGGTTTATAAAAATCTCCTTCTACCCTAATTGCCTAAATGGTGTTAAAGGGTAATTATTTTTACAGTGTACCTGAATCAGGGTAGATATATTTCTGATTTTTTCATAGATGACTTCTCAAAGTAAAAAGCATCACAGATGTTTTTTCCTCCAGTGAAAATTTGAACATTTAAACTGTTGTCACTTTTACAACTACTTAAATCCTGTGGTTTGTGCTTTCCTCTCTAAAAAAAAAAAATTAAAAAAAAAGACATTGTAAAAGAAAATCAAAGTTTCTTTTCTTATTCATTTGTGTATTTATACAAAAGCTGAACATCTAGTGCAATAATTGGGCTCCCTAATAAGTGGTAAAGTCACTCGATTTATAATACTTTGCAAGAATCTGAGATCTGGCTTCATGATTGTTGTTTGCCCTGCATTTTAAGTTAAGTTAAACTATTATTTTAAATTATGAAGAAGAGAAGATTTGCAGACCTAAGCAATTGTTATCAACCAGAACATATTTTGAAAGATTGGCAATGCCATCAGCTGTCCCTTGTGCAAAGTATTTTGTTAGTTGTAATTATTATTCATCCATGCACTTTCAGGTTTCTCTATCATGAGTATATTCTTTGACCTAGGACATGGCTCTTAAATCTGCAAGTCAGTATGAGGGAAGATGTGCACTTACAGCCTGGTTGAGATGTATGAGTGTAGCTGCATGTGCATGACTCTGAAAGTTTAATCAGTTTCAGTAAATCTCTTGCAATCAATTATGGGTCACTGTGCACTATTTCTATTGACCTCATCACTGAAGAAAGCTATAAAAGTAGGTGTGTTTGTGCACTTCATAGAACTGTACCATGGGCAGTTACAGAGGAATTTTGGGGAAAATATATGCAGAAATGGGCAAATAACTTGAAAAATTCAAGACCTGAAAAATATAAATTTATACAGTAACTCTAATTATACTGTAATGAAAAAAAAACACTACATATTCTGTAATTGTTTAAATCAAATATATGTTGTACTTAACTTCCCTGACTTTTAGAAGCAGGTCAGCTTCCTACAAGTAATGAAAATTATTTTCTACAGTGATTTGAGATTTTATTTTGGACAATATTGTGGGACTGCCTGCTGGTTCTGAAGATCAGCTGTCAACACAAAGGGTAGATTCATAAAAGATACTCTCACTCTGGTAAAGTAGTAAATATAAGCACAGGGGGTGCATACTCTATTTGCTAAACTGTGTGGAGAGAGATCATCACCATACAAGTTAGTGGAGTATTGTCAGATGAAAGGTTCCAGTCAGAAATCTTAGCTAATGGAAACATCCACAAGAAGAAACAAAGCGATTATCTGGCACTACTGAAAATGTCTACATGGGGCTTGGGCCAGGGGTTGCAAAGTTAAAATGCTGTGTGGAAAGAGTAAATAATACATTACAAAATAGAAACAGATACGAATGTATGTGCAACTACTCTACAGCCTAGAATAAATCTACTGACTAGAATAAAATCTGCATGTGACTGCATTTGACACATGAAAAAATGAGTTAAGAAAGGTAAACAGGAATAAAACTGAGGTAATAGACTAGGCTCACTTTACTAAGTTCTTTGAAAGGGATTCAAAGAATGATGTCATTTTGGAGGACCAATTTTAGGTACATTTTGTCTCAAACATTCTGACTGTTATGAAGAGAAAGGTGTGACCAAAAAAGAGGGTCCCCATGGAGGTGGGACAGTGCTGTTCTGAGCCAACTTCCTGCTCCATCTTGACACTTGGGCTCAACTCCCACCCAGCTCACTTCCTGTGTATATGTATGAACATAACAGTGCAAGAAAATTGAGTTTACATGGGAGTCATGCACCACATTAACTACAAAAGGAAACAAATTGGGCTCTCTCACTTTTTCCTTCTCTTTTGCTCTCATTGTTTACTCCAGCTCTGAACCGTTCATGCAGCAGGACAAACATGGAATCTAAGGATGGAATGATATTCTTCATTCTCTTTCTCCCTTTGCTCCCTTTCTTTGTCTTCCTCCTTGCTCCACTTGGGCAAAGCATAGCTATCATATTCTACCCTGTACTCTATGCTGAACTTTTTTGTGGGAGTGGGAAGCTTGTGAAAACATTTTGTGTCTTGGTAGCCAGCACCTTTGAGAGGTTTCTTGTGGGTAGCTGAGAGTTTATCAAAGTTTACTGTACAAAAATTAGGACTTGTTAAGTTCCACTTGTAAAAGTGTACTGTATGAATTTAAAGACTTGATAGCCAACGCCTTTTGAGTCTAAACAGTGGACTGGTTGCCAGAGTTATGGCAACTGTACAATAAAATCACAAGTTCCCTGGCACATGGCCTGGTGTCTTTGTTTAGCTTGACAAGAATTTATTATAAACACTGTGGCCTCTAGTGCCAGGTCATGACAGTCACACAAAAGGAAGCATAGGTGAGGGCAATGGTAAAATTGCAATGCAATAGTTCTGAGCTCTGCAACAGTGAGCTGCACGTCTTCAGTCACTAAGGGCAATAAGATTCATGCTTAGCACATGGTTTGCTCAGGGTAAATTCCATTTTGACTTCTTCAGACATACCATTACCTTCACTGTTACTGTTATTAATTATTTATTTTAAACTTTTGTAAACAGTAATATCTCCTCAGGCAGTTTAAAGGCACAGGTGCTGAAAGTCATACAAGCCCTTTGGATAGTAAATATTATATTTACAAGTATTAATACAGGCAGAAAATTTAGAAACATCTGATTTCAATACAGTCAATACAATTTCATAAAAATTATTAACTATGACTCCAAAACCCTCACAAATTTAGTCCACCAGTCCACCTTTAGATTAAAGGAGGTAGAGCATAATTTCCACAGTTCCAAAATGTTAATACTCATTGCACAAAACAAAGTTTCTAAGACATAATGTCTATTTATTTGGGTGTTTTTCCCACTGATTTTATATTATTATTATAAGACTTATTATAAGACTTCTTTTCCAAATCACCCATCTTATGTTCCTGTTTTAAATATGGTTCTGAATGTCATACAAATATTAGAGTATGAAGCCTACGAAATCTAACCACTTCTTCATGATTGAGTATGAAAGCCACAGCGGATTAATTTTTATTTTTTTTTTCTAAACATCAAAAGAGGTTCAGGAAATATATACCAGCTGCATCATTATATTATTCAAATGGCATGCCATGCAGTTCCAATTTTAGCTATACACCTTACATATAAACTACTGAATGAGTAATGTAATTGATTTCTGTGGAAATTAACTGTGTGAGAAAAATCATTATTATTTCAAAACTATGATAGAAATAATTCTCTTGTTGCATACCAGAATTTGCATTTTAGACCCATTATGGGACTGTAGACCTAAGGAAGTTATCTTTTTCTTTTGTGTTTTCTTTTCCCATTTTTCTTTCCCCCTGACTTAATATACCTGCCTACAAATCAATTTGAATATTCTAATAAATAATCCCATGATATTTCACTCGCTAAAGCAGACTGAGCTGACAATATTGGTATGCTCATAAAGAAACGAGACTTCTGTGTACACCAGAAGTATGAAAAAAAATGAATTTTCAGCGCATTACAAACAAAATAAACCATTGAAATCCTGTCATGACACCTGTTTACTTAACATCACTTTTGAACTACCATGAGTCTTAATTGCAGTCATGAAATGATATGTAAGGAAACAAATCATGTACATGTATAGCCCCTATCTACGTGTTTCTTTCTCATTCAAACTGTGAGTGCCATGTAGTGAAAGCTTCAGTTGTAGTAGTTGAATATGAGCCCTTACCTAAACAAGGGGACGCTGGTTGCATGAACAGTCTTCTCTGTTTCAAAGGACGTTCACCTCAAAGGTGGAAGGATGATGTTTGCATCTCATTCTGATATTCTGGTGGACACAACTGCCCTTGATTAGGCATGAATCTCTTGCATCCCTCTTTTCAGAAACTGCAATGGAACAGCAGATTCCTGATAAATTTTGATTTGGTATTATTTTTCTTGTATATTTTAAATTGATGCTTTTCTACTGCTTATAAACTAACAGATAAACCTGCTGAATAAACCTGCTAAAATAGGAACTTAATTATCTACAAACTCAAAATAATTCAGAGGGACTGGATTTATGAGTACAGGAGCTGTGACATTCCTCCTGGAAATCACAGGAGTTTTGAAGAAGGATTGAGATGCTGCTAGCAAGGTGTGTATGTACTCTGGGCACCACCTCCCTTGGAGTTCTGGTAAATGTCCTATTTTGAAAGGTAAGAACCTAGATGTCCCTTTCAATAACAGAATATCTGGTGATTAGTCTTGAGTTCTGTCAATTTTCTTTTGCCTCAGCTTCTGTGAGACTACAGGCTAAACTAGAAATTATTCTGAAATTTTGCTGTTGGTCATGTTTTAATTAAAATAGTAAGTTCTATACAACACTGGTTCTCACAGATTAAAAAGCTTTTATTTTTCTTTTATCTAAATATATTGATTTTTTTAATCTGGAAGTGAAAAGCCCTGACAGAGGGATTCCAAGAGTAAAGAAAGCTCCCTGGGCAAAAAAAAGGACATGAAAAAAAGAGACTTGGAGTTGATTCTGAAGGATGCATTTTTAAAAATTACCTTCAGTGCAATATTGTCATCCTCAACACCCTTTCTCAGATGAAACCTAATTTTAGAAGCTCCCAAAATTCCTGAAACACCTGCAGTTTCTCTGTCTTACATTCAGATTAAATATCTAAAAATATTGAAGTTTAACAAAGAGAAGCAGGATTGTTCAAATTTAAGTCTACTTATGGAAATATAAACCCCAAAATCACATGAAGACTCTTTCCCTGACAAAAGGAAAGTGCACAATCATTTCAGTTCAACTTCTGATGCAGACATGTCACTCAAAATTACTTCACATCTCATTTCATCTGACAGTTTTTATTGGCAATTTGACACTTACTCTTAAAAGTGATCACTCCAGCTCATGGATCACGCTTATCAGATGGGAGATCTCTTCATAGCTGTGACTGAGCCCTCTCTGAGCTCTGACTGTTTCAGGGACATCAGAGGAATTACACTTCAAGGTTATAAGTACAGATACATATATTAAAAAATGTATAAAGAGAATTGGAGTGCATTTATGATATCAATTCTAATGTCATTATATCAAATAATATAAACAGGGTACACCTTGAAATTATCTCAGTTGTATTTTGCCAGTTAATAAAATTGTTCATGCATCATTATTTTGATTTGCCTCTACTTTCTGATGTTAGATAAATTGACTTCTTTATTCAGGTGCACAGTACCATGACATATTAAACCTGGTTTTGACATTTCTAGAAAGAATAATAAGAATTTGTGGATGGCAAATATGATATCTTTCATGCTTATTTAGAGAGATGCAGCAATGTGCAAATTGTTGTTCTACTACATTCACCTTTCACTTCATGTGTTACAAATATTATAGGAGACAGATATTTTCACACATTAATTAGCAATTAAAAAAACTTATAAATAAAATCAGTTCATAGAAACTTGTCTTATTAAGATGCAAACTATTATTCCAGATGACTTTTAAATAAGAAATGAACAGAAACGTTGAAGACTGACTACTAACCATGCAAGAACATCTTCAAAAACAATTTGTTGAATATTAATGAACTGAAAATGTCATTTCTGGTCCAATTACTACAAGTAATTAGGTTTTTTTTTAATTATGGAGGAAGTGGAATTTTAATAAGGTCAATTTTACAATTACAGTTTTGAAAAAAACGTAATTGTATTGTCATCATCTTATATAAAAAATAGAATCAACTCAATAACATCTGCTAAACTTAATGTAAAGAGAGAAAAAATACCCTGCTAATTCAGTAGGAACTGATATTTTAACAAGGTATGGTTTGTTATTAAAGGTGGGAAATAAAATAGTTTACCTATGTATTAGTAATAGTAGAAAAAAACAACTTGTTGCCATTACAGTCAAAAGTATTTCACGCTAATGATTAAAAGTACAAATATTTACTTTTCATTTGAAATATTTCTTTATATAACTGATAAGTTTAATGAAATCAAAACATTTACTTCTTAGCTTGGAGAGATACTACTTTTTAGCTATATTTGTTCTAACTTCAGTTTTTATAGTAAAGTTCAGTTTTTTAATATAAAAACATAATTCATCAAGATTGTATTATCTCTGAACATTTGAAAGCTCAAGGGTCAATACATTTATGCACCTTGTTATCTAGTATTTACCTTTGAGAAAATATATCCTTATTGAGCTCTTTGATATAACTTTAAAAGTTAGTTGCAATTCAAGTAATTTTTGTCTTTAACCTGAAATGCGAATTTTATTGAGGAGATTGAAATTTCAATCTTGCATCAAGCTAGCCCAGACACAGGTAGCATTTCCATTACAAGGTAAATTTTTCTGACCGTGTACTGTGTCTTCTCTCATTAGCTATGGAATGTAAACCATTTATTACTCATACAAATAGAAATATAGGACAGTTTCTTTTTTCTTTTTATAGTAATCAATCATTCTGTGAAAGGAATAAATCAATACACAGTCAATATATCAGTGAAGATATAAACTGCTGGTTACACTTTGAGTAGAGGTTTTTCAGTAATTGTACATCTCTTCCTATTGCACCATCTACACTATATTATAGTTCTTTGCTTATGGAAATGCCTAATAAGAAAGTATCACAAGGCTTGCTGTCTTAAGAAATATATCTGTATCTTATCCTCTTCCAGACAGAAAGGAAGGGTTGGGGTTTTTTTTATTGTTTATTATTCCAGTGAAGGAAAGGAATATGACCAAGATAAATTAATACTAGGTCACAAAGTAATAGATCAACATTTGGCTTTAATAAATACAGGAAATGGATTAAGAAATTAATCTAAGAATCAGTAGCACATAATCCCAGGATTATGTACAGCATTTGTCTTGCAAAGATAGTATTTTAATTAAAGATATGTAAACAGTATATTAACTACAATAATTTTCTAGTCTCTGTGTGTGTGCATTCATCTGATACCCACACTCCGTTTATCCAATCTGGTGACTTCCTCATTAAAATTAGGATGAAGTGTTTTCTCAATTACAGCTTTGATGTCCTCTAGCCGTAAAAGTGAACAGTGCAGCAGGAGCAGCATGCTACCACAGCTTGAATCTTGTGCTTTAACAGTTCAGCTAGGTCGAGGTGACATTTTAGTAGCATGTTTCTAGCTTTGCAGTTGAAGTCTATATCTATTTCTGTGTTTTAAAACTTTCTATCACATTTTTCATTTATCAGATATTATGGAATACCCTGCAGATAAATTGTCCAACAGAGCTGATAGTATTTACCCTGTTGAGTTCAAATGTTTAATCAGATCTTGTTACAAATATATGATGAGTGGACTTTTATACTTGAAAAAAAGATAACAAAGAGCAGATTTTTGAAAGAAAAATGTAGATTAATTTTTTTCCCTTTAAATGAAGGGGAATAAAGAACCCAGATTTTTCCCTAGTGACTCCTCATGTGTCATGAAGACAAGAGTCTAAATGTCTGTGATTACGAATCTGAGGATTTTCCAATCAGGTTATCAGGCATCATATTAAATCAAGATAATAAGTTGTAGGTGCACAGAAATTTAAAAAAAATAAAAACAATTCTGAAAAAAGTAGAGACTTCAGGCAGATTTTTGTGTCCCAGAAAATAAAATGTTGCCATTTCTTGCATCAGATGCTAGGACTCCAGGATTTTTCTGGATTTGTGCTGCTTGAAGAATGTTGTAGCTTTTAATAGTGATCATCAATGACTAATTGACTATTGTTTACTTTAATTTTTGTTTGTCTTGGTAAAATTGATACAGTATTGAAATACTCATATGTACATATGTGTATTTGTGCGTGTTCCTAGAGGAGCTTTTGGACATGGGATTATTTTATTATTGGAGATTTATTGGTTTTCCTTAAACTATGCAGTATAAACTAATTAATATTATTTAATACTTTTTAATTCTTTTAATAACTCTCTATTATTTCTTAGGGTCAAGATACGTAAAGCACAGATAGTCTTAATAACATGATTTGCAGTAGCACTTGTAATTAAACTTAAAACAGTCTCTGAAAATGTTAACAATTATTAAAATATTTTCTCCTAGAGTTTCTGTTTATGAAAATTCTAAAAGGAAACCTTATTTTATTGAGATTTAATTAAAGAGTCTATGCATATTCACACTATGTCTAAACATACTCATGCATAAAAACCTCCTGAGATGTACAGTATTATCTTCTTTATTGGAACACTTTTCAAACATAAGGAGGTGCTACTAGCACAAACACAAAATAAAGGAGGCAATACAAAACTTTATCTCTTTCCCTTACACACAAAAATAATTTATAGAGCAACAGAAAACATCACACTAAAATTAATTTTAAATTTTTATATTTAGATTTACATTTTTAAGCCTAATGCTGTTAAAACAGAGGAAAGAAAGAGCTGGAGAAAGACTGCATTCCTTGATAAAATTTTAACATATCAAATTAATGGATATATTCTTAAGTCTTATATCCCAAAATGGGTACATTTTCCTGGGACACTAAGTGTGTAGAATGGCATAATTACCTAGGAAGGACAAAGTCTGCACTGTGAACAGGGAAAAAAACCTTATATTTGTTTTCAAAATAATTAAAAATATGTTGATTTCTGAATTTAGATATCTGAAGGAATGATGTATGTTACAACCTTTGCTAATTCAGGATCTCTCATTCAGAATTCTCATTTAAGATTGAAACCTTCAATTTCTGGTTAGAAGGGGTGATCAGAGCTCACATTCAGTTTTTTCCTTTATAAAAAAATCTAACTAAACACAGACTACTTCTCTTTTATCTAAAATTCTTCAGTCTCCCTATCTGTGATTATGATAAAGAAACATTAAAAAATTTAAAGGCATTAAATAAAAATTCCCCTTACTCCAGGGGAAGATGGTAAAGAGTCCACAGAAAATTTTCTCATGAAATTATCAAAATCCTCAAAGACAGAAGGGAAAGTATAGATCAACTTAAGCACCTACCCCATTTCTAAATCCACCTTCTCTGACATTATTTTTAAACCTCAGGTTATAGTCAGGAGTATATGGTGAATCTGGTACACAAATTTCAAAATTAAGAAGATGTAATAAGAAGAAAGAGAGAAATAATCAAAATAGAGCATAGTATCCTTCCTTCTCTTTTTTCCCTAGAAGAAAGTGACAGCAAAATTGAACAAATAGTGGTAGGAATTACAAATTATTTTCTCAGCTACAATACGGATATTCTCTGTAAGGCAGAAGCATGGAAAGAAATGCCCAATCAGGCACAAAACCAGCCACTACTTTACTACTTTTAGGGGTAAGAGCAATGAATTTGGCTATTTTAGGTTGTCTCATTACTTCAAATCTATGTTTCTAAGTAGCCATATTTGACTCTAAATAATAGAAAAAGTAATGAATTCTGTCTCTTAAACAACAAAAATCAAAGGAATATTGGAACACCATTACTTTTCAAGGAGCCTAGTTTATGCAAGTTTCCTAATTCATAGCATAAAATTAAGCAAGATAAATCCTCCAAACTGCTATATAGGTAAACTTGCACAAAATGTTAAATCATTTCTTCTCTTAAGAATATTCTTTTTCTTTCTTATTTGTCTATAAAAAGATACTTCAAAATCAAATGCGTCACTTTTACATCACTTAACGGCTCCACTAATAAAAAAGGTACAAATCTAAACCAAAAGAGAACAGAAAAAATAAAAGACTGAGAACTTCTTCACTAAAAAACAAAGGAATACTGACTGTTGGGAAAAACAGAAAAATAAAGATGTAAGCAGTGTAAATCTAAATTTAAAACTATTGTGGATTTATATTACTTTTTTTATCTCTATTGTTATAATCTCTGTTAATAAAGTCTCACTTTTGGATGCCAGAATATGAATCTTTATATTTTTATATTTCGTTTTTTGTCCATTTTCTTTAGGTAAGAAATATGCACATCCCAGATTTTCTGAAAACGGTAGCTGTTGAAGTAAATTTCCCATGAGTAGCCTAGTAAATAATAAGTTTTCAGTACCAAATAAACCTTATAGACATGGTGTAGTTCAGTATGTACTGCAGTCATAATCTGATATATTAATAGCCTAAGTAGTGTAGGTAGTATTTTCAGTTGACATCTGAAAATCATGATGATGAGTCATGTAAACTCTGGTTTACTTTTCAAAGAAAGCTTAAAAACTTGGGCTTTTCTTTTGGTAAAAAATAAACAATTATTTATAGAATAGAGGTGGTGGGGAAGATGTTCATTCAACAAATATAAAATGCTATGTTCTTATACCTGTTGCTCCTCAGTGGTACTGATCTGACACCTAAAGCTGCCTTCATGGAGCTGGATCCTGTTACAACAAGGACCACAGAAAAAAATAACTTTGCCTGGTTCTGATCTAGGTCCTAAATCCTAAATAACTCTCTATATACTTCTTCCTGAGACTTCATTACCCTTAAAGCATAACTAATAAGAATTTCCTTGATCAGAAATTTTTCAAAGTGGTCAATATAATTATTTTTTGGTTTTTCTGCATTATTTATTAAAGACAATGCTGAAGCTATGAGAATGAAATGAATAATTTATAAAAATAGTCACTAAACTATTACTGATAAAATTCCATTTTGCCTAACAATATATGTTATTTGATAAATCTCATTGGAGTAATCTGGTCAAAATACCAACCAATTAGAATTGCTAATTTATCTTCAGTAAAGCACAAAAAGGTAATTCTTTTGAATTTTCAAGTGAGATTTGACAGGTTTCACAGGTACAGTTAAGGTTAATGTAAAATAATAGACAGAAAATTAATTTCATAGTGAAATATGCCGTGAAAGAGAAACCAATATAGAATATAGCACATAATAGATGGCAACATTAATCTACTGAAGGGACTTGCAACATCCAAAGTCTTCCTGAGTACCCAGGAGTAGCATCCTAGTTGTTCATTTTAACTACCTTATTCAGTGCATGACCTTGTGTTACTCCAGTGATTAATTCTGAATAAACATTAACCTGTAAGTAAGTGTCTGGTGAATTGGATATTATTCAGAATGATTTCTAATAGACGTACAAGCTGCACTAACTTCATTTTAAGGTTTACCACAGTCAGGGATAAGCCGATTTTAAAAACAATTAATTTAAAACCAATTTACTTATTAACTGAATTACTCACAAATTTATTGAACAGAAGAATTTTATTTGAACAGCGTGTGCATGCAAAAAGATTGCCACAGATCAGATGATTTTTCTCCTGGTAAATTTTAAGCTGTCAAAGCCCTCCAAACTGTAAATGCCATAGTCACTCCATTGATCTCAATAACAGAATTCTCATCAGGCTTGCTGGTGTCAGTTACCATGAAGGTTAGACAAACCTCTATGACTAATCATGTGGGAAAAAGGTTATATACCTTCAGTTCACTCACACTGGAGAGGGGACAGGAAATTCCTTTTTTGATCCATGACTTGCAGTATCCAGATTTTGGTTGGTTTCTTGGCACTGTGCTAAAACAGAATGAGATCTTAACTGGTAAGAGATTCTTCTTTTTGTAATTCAAGTAATAGAATGTGGCAAGTATTTGCTGCAAAGATTCATTTAAAGAGTTTCTTACTTGAGAATTCTTTGCCCTTATTTAGCTCAGGAGCAGTGCAAGCTTTGGGAACAGAGAGAGAAAATTGGAATTTCTCCTTAGAATACATTTTCCTAATAGAGGTGAGCCTTCTGGAAGTAAAAGGAATGATTTTTTGTGAAGAGGTTCAACATCTAGAACTTGTTTTTCTGTTTTGGGTTTTCTTTTCTTGTTTGATTGGTTGGTTGTTTTGGGGGATCGGTTTTTGGTTTTGGTTGGGTTTTTTTTTTTTTTGTTTGTTTGTTTTTGGTTAGGTTTGGTGTTTTTTTGTTTGTTTCAGTTTTCTACTCTGGCTTGATTTGGTTTGATTTGGCCTGGTTTAATTTCATTTCATTTGGTTTGGTATGGTTTTTTTACATTTTTCAGAATCAGTGAACTTCATTGATATCCAAGTGTCATGGGTTGCAGTGTAAACTACAATCAGGGGTGTGTTATTCTATTACCATCCGTTGGAACTGGGATGGGGGGTAATGATGTGGTTTTCTGTTGATAAGCCAGCAGATCAGAAACCATCAAGAGCAGTTTTCTTATCTCTTCCACGACCCATCCTCCCTCCAGGGATAGGTCTTCTGCTCATGAGCCATTGAGTCCACTGATAAACTTCCATCATCCCATTGGGAAATTCTCCAGTCAGGGGAGGGAACCAAGCCCCTCTACCTGGATAAAAACTTGAGACTTGGAGCACCAAGTCAGCCTTTCCACTGGACTCCCAGAGGAAGAACAGGCCCATCCATCACCACTGGACCTTCAGCAGAGGCTGCACCTTTTCTCCAGGATCACTGCTCCAACAGAGCCACAACTGCCACTCCAGGAGGGCTGCAGCCACCATTGCAAGTAGACTGCTGTCAACACCCTGACCAACAGTGTCACTCTGTCAGTGGTTTTCTTTTTCTTTATTGTATGTATTTTGTTTCCTTTTTGTTTTATTTTCCCTTTTCCTATTAAATTGTATTTCTGACTTGAGGTGTCTGGCTGGTTTTGCTTCTCAAACCAGAACACCAAGTATATTTCACGTGTGCTCATGTGATTGTTCTGACAAGTCAAGACATTTGATTGTATGTGTAAGGGGAGGTAGGGAAGCCACACTGAGGAGTACCTTTTTATAATATGTGTATCGAAACAATAAGAATTACTTTGAGGATGTACTATATTGACCGAGACCTCTTCATATACACAAAAAAATAATGTCTGTTCATTACTTCTCATTCAGAATTTAAAGCACCACAATTGTGCTCAGGCTTGTAGTTTGGAATAAAATGAATCAAGGGTGATTGCATTTTGGATTTAAATTACCTAAATTAATGGACTGAAGGAGGCTTATACATAAGTTCTGAAGTCACGTCCATCTTTTTTGTGATCATTTGTTCTCATAACAGTCTTTTTCACTATAATGTCCCAAACTCACTTTTTTGTTCTTATTCAAAAGATAATTTAGCTAATGAATCATAGCTGATTCACATGAAATTCATACTATATACATTCCATGACCAAATCTGTTTTATGCATGAAGAATTGTAGACAATTAAACTATCCTAAATCCTCCCAACATGTTTTTTTCTAAAAATAATTTCATTGTGTAAATAAAACAATGTACTCTGCTGCATTACACTGCATAGAGCCAACAGCCATACTTTTCACCTAAATAGAGAAGACAACTGAAACCTCTGAAGAATTGTGCAAGTAGACTAAAGAAAGTCAGATGTTAAAAGAAAAGGTAAATTTTTAAAAATTCTGTTTGTGTTCAACTAAAAAAATGTTTATAATTTACCTATATTTACTTATGGCTATGTTATGTATTTCCTTTTCCTTGTTACCAAAGTGAACTGCTCTGTTTTGCAAGTTAAAAATTGATATGTACCTCTCAATAATATAAATATATGAATATTTTATTGATGACCTGAATTAGACCTTTTATTCATTCATAGGAGAGAGTTACAACTCACTCATTTATCAATAATAATATGATTAAGCTTCATATCTAACAATAACCATAATTATATTCTTAAGCCATTAAAAATGATAGATTTAGATATAATGGGCTGATACCAATGATAATAATGTGCTGGCATTTCCTCAGATGTTGTGCATATACCACTTGAGCTGATAGTCTATAAGTTATTAAAGAAGAAAAGAAAAATCTAGTGGAACATATTAATTTTATTTTACAAAATTTTCATTGTTTATGTTTATCTCCAAGGTTTCCACAGAAGATAAATACCTTCCAAAAGTCACAGATAATATATCAGAGAAAAATTTGAAACCAGTTACTCCTTTAGTTATTAATTTGCATGTAGTTACAGATAACCTGGAGAGGAAAGCATGGATTTGTAACTTAAAAATCATGGCTAAGAGCTCTATTTGCCAGAACCACACACTTTTTTCACAGAGACTAAGAAGAAATTACTTCCACATGCCATTTAGTAGAAAAATGTTGCCCGTCAAATACATGACCTTTGGAAACTGTTTATCAGTGTCTGCTTAATCCTTATATTTTTTGATCAATTCATCGCTTTTTAGGCTGTAGAAATCTACCACAGGGTAAACATGACACCAAAGGGCTCTGAAGGCAGAATTTTGGTCAACAAATTTTTTTTTTTTCAGTTCTTGTGGTAAATCTGTAGCAGAAAATACCTGGATGTTAAGACCTTACCCACATGATTCTATACCTCCATGGTACATAAATTCTATGTAACTGGCTTTGACTTGAGACTTTCCTCCAAAAAGAGGAATTTCAGCCCAGGATCCAAAAATCAACCTGTAGAGACACCAACAAATGAAAAAAAATGTGTAAAAGCTAGTTAAGACCATCTAGGCTACATCCTAGTCAGTGTTCACGTCTTGAAGGAAACTGTAAGAAGCAAATTACATTTCTTTCTTTCCTTTCTTTTTGGACTTAGAATATGCTTCTTATGCTTGAGTTCCATAATCCTAGGTGATTATGAATATGTTGTACTACCTTTTGTAACAAGCCAACCTTGGTACCAATTAGTTCTACTAGAATAGAATTCTATTTGTGGGTGCACTCAAACATAACAGCTATACTGCTTTGATTTTCTGTACCTTAAATGTGGCATAAACACTGTTAAAATCACATCAGACAAATGTTCTCTGAATTAGTTGGGAACTCCCCTTATCAGCTATGTTACTTTCCTGGAGTTCACAAGAGATCATTTTAAATGAGGGGGACTTGCCAGTACAGGTTCAAGACCTTTAGCAGATGGTATTTCTTCAAAAGAATTGTGGAATATTTTGACATGAATAATTTCAGGAGAGAAAAACCAGAAACAGCATGGATATTTTATTTTAAAAATTTTCTCCACCTGTCTCACATAAAATTACTTCAAAGTCTTTACTGTACAATCAATTAAATAGTTTGTTTAGTCAATTAAATGTAAACAAAAGGGGCTTTCTAACTATTCTCCTAATTTGACAACAAATATATCTTTATTCATGTACACTTAAATAATTGCGCTATAAGATTATTTTTATACTGAGTGAAGAATTTTACTTGCTTTAGCCTAATCTTCAGGCATTCTTTTAGAACAGAATCTAGAATTCAGTTAGAACTTCAGTCACAGGGCTTCAGGTTGGAACCTTTTTTCTTCCAAGAGCCTTGCACCCCTTCCTGGACATGGCAAGGCTTTCAGAAGGAGTCCTTCAATAGAGATCCTTACTTGAAACAGCCACCTCTTGATTATGAGAATGTAAATTATTGCAGAGACTTTCACTTTTTCTCTTCTAGTACTCCGGGAATGTAGAAACAAGACACACTATTATATAGACTTTTTAATATCAGGGATCTCAACTTTATTTTTTAGGGGATATGAGCATCTTAAGTATTCTACTTGGTGTTTAAGTGTTTCTGGCATCAAGTTTTTTGAGATAACTGATCTCAAGGAGAGCAGAGACTGAATAACTAAAGCATTTTCATTCAGAATTTCTAGATTTAGGCATCTCTAAAAAAAATTCCATTAAAAATACCAAGACTTTTTTCCATCTAGCTCCTACTGTCTCTTTATTTAAGGTAATTAAGCATTTTTCAGCTTGTAGTGACTATCAAAGAAGAAAAAACGTAATTATGAAAACACTTTCCAAATAAGAAACTTCCTTTTAATTTGGGGAGCTCTGCCTAAGGAAGAAATAGAAAATAGAATATTGAAAATATTCAGAAGTTGAATTCAATGATCCTTGTGTGTCCTTTAAAACTCAGGATATTCTGTGACTCTATTCTATTTCTCTACCATTTATTGATCTATTTATCTATCATCTACTTATGTTTCAGTATCATCTCATTAGTTCATTGAAAGAGTATTATAGTGATTTTATTAACGTCAGAAATACATAGGAAGGGATAAATTATACTGTTTTCTGTAATTCATAGTTCAATGCTGCTAGATCTTGATCTAAAAATCAGAATATCCTAACATACTTGGTTAATCAGGAAAGAATTTCAGACAGAAAGAGAGAGATGTCTTTTATATATCCGCACTTGACAGCAATTCATATCTTCACTGAAATGTTAAAGCAGATCTGGCATGAGCCCTAGTTTTGACTGCTTATTATACAGTTGTTCAGGTTTTCTTCAGATGTACCTATGGATAGTAATGCCTATGGAATGCCCTGAACAGAAACATATTAACAAGTCATGGTGAAAATGCAGCATTTTGAGTGACTCTCCAGCTACCTTAGTTGCATGACATTATTTTACCCAGATAAGGAACATTTTCCTACACTATCACTAGTAAAACTTTATACTGAAAAATGTGTGGGGAAATAAAAACCACATCATTACTTTCCCATAAAGGAAAGTACTCAAATTTAAAATTCTTTAAAAAAAAAGTTTATTTTTTATCTGCATGATTAATATAACATTTTAAAGTAATTATCTTTATACCTTTGTAAGGTATGACAGAATGAATATTAGTGGAAATTGTGGTCATGGAAACAGATTGCACATTATTTCACAGCTGGAATATAAACATGCTTCAGGCAAACAAGTACTGTTTTTTCTCTAAATTAAATTTTCACTTGCAAAACAAATGATGGTGTTGTTTGTGTTTGTTTGTTTTGAGAGAGTAAGTGAAAAATATGCAAGCAAAATTGCAAGGCAACAAAAAGTGGATATTAATATAAAATAAATGAAAGTGAAATGATAGTGAAATCTGGGGTTTGGTGTTGTTACTACAAAGCAATGGTATTTAAATAATGAAAATATTAAACTATTTGATGACAGTAAAACAGCAGTAAAACTGCACAAAGGACTGAAAATGAGACAGAAAAATATCTTTGTCAGACACAATAATTCAATGCAGTATTCTGCTACCAATGAACAAACCTCAGGGGTGTAACTATTTCCCTGCAGCCAGGGAATATTCAGTAGTTATAAGTCCCAGTGTCTCTTTTAATATAAGTGGAAAAATAAATAAACTGGGGGCAGAACACGGGACACCTGGAACCAAACAAACAAACTCTATATGAATTTAATTAAGAAATTTAACCTATCCCTCCAATAGAGAAAATTTAACTGAAAATTTATTTCACTGATTCCTAAAGCATTGAATGTTCTTATTAAAGCTATAAATAATGTTCAAATGTCATTTATTCTTTTTATAAGGTATTTTGCTATAATTTTTACAGAATTTCTCAATAGAGTTATTGCTCTACTTTCTATAAGCAGCAAATCTGCTACTCCAACCCTCTGTAATTTTTAGACTCACCAGAAAAAAAAAAAAAAAGAAAAAAATGGAAAAAATGGAAAGAAAGAATAAAGGAAGGAAAAAAAACAAGTAGAGACTTTATCTTTTATGGAGCCCCAAGGATGTTTGGAAGTAGCCACATATCTTTCCCAAACAAAATTCTCTGCAGAAATCAAACATAATATTATGTGAATACAGTACCTCAGAAAGAACTCAGGAAAGAAGGACTGCATTGATTTTAAGAAAAGATAGAAATTTCCCTGGAGTAAAGCATTTACTGTTACATCCTTACATGTTTACTGGGCAGCTGAGTAGAATTTTCCCCAGTGTGCAATAGAGTCAGTGCCAGCTGGCTCCAAGAGGGAATGCTGCTCGCCAGGACTGAGCCCATGAGTAGAGGTGGGAACGCCTCTGGGATAATGTGTTTAAGAAGGGGGAAATACTGTTGTGTAACAGCAGCTGGGGACAGGAGTGAAAATAGGCTTCTTTCAACAGTGTCGCAGATATCAGTGAAGAAGGATGGGAGGATGTGCTCCAGGCACCAGAGCAGAGATTCTCCTGCAGTCTAAAAATGAAAATTAAGTGTTTGTGTCCTGGGGAAAAGACTGCAATATAGATTCTGTGGATATCAAATGCAGAAGGCAGAGGAGGATGAGAGGATGTGACATGACTGGAGAGGTTCATGAGCTGAGTTCCCAAAAAAGGAACAAATAAGTTATCATGGCACATGGGCAATTCTGAACATTTTAGTTTTTCAACTCGATAATTATTTAACATGATATGTATAACTTTCAGAGATCAGAAATTGAAACTTTCATAATTTCATATCAATGCTAATTATTAGGGCTGCAGAGATTTCTTTGATCTGATTTTCATTCAGGAAATGGACATGTAAAGCACACGTATTTATGAGATCTCATTGTCTACTAGCATGCTTTTAGGATAAGGTAGCAAGAGCCATTAAACTAAGGCAGGTAGGCAGGCTTAGAGCCTAAGATGTACCTACATGTGCAGGTGCATGAGCTATGATGTCACAATGGGTGTGATTTAGGTGACATTATTTGAGATACAGTAGATCATCAGAGATACCTCATATTATGGTAGCTATTCAGAGTATTTCACAACCTTCAGGAGATCTGTAGCTTGTTAGAAGGACAACTAGAAGGCAGATAAGACAACTAAGGGGATCTCACGTGCCACTAGTTACTATATTTATATAACCGAATTAAGCCCAACATGTCAGCTCGATTTCAGAGAAATCAATATTCTGATAACTTCTGTAGATTTCAAACAATAGCTGTCAGATAGGACTCCTGAAGGTTTAGAAGGATGTCCCAGCCTCTGTGAGTCAGAAAAGATTTTGTCAGGGAGCAGGTAGGGAAACTACAAGCCTATCAGAAGTCTAATCTAAGTGGCAGCAGGGCCGATAAGTGAAAGCCTACTGACTTTATATAGCTACATCAAGAACCACTACTTTTTAAATTATTATTCAGATCATATTTACACCAATGTTTTCCATATAGAATAATTTGACTTTCCAAAGCTGATAAGCTTGTGCTGAGAAATATACTCTATGAGGGTTTAGCTATTTTTGTAGCTAAGCTGTAGGACTATTTGAAGTTTTGCCATAAAAATTCTGCATAGGTACTGGAAAAGGAGAAAACAAAAGTTCAAGCCATAGCAGTAAAACCAACTAACCAAAATTTATCAAATGAGATTTAAATTATTAGGTACAATCTATAGAGAAACATCCAGATAGATTATCATAAACAGAGATGAAATTACATTAATACAATATTATTAAAGCTACTAACTAATTGTACTTCAACTTTTAATTGAATTACATCCAGAAATGAAAGGTTACACATTACATATTATGTAGCTCTGTTTAGTAGTTGTTTTTTAGTCTTTAGGGATGTGTTTTCTTAAGGTATATACAAGATGAAAAATAGATCTGTCTGGTAACAACATTGCAGGAATTAATTCTCACCTTTGTTAAAAAAATTGTGAGAAGCAAATTCTCTGCTGGCCTAGATTCATTTTGAATTCATTGAAATAATGACAGGAGAGAATGTGCCAGTGGTTTCAAGTGTATTTTCTGATTATTTTAACTATCATTAGATTTTTTATTTCAAATATGTTGTTCCAGATCCTAGGGTTTTTTCATAGCAACATTCTATCTTATATGTATAGTTTTCCATATCATCTTTTTCTATATAAACATAATATTTTTCGAAGAATGGTTAATTTTTCCTGGCCAAGTTATGCAGTCTTGCAGACCAGCTGTAACATGTTAGATTTACAGTTAGAGTACTTATTTTTCCACATGAAATTGCATCCTGCCTGATTTCTGTTGCTGTCTTTGCACATATAATGCCCAAATTTTCAAAATAACTTAAAATGTAGAATTTTTTTCCAGCTAAACTGAGGGTGATTTTTTATTAGCATATACAATAAGTGGTGAATCTATATCTCTTAGAAGTTTTTACAAAAGTAATTGCTTTTCTAGTATGAGAGTGTGTGTGTGTGTGTGTGTGTGTGTGTGTGTGTGTGTAGGTATGTACATATTGGTTGTTTTTCCCTAGCTATACAGTGTGATATGAGCTTTAAAGTGTCATCTCATTAGAGGTTAATAGTATTGATTTCTGGCTCCAAACACCACTTCGTGATTATGATCTAAGCTGTATACTATATATATAATGGTTTAATCTGATATTTCTCATCTACATGAAGAAAATGGATAAGAAATCTGACCTTTATTTGAATAACAATTTCACTAGAATTTCCCAGACTAATCATCACTTTGTCATACTATTGTCTTCTGTTATGTACTTGCATGTAGCACCAAAAATGTGAATAACAATATTTGTTATTTTCTAATTATGTTTCAGTACATGAAATTAAAGATAAAATCTAATAAAGCTAGTTAATCATCAGCTGTTCTAAAAACTAATGACTCTTCTCAGCAGTCCATTCCAGGAATCATATCTGATGTCAGTGGTCATTATCTATCCTCATCCTATGTTTGAATCAATTTGGGTTTTTAAGCCAACAGAGCAGATTGTGGAGCAGTTCCTGGGCTCTGCTTTGCAATCCCAAAGATCCTCTGGGAACTTTGTCCAAGATCACTGTAAAACTTGTGGGAGGCTTCTGGGAATTATCAAAGTGCCTGCTGCTGACAGACATTTGGGGTGCCATGACTACCAGCCTCCAGCAGCTTCTAACAAGCTCTGTGAGCTGTCCTTGACAAAAGGAGTGGTCAGGCATCCTTGCAGCAGCTGCAAGGGAGTGAGGCATGTCAGAGCTGGTCTTGAGCACGGCTCATGGAAGCACCTTAACAGATGCAGCTTTCTGTGCAGAGAGGGGTCAGGACCTCTGCTCAGGACAGCACGGGTGTACTCAGGGGATCAGGCATTGCAGAGCAGCCACTGCAGCAGCTGTGCCTGTAGCATCAGAGACTTCGGCCCAGATCAAATTTCTGGCAGAGGACACAGCTCAGCAGCACTAGAGCTGTAGGGAGTGTCTGTGGCAAGGAGGAATATTTTTTGTCTGCAAGAGATGGGCACACTGGTGGGTTTCTTGTGTGAAGAAGCAGGAGGGCAGTGCATTGTCTCATCTCTGGTGCTACTGAGATTGACTGGACCTTCTTTAAGACGTTTCATCCTCAAAAGCCTTTTTCCTTCCAGAAAGGAAAGAAAAAGAGAAATAACACGATCAGAGCTCTGGACTTGTGAGAGAAGACTTCAGCCTCTTCAGAGACCTGTTTGTAAGAGTTCAATAGCAGATGGTGCCAGAATAAAGGAAGGCCAAGAATGCTGGTGTGTTGTGATGGTTTTATGGGAGTTTGGTCTTCTGTATGTGTGCATAGATTATTTTTCAAGATCAAGGATAGTCCATCATGACTCAGTTACCAAGCAAAAGTGTCAGGAGGCCTGCATGGATGAAAAAAGTCATCCTCAATTCAAACATAAGTTGAAACAAAAGATGTGGAAGTAGGAGGAATATAGAGACACTGAGTGTGTGGGTATGAGATTTAAGAGGCTAAATGATATTGAATCTGGTAAAGATCATGAAAGGCAGTGGGAAGAGCTTCTATAGGAAAATCAGCAGTTAAAGGAACTTGGGAAAATGTGGGCCCCTAGCTGGGGAAGAGGAGATGGTGCCAGAGGAATCTGAATCATTGGATATCTTGGCCTGTTCCTTCACCTTGGCTTTGCTGTTAAGGCTTTTTTTCCAGAAGTCTCAGGTCCCTGAGGTGTGTGAGCAGGTCTAGAGCAAAGAAAGGCTTGCAGGACAGTTGGACTGGATAATCAGAGACCTTCTAACCTCAACCATTATGCAAGTCTGGCGTCAATTTATAAGACAGTTAATTCTGTATGGGAGACAGTTTCATTATCACAAATATTTTAGTTATTTACATAATTATGTTCAAGTAAAAAGAAAATAGACAATTTTTTGATTGAAAAATTTTTCTTCAAGAGGGCTCCAGACAGAAGTATTAAAATAAAAAATAGGAATTATATTCTTTTAATGGATGAGTGCTTTTCAACTCTTATATTTTAGTATTCATATATGACTATCTTCTTGATAAATATCTATGCTAACAGTTTATCTAATTTTATCTGTCACTTCATGACACCTTACAAAATACCTGATGTAAAATGAAAATAAATATCATTTTTGAAAACTGGTGTTTATCTTTTCAGAAAAATTTCTATTTAAATTAATTGAATAAATGAATTAATCATAGGAAGTCGTTTTCTTGCATGTATGAAAGAGGAAACTGTTTATTATGGGAAACATTTCCTTGGTATGTGTTTTTCATCATTAGGAATAATTAAAATTCAAAACAACCCTGTCAAGTGATTTCTTTCAAAAAATATAGTACCTTTAAGACATAAAAACTTACATTAGAGATATTTTCATAAATTTCTTACAAATATTTCATTAGCTTAATGTCAACAGTTTTTCTTGATAAGGTATTTATTCTTTTTAAATAAATAAAATTTTTATAAGTCAATGCCTATTAAAGATTTTGAAAGGACATTCTGCATTATTTTGCAATGATTGTGACTAGGTATACAGAAAAAAAAATATTTATACAGTTATAATGATTCTTATGGAAAAATAACAAAAAATTCTTCCTGCGCTCAGGAAAAGAAAAACTATTTTGCAAAATGTGCAGTCTAAACGCATTACCTTAACAGACAATCTATATATGTAGTAAGATATTTTTAATGGGGATGAGAATTCAGGGGGAAAACATAAATGATTTCAACTTACATTTCCTAAGGCAAAAAAAAAAAATGTTTAAGTACTATCAGATTTTTTTTTTTTATTCAGAAGTTTCTTTCTTCTGTGTTGGTTTTGGAGTTTTTAATTTCCTAATATTATTAATTTTATGTGGTTCTTTTTTTTTTTTTTTTTGGAGAGGGAGTTGGAATTAAAAACTTCACATACTTAAATATATATTAAAAACAAATGGAGAAAATGTTCTCTGGCCTGATAGAAAAAGACAGTTAAAAGAAGCAGATTTCTACCCTACTGATTTTATTCTCATGTAGGATCTGCCCATACATCTAAACTTTCTTTCTTGCCACTAGCTTTTAATCACAACCTTTAGGGAAGATATATTGAGATTATGTCCTTCAGGGATATAGGAGGATTTTGAAGTTTTGATGGGCACACATTGACATGTAGATTGAGATAATTTGATTTTTAAATTAAACTCTATTTAGTTCAGTATTTATAAAAATTAAAATTGGAAATTAAAAATTAATTTCATGATGATTAATTTTACTTTTAAAGAAAGACTAGAAATACAAAACTTTGGATATTAAATCTTCATGCCATCTGCAGTTCTGATTCTGTTTAAATCCAGACTTTAGGTGTGACATCTAGGACTGAATCCTAACATATCTACCTTGAGAGAGCCTGAATTGCATTATTTGGCAAGCACTGATGTTGCTGCCTTTAAACATTCTGAGAGGCATTAGTCCCCTACTGAAGGATGAAACAATTTGAGATCTTGCTCTCAAACACCTTCTGCATTGGCCTTATTTAACTTATTATTACCAATCATCTACCTGCTGTTATCAACCATACATAAGATACTACTGCATAGATACTACCATTTACATTTTTTATCTCTAAAGCATGACAGAAAAGCACAAAACTTGTTTTATTAAGCAGATCTATTAATCTAAATAACTTTGAAAACATAAATTAGTCTTTCCAAAGTCACTTGGAATTTTTACTCACAGCACTGTCTCCATATTTTCCTTTGCAAACAGCAGGGAAAAGAAGGGAAAGAACAAACTCAGTCAAATCCAGAGTGGTCATATTTGGCATCAGTTTTCACCACTTTTATAGGGGATGTGCCATTAAAAAGAAGACTTTAGGGCAGATAAGCATGTTTCTTTTAGCCTGACATGATAACCAGCAATTGTATTAAGTGCAGTGGCCACCATCAGAGATTCGCATGCTTAACTTGTTCCAAATGTCTGAATTATATAGTGCAGAACTAAAGGCAGAGCTGTCCCCAAAGGATGCCACTTTAAGACTTTCTGCCTTTTAGTTGCAGCAAAAGTGATTCATAGTTTAAATTAAGAACTTCTAGAACCCTGCAGAGTGAAGCTACCTCACTGGCTTCTGTGATTCTCAGAAGTAATTTTTCTTTCTCAGTCTGTACTATAAAACCCATCCAGAATTAAGCTTTCACAGAGGATTGGGAGAACAAAACCTAAGTTGGGATAGCTTTAAGATTTAAATCTGGGAGTAGGGGAGAAAAATGCTGCTAGACTTCATTTTACAAACTATGCAGAAATATTCAAGATCATTTGCATCTTTTTCTCCCTGTTTATTGATGAATGTATTCATTCCTACTACTCCTCTGCTTCCTATATTCTACCCACAATTAAGATAATGTGTTCACTTACCTTATTGGCAACACAGTGTACATGAAGATTGATGTGTTACATAAATACTCCAACAGCAGCAATGGAAAATATATCTTTCATTCCTGTGCTTTGTTATAGTCTCCAAAAAAAAGAAAGTGTGGTAATTAGAGCTGTGGAGCTGTATAGGAACTTTATAATGTTATTTGCAACATCATAAATATAAATGTATTCACAGTGAAGAAAAAAATTGGAATGCATCAGAAAAACCTGCCTCTTTCCACATGCCCCTCCCAAATTTGTTTTTGTCACTTTTCTATTAATGTGCAGAGCTTTTTTTCTCGACTTCAGATTACACAAATAATCATCATATGGTTTTATAGAAATGGAGTGAAGTTAAATGAAACATTCTTTGGATAATTTTGATAAGCAAATTATCAGACATTCATTTCAGACAATCTATTTCCAACCAGCTATTCAAAAACAGCTATTTTGAAAAATAATGACTATAAAAAGAGAATTCTTATCATTTTTCAAACAAATATTTCTTGCACTTGTCATAGGCTTTTGAAATTTTTGAATGTAATTGAAATCTGCTTTCAAACATATTTACATAGATTTCTTTTTCTCAAGTAAAGATTTGTTTTAATAAAGGTAAATGGAGATAAAGATGGTGCTGCAGAAACTGAGGCTTGGGTTGGAGGGGAAGGGAAGAAGGATGTAAGCCTAACATATAATTAACAGTACAACCTGTTCATAGTGAACTTGTATTTTGTTGTCTTTTCTGCATACCTCTCTTTCATTATCTCCTGACTTAGAGGTTTTGTCTAAACCATCCATCCCATACCATACCTTTGTGCTACTTTTAGTAGACTTCTCATTAATTTCTAACATGACTTAAGAAATTTTTACATATCTTTACTTTCAGGTGCATAATTCTCCTTTTCTTTCTCTTAATATCTTAATGATCTTTTAATTACTCAAAAGGTCTCTTTTATATCTTTCCCTTGTACAAGCAAATTCCAATGTAGGATCTTTCTTCATATAGTATTATTTTTAAATACTACCACCATATCATACATTAAACTATAATATTTTTAATTCTGTTTTATGAAAGATAAAATAAAATTTGTTAATTATTTCTTTCTGCAGTGTGATTTCCATTGCATCACTACCTAGAACCCTTTTGACAATAGACTAACACTAGACACTATATTAAAAAGGTCATTCCAACCAAAATGATATTATCTGCCTTTAGCAAAATGGTACTGGTATACTGAAATATTACCTTCTTACAATATAATGAAAATTATGTTAGTACTAAATAGGGTATTTAAAAGAGTTGCAAAACAAAGCTGTAAAAACTGTGGTGTACCATAGTATGTTTAATTTTTAGCTATCCTGCCAAAAGAAAGTAAACAATATCTTATTTTCAAACTTATTCAAGACAAGGATCATCATCAATAATGCTTTGTTCCAAGCTCTGACTTTTGGTTTGTGAGTTTGAGCTGATCTTGTAATTACTTCATTTAATGTTACCATATCTGTATAAAATATGTGTTATTTATTATCTCTCAACAAAATTTCTTGAAACAAAAAAAAAAAAAGGAAAACTAACAGTCAAATTCTAAATAATTGATTTTTTTTCCTCAATATGTTTATAAACATATTGTTCAGTATATAAACTATATGTTTGTGAAAAGCACCAAAAAGAAATAAGGTAACTAAATTGCATTACACTCTTTAGTATCTCCTTTGAAGATTTGCATTTGTCCATAGGGGTTAATCTTCTCCACTGGTAAGACACAAAGTCTGGCTTGGTAATAAACTATACTTCCCAGAAGTGCATTTGGGAGACTAGAAAAGCCATAATCATGAAAATTCTGAGAATAATCTTATCCTCACTAACAATTATGCAGGACTATTTGGGATAAGAATGTTGCTGGGATGTTTTCATAGGGGTTCAGACAACAACTGTTAGCATATGACAATCTCTATGCAATAAAATGGGGAGTTTAATGAAGAATTAAAATAATAAAACAACAGAATTTCTAAATTATACTTGCTAAAACAGAAGTTCCTAAATTACATAAAGTTTATTCATGTGGATATCTGTCTTTTGAGTCTTGTCTTAACCTTTTAAAATGATCTTAAAACAGTTTTTAGTGTTCCTCAGTGAGTAATTAAATATAAAACAGCTTGTTCTGGTTTGTTCTGTTGACTCATTCTTTCCAGACAACAGAGCCCTAATAGAGTCCTATGGTTTGGAAAAACATCAAGGAATTGTGGCGCACGATTATCACAGCGCCTTTGGGAAGGCAAGGCTTGTTTACTCTGCACAGCCATTGGCACTGTACAGAAGAGTGGATGCTGTGTGTGACAGGCTGCTTTGCCTTCCATCCACCCCCTGAAATATTGTCACTGGTGCCATGCACGGCCTTTCTATGGTGAGACACTGGACAAGATGAACTGCAACAGAAAAGTTTCTCCCAAACACGGACACTTACACTTAACTCATGGAAAGAAGATACACCATCAGCAGCTCAAAAAGCAGGACTCCTGACCCTTGCCAAGGAAATAGGGACAAAAATAGCCAAGGACCAGGCAGAATTGTCTAGGGTTTTGCAGTACAGAATTGTACCACAATAATTGTCCCTGTCTGTGCTTAAACACCTCATAGCAGAGGCAGCTTTTTCCTTTTTTTCCTTAATTGTATTTATAGATTGCAGGAGAATTTATGTTTGTTTCCCTAATTCCTTCCAACTGAGGACATTAAAGATCCTCACAAAATTATATAAAGCCTTATGGCTCTATATAGAGTAAGCAAATATAAATACCTTGTTTCTGATAGGGAACTTGGAACTTTGGGAAGACTTACATGAACTAATATAGAGGTGGTGAAATTCTATGCTATATCATAAGTTTTAACTCATTTAAGTTCTATCCCTGTAATTTGTTACATATTTAATGCTGAAATTTAAATTAGGAATACCGAATTTGCTATAAAGATATACAGCGGATATAAAGATAAATTCTAAGTATTTAAAATATCAAAAAAGGAAATATAGAAAAAAACATAAAGATTTACAAAAACAGTATTAGTTCATAACTACCATCAGATAATAATTTATCAAAAAAAGAATGGAAATCTATTGAAGATGGTTTAAATTAAAAAAGTTAATATAGTGGATATCTTCAATTTGAAATAAGTAACTTGAGACATCTTGAAGAGCTTGCTATTTGAAAAGATGTTGATTTCTTCAGTGTCCTTAGGGGTATGAGACACTTTAACACTGAAGCGCCCTTAATTCCTAGATTTTGGGATGTTTTTTGAATCTCTAACACCGTTGGAGCAAATAATTCCTGTTTCATATGATATTTACACACTTGTTGCTCTTCAGTGAAACAACTGTAGTGTAATAAGTAATATCTCATAAAAATTTTGCCATTATATGATATATCAGCTTCTTTAAAATAATATATTCTTTAAAAATATCTGGCAATTACTTTTAAACTAATAATCAAAATCATGTTAAAATAATTAACAGAGCAATAATAAATATAATTAGACTGCTATACCTTAAAATTGTCAATATTAATTCACAGTAACATTTTTAATTCTAAGCTTTAATAATAGTATTTATATCAGAAGCTTCTAGCAAAAAGAAAACATAATGTTTTATTTTGGAGGGTATTTTTTTAATTGGCCTATATAATCTCCTTTTCCAGTAGCATTCTTATTTAAAATTCATATGATTTTTATATCAAGTTTAGCTCCACCAGAGCATGAACGTTTTATAATTCATACATGAAATATTAGCCTGTAAGCAATACCACATTAACACAAGCCTTTGTACTGTGTGAAGACTAAATTATTAATATTAAAATGAAGAAAGAAGAAATAACTGTCATGGGACACAACAAAATATTATTTTATTATGACATTGTCTTTTTAGGCACAAAGCATCTTATTGCTTGTTATTTGTTCTATTTTAAATAGTTAAAATCGTGTTTAAAAGGGAAGAAATAATTAACTTTTTTATCTTTGTTTCTCATTTATAGTTAGAAGTCTGGCCTTCTGCTGAAACAGGTAATCTTTCCTTCATGAGACAACATTAAAATAGCGTTCTTCCCACTTGGAAGACCTGTATGTTTAGAGATCATGGCCATTGTATGTTCACCCGGAATCCAGCTAAGAAATCATTCAATGCACTTATACTCTGGTGAAAGTCATAAACCAAAGAGGTAGTGAATAAATATCAGAGTGACATTGGGTACAATAACAGAGAAAGGAGATGATGAATAAACATTTTTAGCATCTTCCACATGAGACCCAGTACTTTATTTATAATTAAAAGTTGAATGGTTGTGAGTTGTGGATGAAGCTGTAATTTAATTTCAAGTATAATTTATGCCTGAGCATGACCTGCTTAAGACTTAAGGATTTACTTTTTTTTTTTTTTAAATACTTAAATACTTGACGTATTTGACTTCTTCATATTGTGAAGCCGTTTGCTTCCAAATACACATTAAACAATGAAATGTTTTGTTTCACAACTTCATGTGAAAGGTCATATAGTTCTTCAGAGTGAACCTGTTCAACTTCTTCACATCCTTTCTCACATATATTTATATCTCAGATATTTGGTAAGCAGTGGTAAGAGCAGTAAATTCTGAATATGTTACTTTTTTGCACTCTTTACTAAGAGGAACATATATAAATCAGCCTTTCATTAGAGATTTTGGGTATTCATAATCACTTTAACTTCTTAGTATAGAGTAAAAGGAAAAGTATATGTTTTCTTGGATAAATGACACATATACTAACAATTAGCAAAAGCCCAAACGGCATATTGAGGCTTTTCACGAGTAAAGAGGAAAAGTTGTGAAATTCTTGCTGCATGTGGATCTCAGTGGTGTGTCAGAGAAGTGGGACTTTTACAATGATCCTAAGTCATAACTCAACTTTTTACATCACGAAGAAAATTGTGGAAATTCTGTCATTAATCTTTAAAATCATTCACCTCATCACCATGTTTTCAACCTTTGCAAGCAATGATGACCATTACTGTTATTACCATTACATGCTTACTGACATTAGTAAGCATGACTTTCCACAGCAGACATGTGCACAGTATGTCCAGAGGAAAGTGACCAAAATGGTGAGAGGCCTTGAGGGCAAGACTTGCAAGGAGCAGCTGAGGTCACTCAGCTTGGATTACCCTGAGATGACCCCATTTCAATTGACAACCTCCTGAAGGTTGGCAGCACAGAGGGAGATGCTGATCTGTGGTAGGACACAAGGAAATGGAATGAAGCTGCATCAGGAGAAGACCAGGTTGGACATTAGGGAAAGGTTCTTCACTGAGAAGGTAATTGGACACTGGAACAGGCTCACCAGAGAAGGGTCATGACACCAAGCCTGTCAGAGTCCAAGGAGCATCTGAAAGATGGTCTTAGCCACAGGTTTTATTTTTAGCAGTCCTGAGAGGAGCAGGGAGTTGGACTCAATGATTCTCATGGGTCATCTTGAGATATTCTGTGACTCTCTGTCCTGGAGGTTCTTACTGGGCTGTCAGTCAAAAGTAGCCAGAATGAAAACCAGAAGGCATTCAGCCATTATCTGTTATTTACACAGAAATATAAAACATATCAATGAAGAGTAATGATAAGTAATTTTTAACTAATAATAAAGTAGTTAGGAATCAAAGAATCACAGAGACAAATTCCTCACCATCAAATTATAACACTGTTTTATAATCAAAAGAATTTGTATATAGTGGAGACAGTTGAGAAACAGCATTTACAAACAGAAAACCTCTATTCCAGAAATATAGCACTTATTTGTCTCAAAGAAAAAGAGAAGTAATGCTTGACAAAAATTTAGCTTTTGAAAACTTAGCTTAGTCCTGAGATGAGCAGCACAAAATCTTAATTGTTAGGGATGGGCCTAGTATTTTTGCATTCAAAAAGCTCCAATAATTTCTGCAAACAAAAGAGAAGTCAGATAAACTTTGGATGATAACAAAGGATCTAAAAATGTTCACAGGAGAAGCAGACCACTGTTATTATTTTAATCAAGTTTTCATCTACAGTTTTTCAGTGAAAACAACTATTCATATTGCCTGTAATAACTTTTGCAATTACAAATTTTAGCTGGAGACCACAATTATGTGGCAGTTTTGAAGTGCTTAGTAAGTAGACAAAGCTAAAAAGTATACGCTGTCCAGTGTAAATGTGATTGCAAGCTCGGATTAAAGCTCATAGTGGAAAGAGGCTGTAAGAATACAAAAGCAAGGAATATGAAGTAAAGCTGCATGTTAAGCAAGACTAACTCCACAAGACTTAAGACACATCTTTTCTTCTGTTGAAGTCCACTTGGAGCATGGGAGTTTGAAATCTGAAATCAAGTAAAAACTGGAATTTAAAAAAAGTAGAAGTGAAATGGATTAGGCTGTGGTCTTTAGTCCTGACTTGTATGTAATCTGTAATGAGAATGTCCCCTCAGTGTGCAGGCTGTAATCATGAGGCTCCCCAGATTAACAAACAGTGATGTAAATGGCCATCAGGAATGAAAGGGATCGTGAAGTGACTTTCTTCAGTGTTACAGGCCTGTTTGGAAAACAATAATGTAACCACAGTTTTATGTTGTTCAGAAAAAGGATGAAATACCAAATCTTAATATCAGTAAATCTTTACATTGTTTTCCTATTAAAAATTATAAAAATTTTCACTTTGTGTGAGCCAAATTAATGTTGAGAATGTTTTATTTCTCCATGAAGGAACATCCAATATAGTGGATATTAGTGTACCTGAAAGACAGATGAAGATCCTTTACATAATTTTTTAACAAACATATCATGTTCAGTGATGTTTTGTTAAAAGGTCACTATTCAGAATGAAAGCTCATTGGTGAAGACAAAAGTAATTTTCCAACTGACTACAGCAAAGTTTTATTTGCTCCATCTGCAGGCTATCAAAACATATTCACAAGGACTTCAGGACTGAAGAACACCTGTTTTGACTTGCATGATCTACTCGATTTCATATACCAGACTCATTTAATCAACCCCACTATCAGCTCACATATAAGTCATCCATAAAAATATTTCAGCTTTCTTACATCACACTGTGCAACCCTGTATAACCTGAGCATAATGTATTGTCCTTGAGATTATATTCCCTGTGAAATCTGTTTTATAACTATAGTAATTTGCAGAAAGTTACCATCAGTTCTTTTGCAAAGCAGCAATATTGCTAAAAAAGGAAGATGATAGTTTATTTCAATTGCAAACTGGTCTTATATAACAAGAAATAATAATTTTAAGTTTCCAGAGAAGGACACTTTTGATGCACACTGAACCTGCTGAGACACTTCTACTAGTTCAAACTGCCTTTGCAGTACAAATGTAGATCAGTTATTTTGAAGCTGCAGATTATCAAAGCAACACAGCAGGGTAAAATGCTGATGCTGACTTGACATGGGCTTTCTAAGAGCAGTTCTAAAAGAAATTATAATAGGTCTCAGACATTGCTATTTAGAGTATATTTTAGAGAACTTCACTTCCACAGAGAGCATCAAATGTTCTTACTCATATTTTGAATATGTACTTGAACTGGAAAGGAGAGGAATTTAAGGTATAGCCTGGAATCTTCTCTATCTGCAATAAAGGTGTAGGATTAAAAAAAATAAAAGATTGTCAATAATTTTATACTCTGTGACCTGCCTGTTTATTCACATTTAAAGTGGAAAATACCTGCATATGTTTTGAGATTCATGTCGTATTTAGCATACAGCACTCTTTAGTGTCAAGTACCCTTAAAATAAGAAAAAAAAGAACAAATTTCCTTTACAAATCAAGTATTGAAAATGATTTCTCAGTTCATGGAAATTAATGGCTGCAAATGAAGCAGTTTTTGAAACCTGATACAATCCTTTAACCTTATCAGGAACACTCAATATCTCCCTTAATGTCTAAGAACTAAATTTTAAGCCTATAAATACAATATTTCTCACTTAAAATGGTGTTAAAATTTCTATAACACATAACAACTATTAGATTGATTTTCAATTCTGTGAGCAAACATCTTTCTCAAACAGGACTTTTTCCTTTAATGTTGTTATTTTTATTAGGAGAATTCACCTTTTGCTGATACAGTAGTGTTTAGTGCTTTTAAAATTATTTACCATCTGCACAAGCATAGCAGAAAATCAGTTTTGTTTAGGGCGTGAAGATCACTGTGCACAATTATGCAATCCAACAAGCATTCAGTAAGAAATAAAAGTAATATTTACTTGCAAAGGGTTTACTGAGGAAGTTTGTTCCTCAATAGCTCTCTGGATTGAATGTAGGTTTAGTACATTGCAAAACTCCAAAGCACTTTGCCTAAATAGATTTATGTCAGTATAGAGATAGTTAGACCAGTTTCCAGGACTGACTTGACAGAATAAGGATGACCTCCTAAGACAGTAAAAATATCTAGAATATATATTGTGTATTAGTGCATAAACACTGTCTTAGGGATTGTTTATATCCATACAACAACACTCTCAGCCACTTCATGTAACTGCTGACCTAACTGTGATAACTGTACCTTCAATTTTTCTAATGTTGGTTACACCAGTATTTTGTGCTGGTATTTGCCAAGAATATTTTGTTTTCTTGTAGAATTATTGGTGTGTTTTATCTCTCTGTTTTGATTTTTTCTTTCTTTTCCTGTATTATTAGTTTTGGGGGTGGCGATTATTTTTTCTTTTTTTTGGCAGAATATTCTTTAAGTGAGATTGGTTGGTTATTTGAACTGTTCTTGCTTTATCCTGTTTTAGGAGCATTGCTTCCATGTTTCAGTTACAGCTTTCTCCTGGAGAATGTGTCCTCTTTGCTGGGTTAGAAATTGCCTGAGCAGTCGAGCCCAGGGAGTGGTGGTGAATGGAGTTCACAAGTGGTTGTGACAGACTGGCAAAAATTATTACTGGCTCAAAAAAACTGAAATGGAAGTTCAAATATGTGTTCTTTAATAAGGGAAAAAATATTTACTTATTTTTTATGAACTGATCTCAAATTGCCTTAGCTAACAAACTTCTAAGCTGGTGTGCAATAATCTACTTCTAAGCAGCTAATGGTGTTCGGTTGACTCAATTCTATATATGTCAGCAAATTTTATCGCATTTTAGCAGGAAAAGTAGCTTTATATACAATACATAGAAGTATTTTATGCAGTGAATGGGTTATATTCTTTCAGCATCTGATCAAGGAAACATGTAACTCTAAATATTCTGCTACAAGGCAATGTAGACTCAAACCCACACTTCGATGCCTCAGGTCCTTTTCTTTTGACTGATCGCTCTGTAGTTTTCAAATATCCTGACCCAAGCATTAAAAATGAAATTTTGGACTTATCATTTCTTTGCAGTGTAGCAGAATAATCTAATCACTCCTGTTGTGTAAACAAGTGAGACAAATAAATTATGTTCAAAAACAATAAAAATACTATAGATGAAAACTGCAGTAATCACACTAGTCACCAAGGTCAACAAATTTAAATAGATCATTCCTTTTTTATTTATGTAGATCATTTGAGTGTATCTCTTTCATATTTTCAGAAAAAAAACCAAAAAGATCCTAAATACGATATCCACAGAATTCTTATAAGAGCTGCCAGGACAAGATGATGACCAGGTCTAAGAAGGCTGCAAAGCCATACAACTCCGTCTCATCAACAAGAATTTAATGTTAAAATTTTATTAACTACTTCCTTTGCAAAGCTGACTCTTCATTCAGAAACCTGCTTCACATGCCATGATCCTTTCTCTGATGCAATCTTACTAGGTTCAGTGTAGGACTCTGAAGAAAACTGCTCCATAATATGGGTTTATTTTTGGGGAAAACATAATACAAAATAGCAAAAGTGAAGAGTGCAATCTCATAGCTTGCACATGCATACTCTCACAAAAGTTTTATAAATTTCACAATTTGTGTAAGAGAAAACTTCCAAAATAGCTTTCAAGCCTTCATAATTTATAAATGTCTATTATCACTTTAGTTTATATCATTTTTATAACCATTTGAAGGACAACAAATAAGTAGTTCTGCAATTTTTTTGTTGTTCCTATGAATTTTATTCACATTTTTTGAGGCATTCTAATAAATGTGACTGCATTTACAAGTGGAGGGAGCAGGAGTTACACCACATTTGAATACAAAACCAACAGCTGAAATATGGTCTAAAAATAAAATAGGGACAGATGGGGGCTCCTAAGAAAGAAATCTTGGTAAAATGTCATAGACTTTTATAGCTATTTCTGTCAGAGATTAAATAACTCTTTGTTTTTTTAATTTTTAGTAAGTTTGTATTACATCTTCATTCTACCAGTAAAATATGCACAGTCAACAACAGAGCTTATTTGCATGTCTACTTGTGCTGCACAGCAAATTTTTCAGTATCCAACAATAAAACTCAGATAAGGAAGGTATCTCTGAAGAGTTTTTATAATTGCAATCTATATATAAATAGATGAAAATATGTAACAAAATTAGTTGAGAGAAATAAAAATAAAGGCAAATTCCTATATTGAACAAAGTCAGAAGTTTTCAAGTTAAAATAATATAATAAGAACTTATTTGTCATGGTAATTAAAAGTCAGTGAAATATTTTAAACATAAATAACTAAAAATTAGTGCCAGAAATTAATATCTTAGCATAGTCTCCAAAAATAAAAAAAAACAAAAAAACAGACATGATAAGAAAAAAAATTCCAAACAGAATGCCAAAAAGAAACATCAGTTTTATAAAAGTAATTAAAGTCTTTCCATTATATAAATATTTAAGTGTTCCTATTATGTTGAACTTATTTGCACTCTCCTAAAGAAATTTTTGATTTTGTACTGAAAAATTTAAATGACCCTTACTCAAGCAGTACAACTGTTTAAAGACATAGATCACTTTCAGTCTACATCAAACTAATTTCTTTTTAGAATTAAATTATTAGAAACCAGGAGTAATTATCTCAGCAATTCTTTGAGTTGCAGACTTCAGTTAAACTTTCAGAGTACCTAAAATCGAATCATTATTCTGATTCAGTTCCTGAGTAATTTTTACAGGGTTTTCAGTGTATGGCTTTGTACAGAGGGTAAATGGGAGCTGTTAACTGAAGACTAACACTTATTTTTTAAATATTGATTTTTATGTTTATATTTAATACAAATAAATTACTTGCATATCTGCATGTAGAAAGTAATAAAATACAAGGGAAAACAATAAATAATAAAGAGAATTTCTGGACTGAAACTAAAATGTCAGTTTATGAGGAAAAGTGGACAAAACAGGGACAGTGTGAATGAAACCTTGAATTGAGAATCATTTGTAGTATCAAAAAATGTTTGTTAAATAAATCTACAAAACCAATAGCAACAAAAACAAGCAAACAAAACTGGGAAAAAAAAAAAAGAAAGAACCCTGTCTTTTCAAAAGTGGTGAAAATATGGGATATATTTACTTTTGTTATTTTCCAGTACCTAAAACTACCAAATGGAAACTTTGCATCATAGCAGACAGTAACATTTTAACATCCCTGCTAATGAATATTTATGCTAATTTTAGGAAGATAGGGGATCCACAGCACTGTAGTGCCAAAATAACAGACCTCTGGCCCAGTCAGCACCTTTGTCCTTTTTAATCTTACACTCCCATGCATAATAAATAGCACTGTAAAATAATGTGTTCTGTGGTTGACAGTATCTTAATTTCCACTGCTAAGTAAATTTCTTGCCACCAAGTTGTAAACCCTTGAAATATAGGGTTTGTAATATAAGTGCTGCTACAACCTTGAATATAACTGAGAGAATGACATGACTGTGCGCTATGAGAAACATAATAATGTATTCTGAACTCATACTTTGGATATTTGTTTTTTATAATTGCATTTTTACTTTCTCTTTAAATGAACCCTTATAATTTTATAAGTAACATAGCAGTCTCTCTAAAATTTAGATTGGCTTCTTTGTTAGCTCTGAATTTCTTAGCTGTATACATCCTCCTTCTCTCCCTCTATTATTTCTGCAGGGACTTGACACTGTGATTCAGTGGTCTAAGCACCAGACTTCCAAGGATAGATTGGAACTTCTTTAGTGATCCCCTTATTTCCCCCATACCTGACTGAAGTGTTTAACATATTTCTAAAATAAAAATTAAAACAAATTAAAAAAATTAAAGTCAAAAGCTAATTTTAACGAAGATACAGAGGCCCAAACCAGGTGGTGGGATTTTCTTCATTTAACTTCAACCAATCAAAAGCAAAGCCTAAAGGAAAGCTGTCACTCCTTTCTCTGAATCATCTTGTGATTAATGTGATTTAAGTGTGATTAATCAGCTTAGGCAACACTTATATCTATTTGCTGGAACCTGTAAAATAAGAAACTGTATCAGGGAACTCAAAGAAACTTCCCAGTCTGACCATTCTCGAGCCTCTCTGGCAGTCACATTCCCAAGGCCAGAGACTTTCACTGCTGGGACTGGAGCCCCTTTGCAGCAGCAACTCCAGTGACCTGAGGGGAGCCCCTTGACTCCCTGCACCCCCCTCACAGCCAGACAGACAGACCAGGTTTCCTCACCCCTGCACCCCAGGTTTCCCATCACGGAGCCTCAGATGTCTCGTTCCATAAAGCCATTTATTCACAGAGCAGTGACACAGAAACTGCTCCAGCTGGAGCTTCTGGGGAGGGTTCCCCAGCAAAGGAACCTCATGGCTTTTACAGCCTCACAGTCTGTCCACAAGTGTCACCCTTCCTCCAGGGGCTCCACTCCTGCTCCTCTCTGTGCCCATCCAGATCTGCCCCTTTTCATCTCCTTGTTATCCAAAAGATCAGTCCATTCACCTGGCTGATGTCACCAGTTTTCATGCCCTTTGTTATCTCGAAGTTTGACAGTTCACAGCCTCTTGTCTTAGACTCCCACCCAAGCCCAATCTGCATCTCCATCTGCAGCTTTCCAGCCCAGCTACCTGCACAAGATGTATTCCTCAACATTAGATAAATAACATTGGGAAGATTATAGACTTTAAGATGCTGCTTCTTTTAGTCAAAATTCTAAGCTCTCTCATTAGTCTCATTTGTCTGTATCTGCTTTTGTATTTTGGCTTCTCAGGTGCAATAATGGATTTCAATTTGTGGTAACAGAAATAATTCGACAGTTTAGTTTGACCTTTTGTATCATTCAGATCATGAAATATCTCTCTGTTATTTTTCTTTCAATAACTATGGCAATTTGTGCTATTAAGTTATTATAAACAAAGAATTTTTGAGGGGAAAAAAACCCTTCAAAATTTTTCTATTTTTATATAATAGTACTGATTACAAACCTGACAAGGCAGTAAATAGTCACAGTATTCCTCAATTACCTCAGAAGAAATGAAGTAAATAAAAAGTAAAAATAATCAGACAAAACAGAAAAATAGTCATTTAATTGAGCTGATTTATTTATATCTATCAGTGTCCACAACCCCTTTTTTTTTTCCCCAGATTGAAGCAATGCCAAATCAATACTTAAATAGTCATGATTCAGTTGGTCCCCAAAAGCTGCTCATCTCTTGCTACACACAATCCTTTTCCCTGACAACAACTTGGACTTCAGATATTTCCCAGTTCATATTCCATAACTGTGAAACAAACACACCTTTGTGCCACCACTACTGCTTGCAAAACTGTATTATATATCTGATTAACAAAACCACTCAGGATAAAAGGACCTGCCAATAACAGCCCTGCACTAGTAGATGGGTGCTATTTTTCTGAGAAAAAGTTTGTTACTGACTTGGAGTTGAAGGAGTGATAGAAAAAACTATATGTGTAAGTCTCAATTTTCTTAGTACTTGAAGTCTATAGAAATTTCTTAGAAATATATTTGCAAATTTCCTCCATTTATGCAGCTGCTCTTGTACATTTTCCCAACAATTGCACAAAAGACACAGTGTATTACTCAACTGATCTACAGATTGATCCGAAAAGGTTTAAATTACAGTTTTCACTTTTCACCATGCTTTTAGAGAAATGTATTCCCTATTCTGTCAAAGTAATTTTTAAAATTACTGGTAGACTAAGAATGCCAGTCTCTTTTAAATAAACTCCCATATTCAACAGGAATATAGACTGAAAGTTTTTAAGCATTTAAAGCTGTAATGCAATGAACCAAAATAATTGTAATCTGTGATTTGTGTTCAAATGTTTTCTATTCCATTGCCATCTCATAGAATAGTTATAATTCTGTCTCAGAATTTATTTTCTGATCTCAAATAGCTTTCATTCTAAAACATGAGCATTCTACATGAGAAATAAAAACAACAAACTATATACATATGTGGAGAACAGACAAAAAGTCCATTTAAACAATGAAACAAGAATCCCTGAACCCTTTTCAAACACCCGACAAAATCCATGGAAGGTTGACTGAAAGAGATATAGAAAAAAAGTCAACAAATTTCTGATAGGTAGGAGTAAAGGAGATAGAGCTTAGTCACACTCAGTGTCATTACAAGAGTAAATGGGCATAAATTCAAGAAAATTCCAGTCAACCTTAACAAAAAGGCTGTTATAGTGGTCAAATATTGAAACAGCTTGCTGAGGGAGGTAGTTTCATCTCCACCCCTGGAGGTAATCAAAACTCTGCTGAATATGATCCTGTATTAAGTAGGAAGCCTTCAGAAATGTGCTGAAATACTTGTATGATAATAATTATCTTGAAGGGCCATTCATCATTTAATTAATTTCAGTTCAATAACCAGCGACCTTGCTCATCACCCTACCCTTTACTCCCTCTGAGGTTAGAATGAAATACCTGAGAACAAGTCTATCAAGTACCCTTAAGTCTCTTTGAAAAAACAACATGACATTAGTGGACTCGAAGAGGTGACGGGAAGATCAATTTTTGCTGAGGTTGTCCAATCAGTCATATACTACTGCATTAACATTGCTCCAGTGTTCTCTTTGTCTTTACAGTCACCCTACACACTGACTATGAATGTGGGAAAGGACTGACCCAGAGCCAAGAGGAGATCAGGAATAGCACGGTACTTCATCTGGAAGAAGGAGAAGAGGCAGCTGTGGCTGTTTATTCTGATGCAGAGACATGTAGTTTATATTGATTAAGTCGGGGAAGCCAAGACTATGTGACCTTTTAAGGCTGAACAGCAGGTATCCTTCACAGTGAAAATGACAGCAGGAACATTGTAAACACATTCTTTGATGTAGTACATTCAAGTTCCCCAAAAAACTTGCCCAGTATTAGTTAAATATGAATGTGGATTTCTATTACTTACAAACATAATCCATCTTTTATTATCTTATATTTGGTGACTTTAAAACAAATAAATAAAAATATTCTTTTTTTCTTACCAAAATCTGAAATCACACAACATGGCACAGTTACCTGAGTCTGAGGGACACTTCTAATCAAAAGCTAGAACTCTAAAGTAAAAGTCAGCTTGTTAGCAGTTTTAAAATCTATTAATTCTAGGCTTCTCCTGTGCGTGTTTATGAAAGAAAACCAAATAAATTTGTGAAAGACCATTAACCATGGACCCATGCACTTTAAAAATAAAGTTCAATAATTGCAGTAACTAATCAACAAATGTAGGAAACTGTTTTTCTGTGTCTACTTGATATCAATATTGTATCTTTCGAGCTATAAAACTTTTTAAAGTGGTGGTTATGGTGACAAAGAGAGGAAAACAGAGAACCAAATAATATTATTCAGCTACAAGCACTTTGAAATAAACTTTTTAAAAAGCTCAGGGTATTATTTAGACTCCCAGTCTTTTGTAAGTTTTTACTGTTTTTACTTGTGTGGAAAAGAAAAAGAAAGCTGCAATTACCTAAAAGTATAGACTCACTGCTGTGCTAAGCTTCAGCTTTCTTCTTTGACAGTATTGTAGGTCACTAATTACAGTTTGATTGCCAAAATAAACTTATCAGGTTAGCAACTGCCTTTTTAAAGGGAATAGAAAGAACAGAATTTATGTCGAGATGAAAGAGATTCTTGTGAAATTTCTAAACAGTCTCTCAACTGCTATGGTAAATGCCTTGTAAATTGCCTAAATTCCCACTGTGTAGTATGAACATTCAAAATTAAAGTGGTGTTTGTTTGAAAAAACATTGAAATGAAAAATGTTGAAGATGTTGAAGAGTTAATTTGTGTTTCCCTGGAGATGAGTAGGCATTGAATAAGTCTATGACTAATTAAAATGTAAAAAAAATAATATTTTTTCTCATTTTAGTTTTGACTACTCAATCGACTTAGTTTAAAAAATGACTATTTTAAAAGTTGCCAAGTTCAGAAGTATGAACATGAAACAATGCCACAGCTGTATCTATCTGTGACATCTAAATTATGTAAAGATATATGTTTTCACAATTACTCAGGGTACATAAATGCATAGATGTTGGTAAGACAAATGAAAATTATATTTTGAGAATTACATATGACATAATTTAAAGAATGTGTTATTGGAAACATTTTCTTATTTAATGATTCCTCCTTGGAGTATGCCCTTGAACAGTAAGGACATATTTCTCCCCTTTTAAAATTAAAGTTAATTTGCATCATCACCTCCCTTAAAGTAAAAATCTAAGTATCTGAAGCAATAAACTATTGTCAGGGTTTATCACAGTGATGCCAACGTTTGATTGATGAGCTTAACAGTGAAAATGGAATGTGTCTCTTAAGATGTGCAAAAAGTGTATATTTTCAAGGATACAGACTTTATGACTCAGTTCTGATGTACAAAACAGAGTAAGGGATGATAGAACATGTTTTGTTCCATTTCCATATTTTTCAGAGCTGCATATTTCAGATTAGTGTTGGCTGTGATTTACTTTTTTACATTTCTGTAAAAATGGGAGATATAGTATAGTTTTTCTTTAAAGGTCATTAAAAGCAGAATTCTTTTAGTGTGTTGCTACATACTTAGCCAACACCCTAAAACTTCTCCTAATAACCATTTTAAAAATTATATCAATGATACACATAACTATTAAAGATCCAGTTGCTGATTTCTGTCTGCAGATACTGGTTATTTGAAAATTATATTAGCTAACACAGAGTAACTCACAGCTTGTGCCTCAGATGCAATAAGCATTCAGCAAGAACTAATGACTAATATGAAGGAGTAATGTGCAAATGCTCTCAGTTTCCAAAAATGAGAAGAGAGCAGGAAGAGAACCATCATGTCATCCTGAGTTATCAGGGACACCACATTGTCCCTCAGTATGGCACATCTTCAGAATTTGAACAGTCAATAAATCCACATGGGATCATGTGCTAATGAAGCGTGCCAAAGCAATACAAATCTGTAAGCTCAGCAATAGGCAGTGTTATTGAAATTAACCCGAAAGGTGAAGTGGAAGGATCTTCACAATTGCTTTTTAAACTCTGACCACTTAGTTTCTGACATGGAACAAGCAAAGCATGGGATCTGATGCAAATCTGATGGTGTTGGCTAGCAATTACATTCTGGAGATGGAAAAGAATAAGGAGGTAAAACATCTTGCCTGAAGTTATTTTCTACCTCAGCTATTTATATCTCCTCAAGGGTATAATATACTGTGTATGCAAAACCTCTGTTTTGTGAAATCTGCCCCCTCCCTTTGTATGTATATATATATGTATATAGATATAAATGCACACAGAAACACACATACTCTGATAAATCTTATTTATTAATCATATCAGAGTTTTTTATTTATTTTTTAGGCCACTGCTTGTTCTATATATGGGTATTCTGGCACTAATTATAGAACAGATTGTGTTGGGATTTCTACAGGACTGCACTATGGCAATACAGATTAAGCAATTAACCTTGATGTCACTGTAATTATTAAGATACTTTAGCAAAATGAACTAATTTCCCCACAGGATGTTCTGCTGAAATCAACTTCCACTCTTTTTAAGGTGCCAAAAGAGAAAATGTTAATGGAAAATTAAGTTTGCAATTTTTGTAACGTGCTGGGTCTTTTTAGTGGTCATCTTTTAGTGTTTCACAAAATAGTTCACCCCAAATTCACAATTATATATTTTCATAATAGATAAATAAAAATACATGCAATAACACTCTATGGAGGTCATTAAAAAAATAGGAAAAAAAGGAGGTAGAGATAACACCTCTTTACTTGGTGCCTTTTCCATGCAACTTCTTACCTCAAAATTTTAAAATATACAGCTAAGACAAAATGTAAAATTATATTTACATTCTGTACACTATTCGGGTATTAAAACTGCTTTCATTTGAAATAAAAATATTATATGCTAAAATCTACTATATTAGAAACATAAAAATATGAAATATTTTGTCTTCATATTTACCTATATATACTAAAATTTTAAATTACTTATAGTTACCCTAGTACTTCAATTTATTAAAATTAAATTTATCTCAAATGTTACTTAGTTTTAACTAGCTCAAATATAAAGTAAATATTAAACTAAAAAAAAAGATTTTTTAAAAAAACATCATTATTGTGGTCTTTTATATGTATAGAGCAATATTTGTCCTGCAATTTTTTTTTTTGTAAAAACAAACATTTTCTTGAGTTGACAATTAAATTTCAATCATTACATGTAATGATATAAAGACTAATTACAAAAGCAAAATAAAAATAAAAGAAAAGCACTCAAATGAAAATTTGGCAAGAAGGAAGTATAATTTTTACTATATTATTTAAATTTTTTTAAACAACTTTTTGTATTTAAATACTTTTTTTGAAGACAAATCTGAAGGTATTTCAATTAATATTTTAAATTCTGATAAATTACTTGGAAAACTAATGAAATACACATTCAGAATAATTATTGTCATAAAATTAATTGTATCCATATTACAATGAATTGTAGATATCACTGTTATTAAGCAGTTTCATGTACCTTCCTATGTAGAAATAAAACCACAGAAGAAAAATGGTGAACATGAAGAAAAAAAAAATCTTAATTGTTTTTAGATTAGATAAAACCTCATAGTTTGTCTTTTCTATAATTTTTCTAGTGCAGCACATTTGCATAGTACTAAAGGCTGTTCAAGCAGCTACTTCAATTATAAATGGAACTGGAGCTATTATCAGTTATATTGGTAATTCTTAAAATAATGTCTTTTTTTCAAAAGAAGGAACAGTCTTTGAAATTCTGCATTCTCTATTTAATAATAGAACTATTTTCTTCTTTTTCTTCAAATCTTGATAAAGTTGAAAGGAAAATGGTTTAGAAAATATATAGGCTTTGTCAGGCTGATAATTCCTGGGTATACCTATTTAGAAGAGCTCTTCTCTTTTTTAAAAAAAATATTTTGTTTTAGTGTAAAAATAAGATCTGTAGGTTTCCTGAGATTTGTTTTTGTTTTGAGTACAGTGGAATATTTACAGACACTTGAGTAGACAGAGCTGCACTGGAGCCATTTATGCAGGGGTGTGTAATGAAATGAATTGGAAATTTAAGAAAATCTCAACTAACCCATTAAGGGTATTGAAGAATTTTCAGTGCTCTAAAAAGAAAGGAAAATTTAATCTGCAAATGTCTATTTCTAGAACAATCACTGTTTTGATTGAAAACAATAGGACTGCCCAAACTTCCATATGTTAAGAAGGGCCTGTACCTGATTGCTCCCAACAAAGGGCAAGTTCATTTCTCTCGTTCTGTCCTACAGGAGTCACTGCTAAAATCAGCAGTTTCAGTAACATATTGCCAAGAGGTGCTAGCACAATGCAGAAATCCACTGCTGAATATTTGTGGCCATTTTTGTTTATGATTTGCTCTAAATTATTTTCTCCAGTAATATGTTTTTTCGCTTGACCATATTTCATTCCTTTCCTCTGATTTGCAGATATTTGTATTGTTGGAATTGTCTGTCTTTAATATGTTAAAAGTTTCAGTGTATTTTAATGTGCTTGTAATAGCCCAAAGAAAATATTCTATAAAGCATTTAATTGTGAGAATTTTTGGCTAGTAGTTCTGTTATTGAGCTGGACATTACTCACTTGAAATCCTTAAGTGCTTTGAAGGTATTCCAACTATGAGGTGAAAGCTACCTTCCAGACAAGTACCACAAATACAGAAATTATATGGAGAAATAGAAAAAATGCAAAGAAGGGAAATATTCACTGGGATCCCTGCAAGAGCTGAATGCGGGAAAATAAAGAAAAAAGAAAAAAAACACAATGTACAGAACCTGTCTGAGGTGAGTCCATGTATTGAATAAACACAGTTATTTAACACTTCATTTGTTTAATCTTTTGTTTGTTGTTGTTTGGGTGGGGGGGCGCTGTCAGGTTTTTAGTAAGTATAATAGATACATTTACAAACAAAGGTGCTTTTTCTTCTCATTGACTGCCATAAGGAACAATATTATTATAATATTATACACTAATTAATACGTTAATCTACTGAAAATATTTCTAAAAGTGTGCATTTCCATTTCTGTAATGTGTGGCTATGTGATTCTGTAACATACAGAACAGGGAGAACCATAATAACTTTATGCCTCCTCATCACAAGGTCCAAAACACGGGGCTTAGGTCTCCTTCCTCTTTGACCGGGATGTTTTCCCCCCTTCTTTCTTTTCTCTTTCTTGTACCAGTCAAAGATCCTTGCTCTGGCGTTATTGCCAGCCGTTCAGGTGAGCAAGGGGTGGTCACAGGGCCACCTGCAGGCATCTGAAACGCGCCCGGGGGGCACAAGGGACAGCAGCAGGAGAGCAGGGGCGTGGGGCAGGAAGGGGGAGCAACCCCCTCCTGGTGGGGGCTGGGTGTTAGGTGGGTGCGGTGTTTCGGCCAGGGGCTTTTTTGGTTCGGTTTTGTTGGGTTTTTTTCCCACCCAACTTGACAGGAATGACTTAGAAGCCGTCCAAAGCCATTGTGTTGCTTCCAGCAGCGGTGTGCAGGCGCAGAGAGACCCCCCCAAGCACGCAGGTGCTCTCCCGCTGGCTGGAGCCGCTGGCAAAAGGCACCTGCAGGGGTGTGAGCCGGGCAGGGAGAGGAAAGGCCGAGGAGCATTAGGGAGCGCAAAAGACAAATAGGGTGGGGTCACTCCCTCCCAGTCCTGAGAGAAGCTCAGCAGGACTCAGGGGAGTTCCTCCTGTCTTAGTAGTGTGCTTTCTACATAGTAGAAAGGGGTTAATCAACCCGGAGGATAAAAGGCTCAGGGGAGACTTTATCACTCTCAGCATCTTCCTGAAAGGAGGCTGTAAGCTGGGGAGGGTCAGTGTCTACAACTCTCAACAGGACAAGAGTACACAAGCTGTGCCGGGGGATGTTTAGTTTAGGTTGGACATAAGGAGGAATTTCTTCACAGAAAGAGTGATTCAGCATTGGAGAGTGCAGCCAAGCGAGCTGGTGAAGTCACGGTCCCTGGAGATATTTAAGAAAAGACTGGATGTGGCACTCAGTGCCCTGGTCTAGTTGATGAGGAGGTGTTAGGTCATAGGTTGGACACAATGACCTCAAAAGTCTTCTCGAACCTAGCTAATTCTGTGATTTTTTTCATCCTGTTGTCAAAGGTCCTTGATTTTTCCTTCCCTCATGTACTGACATTACGATATAATTTTTCTTTTAAATAATCAATTACCTATTTCACAAATGGCTGCCCAAGAGTGGATGGACAATTTGTTTCACTGGTTTCTGTTGCTCAAGGCTGAAAGTGCTATCACCTTGTTTTCCTTATTATGTCATTTGCATTTCTATTTATATTCAGTAAAGTCATAACAGGGCTTCACAAATTAGTGTATTCAACGCAGCTTTTTCCTCTCTAAGCGTTTCCATAGCCAGTACATTTCTAACATTTATGCAATATTTATTTTTATATGGACAGTGTAATCAATGGATTGCAATGGGGAAAGGATATTAATTCTCTGAGATTCTCTGAATCAGAAATGTTGAAGAATTTGGCTTTTGGGAAGTAAATATTCATAAAACAAAATTAGACACATAAAACTGTAAGGAAGATGGTATCGTATTGTCTGTGCCAGGAAAATTAAAGACCTTATTAATTTTTTAAGCTAAAAATTACCTAATTACTCGGTTCAGACCTAATAGTAAGTGCAGCAAAATTCAGAAATCTATACTCTGTAATTTTACATTTTCATTTAATGACTGTAGGTATTTTCCTAAGCAACTTAAAAGTCTGATATATGGATTCTCTTAAAAAGTTATTACTTTTGTGATTTCTAGCAATGTTTCTATGAATACCTCTGCACAGACTTCCTCATAACTGAAATTTTGATAAAAAATTTTGAATAAACAAGAAGTAATGCAAGAATGGAGATATTAAATGCAAATAAATTATCTCTGGTTCATGAATCTGTAAAATGCAGACATGTGGATGCTAATCAAATTTTTTTGGAAAGTCAGTTACCAACAATATAAGAAAAAAAATCATATAAATTTATTATCTTACCTATGTTTTTTTTCTGAAATCTTTTGGAATATATAGGCCTGCCAAGAAAACACCACTTACAGACTGATGTAAATTACATTCTTTAGCCTGACATTAAGACTTATTTAAACAGCCATAAAGCTGGCAGGTTTAAAGAAAAACATCCATTTGTTTTTCATTGCTTTCATAATTCTCTAAGTTATAATTTTTTCTTAAGAAGTAAGGCAGACTCAAAACTGTTATTGTAAACCAAATGTAATTGAATAGAATCTCCAGAATACTTATTTCTAAAGCCTTTCATGAAAACAAGCAGCAATTTAAAGAAACAAAAAAATTCAAAAATATTTAAAATAAAAGGTTCAAGTTAAATAAAAATATACTTGTGTTGTTTTTTTTTAAAAAGAAGGCTGCAGGAGAGTCTCAATCATACCACTACATTCGGGAAAAGAAGAGAAACCATATAGTACTAAACTGTTTGACAAGGTAAGAGGAAAAAAGATTTCATAATATTTTCTTTTTCAAATATGTCTTTATATATAAAATACTAAACAAAAGAAAAATTACCTTGCTTGACCTAATTTTAATCTATAGTTCTGTTAGGCATACATACTGTTAATTGAAACAGGAGGAAATGCTGTTGTAAAACAATCACCTCCACAAACTCTGTCTCAACTTTGATGTTATCTTTATAAATTTTAAGATGTCATATCACTTAGCTTTGCTGGATGAGATCAACTTCTTAGATCAGGTAAAATAATTTTTGAGACTTTCCAGAAGTTACTAAAATCTGCATAGAAATGTGAGTTAACTAAGGGTAGCTATCAGCGCTGCAGCAATGTTTGTCTTTTTCTGTCATTCATAATGTTGCCTGAGAATAAAACCTTATGATGTATACTTTGATCTCTTGGGGACATGTATATGATATGTACATGTAAGTATTATTTTATGCAATAATCTTTACAACCCAGCCTTTTCTAGGATATTGACAGTTTGGAATTGTTGATTTGGGTAAGGTGATCTTTTGGTGCATTTATTTTGGTTTTGAGCATAGAAGGTCATGGAAGAAAGCTGATTCCCTTTGTTTTCCTTTCACCTACATGTCATTTCCTGAAATAAAGGAAACAGCCTTTATAAGTAATTTCACTCTTTAAGATTAAGAAAGACTACACAAGCATTTTAAGAAAACTGAAAGCTTAAAAAAATTATTTTTTCACATTCTTCATTTACAGGGATATCTACCACACTGAAATATTTAACTGCCAATAATATGTCACCTACAGTATGATGCAAAAACAAATATTGATTTTTAATGTAAACACACTATACTGGAGTGACATTAACAAGATCCTCATTTTCTTTATGTATTGCTGGCAAGTGCAGGAAATGCTGTTTAGCCTGCACATGAGTTGATGTAACCTTTTCTTACTGAGGAACCATCACTAATAAGACTGTCTGACATGTTATAACATGTTCACTGGACTAATGTGAATGTATTGATGACATAGCTTTCCTGAGCCTACTATATATCAAGTTTTCTCCAAGTCAATTGAAATAAGACTGTTGGTCATAAAGAACTTGAAACTTGTGTCATGAGAATTCACTTTTGATAGGTTTCCTGTGAAGATGTATTTTCTGCTTGAAATTCCTCAGCCTACTTATTACTTCTTCCCCCTCTCATTAGCAGATAACTGCACAAGAACTATGCTTTTCAGTCATTTCTCAATTAATTTGCATGATACCACAGGGTTTTCTGAACTTTTCATTTAATATCTGACCTTATCAGTAGTATTACTAGCAATTTTTGCAGATCCTTTTCTCTCTTATGATCTCTCACCAACAGTATTTCAACATCATGAAAAAGTGCAAAAGTAGAAATTGTCATCTCAGATCCCATTTGATACCTGTGGGGACACTGTAGTGGAAAACTGAAAAGGATCCTTAACGTAAGGCAGAACACTAAAACTTAATTATAACCTACAATGTTCATACTTTAAAATAAGATACATTGATTTAACTACTCTCCTCATCCTATTCCTTCCTCTGTTAATTCCTTTTATTTCTTTCTTTTGGAGCAATCATCCTGACTTTTTGGTCCCATTTGACATCAACTTTTGAGAAAATTATCTGTAAACCAAAAAACCAAAAGTGCACTCTGAAAAGATAACAAAGTTCTGATACCTCCTGCAGGGTCACTATAGGTATAAATTTTATATTTGAAACTTCCACAAGAAATTCTTATCCAAAGAGAAAAGGACAATTTGAAAAAGTGTTAAAAAGTATTTTCCTAATGTTTTTCACATTTGTCCTTCAACAATTATGAAAACTTGGTTTTTTGGGTGTTGACAAGACAACCTTCTTCAGGCTATTTTCTATTCTAGTTGGAAATCACAGAATTGCAGATTCCAGGACTCAAAGTGAGCTGAAAAGATCACCTGTAGTCCAAAGATGGCTTCTTTGGAAACAAACTTTTTATGCTAATTGCTGTATACTACTACCAGCATTCTTTTTATTGGGACAAAAAAAAACATGAGCCACAGGAATATTTCTACATGTTTAATATTCATTTGAGTGATAAATTGATGTGATGACCAGCTCGTTAGAAAAATATGGATGAAAAATTGTGACTTCCGAGAAGATTTAAAGCTTCATTCTGAAGCTGGCATGGAAAGTTTTCCTGTAACAGGAAAGGTCTTTATGCTACAACAAAAGGCAGAGATGAGGGATGACAAGATTTTGAAAAAAGTTTACTTTCAGGTTATTGATCTTCAGCAAATTACTCAAATTCAGAAGAAATACTGTGAAATATATAACATAAGTTGATATTAATTTCTTGTCAATAACATCTGGCATCTAGAAAACGAAGTAGTTGTTAATATTGCAAATGTGTCAAAGCAGAACTGTAGAGGAGAACAATGCATATTTTTTCTTTTAGAATAGTGCCATATAGGGTTATGAAATCAATGCAGAACTCATTTTTCATATCGAAATTTTAATCTTATTTTGGAGACATATCAAAACATTTTCTAGCAGGATGATTTACAAAGCAGTACATTATAGCAATTTACTATGACTTTAATAAAAATGTATTGAAAACCTAATTTTAAAATTATTTTTACAATGCAAGAAGATAGTATTGGATGCATCTTAATGTGGCATAAATAGAAATTAGTATTTTTAAAAATTGTGATTGTGAGAACTTATATGACATCCATGAAGAGTGGAGATATGAGATATATGTATATCAAAATGAAGAGCTTTGAATCCAACATTTTGATTTTACAGCACTATGATATCACAAAAGCAATTAAAACTTTTGATTACTTTCAAAAGTATTAACACAAATTCAAAGTGATGCTGTTTGACATTCTGCAATGGTAGACGTACAGATGATGGAATCTCTTACAGTTTGACATATCAAGGGTTCTTACAACCCTACCAGTTCTCAGGTATAACCTCTGTAATTGTCTTTTGTGGAAATCAGAGCCCAGTGAGCTCAGTACGGAACTAAAGGTAGGCTTCACCCTATAGGAGATCCCCAAATTTATCATATTCTCATGGGAAGAAGTTTGTGGAAAAGAGCATGATTTCTTCAGGGAAAGAAGTACTGCTACCAAGTCTTGCCAAAAAAGAAGAGGTAGCAAAGCAGATTTTTTTTTTTTTTTTAAACTAACTTCCTATTCATGTACTTGAGAAAATTCTGTTCCTACTTTCACTATCTTAAGTTGAAAATTCCTTATAGGCAATGAGCAACAGCATCTACGCTTTACATCCACTGGATTTTATATTCTACCAGAATCTTCTAAACAACAAGCCAACATTTATTTCATCTGCAATTTCCTCTTCTTTACATGAAATTTTATTGACTTGCCCACCTCTCCTAGAGCTGTGTGATACTCTGTTGCTATAAACTGTAGATGCAGCATGACCCTAGGACTATATAATAAATTATGAGTTAATATATCGTTCTCTAAGTATCTTCTTTTATTCTTAAATGTAGGCATGTTAAGAGTCACATTTGGGGAAAATAAAAAACATTAAAAGCATTTACATAGATATCCTTCATCTGGGAAATTTTGCAGAGCTCTCATGCAATTTTCTTTACTTCATTTAGGACTGTATTTTATCTCTAATTAGATTCTAAAATGCAAGGAGCACCTCATTGACTTTTTTAGGTGTATCTAAATATTTTACCCTTAATACACATTAAAGGTATAGAGACAGTTAATGATGCAGATATGAACCTAGTGAGATATAAAAGTATTTTGCCTCTTCAATGAAGAAATTTTTACTTGAAATAGTGTTTCAGACTCATATATGACCTTTTCTGTGCTTTTCTTTGTGTAAAAAAAAAGAATAATACTTTTAAGAATAGAAAACATTAAATATGTTGATCTCAAAATATGAGAAACATAGATATTTTTGTGAAAAAGCCCTAGAAATCTTTCAGCAAACTCTTGTTATGTTGATACAACTTACGGTACAATCCCATGTTGCCTAATTAAAAACTAAATACTAATGCTTGCTGCTGAAATTGTTTTAACATTTTAAAATAAGGGTAACCACCATTCAGTAAAGACACATCATGTGCCAGCTCTGTACAAGGCACACTCCAGGTTGTGTGAGCTCACCATGCTCACAAACCTATTTCTGTGCTCATTTTACTCTGAGGGGCCTTATTCCTCTCCATAAAGAAATTATTTTGTACCTCAAACACGTGAATTAACTGAACACCTTCGGACATTGTACTCAGCTAGGTCACAGTTCAGTCCTTAGTAGATAGTCAATGCCCAGTTCTTTTAGGAAAAAAAAAAAAGTGATGAGTTTATAACAAATATTGGCCAAATCAGCCTCCCATTCAAACCCTGTTCTGCTACTTAATCCATCAAGAAAATAAATGATGCATAATCCATGCAATAAGACAAAAGTTAAGAGGCAGAAACTGATGCACAGGAACTGACACCTGAATATGAGGAAGAAGTTCTTTACTGTGCTGATGACTGTGCACTGGAACAGGTTTCCCAGAGAGGCTGTGGAGTCTCCCTCACTGGAGATATTAGAGATCAGTGTGGACACAGCCCTGTGCACTGTGCTTTGGGGTGACCCTGCTTGAGCAGGGAGGTTGGCCCAGATAATCCACTGTGGTTCCTTCTAACCTTATCCATTCTGTGATTCTGTGATAATCTTCTTACACCAACTAACAGTCAAAAAATATTCTTCTAGGGAAAATAAACTCAAAAAACAAAAAGATATTTGGCAAGATTCTTATCCTGAAAAACAAGTGCTTGGCTTTTATGTTGCATATGTAAAATTTCACAGGCAGAGTCTCTGAGGAAAGGGAATATGAACTAAAGAATTTCTTTCTGAATGGTGGTTTTTTAGAACCAAGTGTGAAAATATCATACTAGAAACCAAGTCTGCAAGACTTAAAGCCAAATACTCAAAGCTCCTCATTTTACAGAACAAATACAATTGCAATTCCCATAACAATGAGGATACTGATCTTACCGATACATTTTCACCTATTCCAAATACTCCTGTTCACTTGAAAGTGGCTTTAAATTACATTTTTCCCATGTCAACAAACTTGTCATTAGAGACTAGTATTTGTTTCCATTTATTTAATTACAAAAGCATTTAATTTATTTTACCTCTGACAGAAAGAAACAGAATTGCTGCTGACTTCAAATCAGGGCTGCTACTTGTTACTGTAACTCTAGATTTTAAAATAACAGTTCTAAATAGATTTTCTAAGTTCTTGCAGGAAAAAAAAAGTCTTTAGACAGAATTTTTTTTTTTTTTATTTTTACTCTAGGATACTCATCCAGTAATTTATGCATAGGTAGCTGCTATTAATTACTCCAAGGAATGAATTTATCTATTTTAATATTCATCCTCTTTGCACTTGGGTCTTATTTTCCAGATGCTGTCAGGCATCAGTAATAAGGAAGGTGGTATTAGTGAACTCAGAACTAGATCTATTCCTAGTTAGCCTCTGGGAAATGAGACAAAGCAAAACAGCAGCTGAAAATTCTAGGAGAAAACCTCTCTTCTGTTCCATTCCATGCCATGCTGTGCCATCTACCCTGTGCTACTCCATTATTTCTTACTCTGTTTGGGGTACTGGTTTTGGGACAGAAATAGTGATGCTTATGCTACATGACATGATGCCATCTGAGAGCTGGAATGACTCTAGAGGCTGGATAATAATTTTTAATTGTTAATTAATTCTCCTTTATGTTTGTTCATTAGCTGTTTTAATCTCAGTCCTTTCCTGTAACTATGAAAATCCATAAAAGAACTGAAACTGTTATCCTGACACTGTGTACAATTCTAAAAGGAGGAATATAGAAAACATTCTTATTGATATTTAATCTCTGTACACACTATTGTGTATGAACTGAAGGCACTGCAATCTTTGCAAGGCAATGAGCAAGAGGCGCTAGATGACAGCTGCTGAAATTTCTGATTTATTTGTGAGCAATGTTTTAGTGTTCTCTTCAAACAGAATAAAAATGAGTTGTCGTAAGTTTTTATTGCTTGAAGTATATAAAGGTATTTTATTAAATTACTATCCTTTATTCATGCTTCTGAAACATGTATGAATATGAAAGTTCTTAGAAGCACAATTTTATTTCTGTATTAAAACTCAGAATCACCCTCTTATATATAAAAGTAAACATTCTAAAAGACTTTTCTGGATTTTACTTCTCAGTATCGCACAGATTATTTTTCAGTGATAGCCTTTTTCTTCCACAGTAAGTTAGTGAACTGTCATCTTTACAACTACAGAGAAGCAAAGAACTAAAATACTTTAAAAAAAGAATAAGATTTCTCTGGAAACTTGTGGCAGGAGTATTTTTTCCAGCTATTATATACAAGCAAAAGTAATACCAAAGAGATTAACATGGTTCCTGATAAACTATGGGAAAATTAGACATTACTTACTAAATAAGACAGAAAGGAAACACATCTTTCTTCAGCCAACAGACATCAATTTTAAAATATGGAAACTCAAGAGTTAATACCAGGTCACTCAAAAATAATTCAAAAAATCAGGAGACTTTTGGTTCAGTGAAAAACAAGTCTTTAATTGTAGTACATAAAAGTATTTTCAAGGCACCCACCATTGTTTTAAAATTTATTTGGATTTATCATATATTTTTATTTTAATGTTTGTCTTGGTTGCATATAAAACTAGAGACACATATGAGGTTTAATACAACAGTCATTTTAAGACATCAGAGATCTGCCTATATGTTCCTTGAAGAGGCTTTTCTTGGATAAATCATGTTTAAACAATCTGTCTGCCTTCCATAGTGAAGTAACTGTCCCAGTGGATGTGAGAATAGCTGTAGAAGTCACTTGATTTTAGCAATAGGAAGTTTCAACAACATGCTTCTTGACAATCTGTTGAGGCAGGACTGTAGAGATAGATCATAAAGTTGGTGAAAACTTATTCAGCTACCAGTTTTAAAGGGTGGTTAATGACTCAACATGTTCATTGGGTAAAAATGGAGCTCCTCTGACACATTTTCTTGTAAAACCTTTGTTTTCATTTTTCACTCAGTCATATGACTTCTGATAAATGTAGTATTTTATTCAGAAGCAATGGGCAATGGTATGTGTACACAGTTTTGTATATCCTGAGACAGATATTTGCTTTCCCCACTATTTTGAAGGATGTGATACAAAACTGTGCATTTTAGCTATACCAGGAACTTTAAAAAGCCCACTGTTTCCTTTGAAGTGAAAGCTTTGGTATGTAGAGAAGACATGCTTGTGGTCTGACTTTGGTTCTTTGCTCTCTCAGTGGAAAACTGCAGCCTCCTCAGGAGGTCTTAAAGCCAAGAGTGAATATACAGACATCTATGAGCATATTAATCATCTATCAACTCTCTCAGTGACTTTCTATCTGTGTCTCCTCACTTCATCACTGAAAACATCTAATATTGCTCAGGTTTGTGTAGCATCTGTCTCAGCTCTGTAGCAGAAGTTGCAAACAGAAGGGGAAAGCTCAGACCAATGGAATCACATCTTCGTGTATGTATCTCAGGTCAAAATTTGACTAATTATTCCGGTCACTTTTATGTTCATATATATCTTATTCTTTTCACAACAAACCCAAGCGGAACTATCAGCTGCAACTGTTATGTAAAGCCTATTTGATAGAATATTTCTACTGGAAAACCTGAATCAAAATGAATCTAAAACTCTTAGGATCATAGAATCATCAAGGTTACAAGAGACCTCCCAGGTCCTTGACTCTGTTTGGCTTGATATTCTGCATCAACCACCTTATAATGTTTGCCCTATATCTAGTATCAATCATGTCTTGTAATGATTGTTTAATCAGAGCTTTTATTCAATGTTTCAGTTTAATTGTAGTCGTCTAATGTCACAAAAAGTAATTGTTCATATTAAGATTTCAATCATACTTTTTCAGGCTGTATAGATTTATCCATAATTTGGCATTTCTCAGCATTTAAGACATTTTGTTGTTCATCTGAGTTTTATCTCCATCTTGTACCACAATGATTTTCAACTAAAATGACAGACTGAAACTATATACTTTTGTATGTTAAAAAGGATCTTGAAACAATGTGGTCTGAAATGCTTCATCCCAAAATCCTGCTCTAAAGCTTGCATAAAACAGCATGTAAAAATCCAGTCTGAGCTGATCTATACGAATGTATTGTGACCTGAATAGTAAGGGTTTCAACAGGGGTTACATTTGTCTTTGCTACCTATGTGGATTTGGGGATGAGAGCCAGCAGAACACTTTATTTCACAGAATTATTGACTATGTTAGTTATAAATAGTCTTAATAAAATCTCATTCTTAATCATGATATTCAAATCCCACATGATTATAAAAAATGAGGGTGATAAATAGAATGGATTTACTGTATCTGCAAGGGTATTTGTAGTACAAATTCAACTGGTCATGCTTTAGAGAAAGAGATTTTTGATGCTGACGTCCCCTGTCAGGAGAGCACAAGCTTTACATTAGGAGAAGATGACAGGACTGAATAAATGGAACATCAAGGGACTAGAAATACACAGCAAATAGGCACAGCTAGGAGGTCATTTGGAAAGAGAACCAGCTGGATGCAGTTGGTGTGAGGGCATAGTGGCAAATCTATCATCTGTCCACCAGCAGAGAAAAGACACAGGAGACTGGACTGACTTCAAAGACTGCCTGTACCAGTAAACAGTTTGAAAAGGGATAGCTGAACTGGAAACTGGCATTCTGTCCTCACTTTATTTCTCAGCCCTTCTTCCCCACCCTTTATTCCCAAGCCCATCCTCTCCTCCTTTTTTACTCCTTACTTTTCCATAGCTCAGTTCCAGACACCATCTTATAGATGCCTCAGGGTAAGAAATGCAGTTATTACTCAATAAGTTGCATCTGCTTTGATTATTTTGTTTCTGAATGACTAATGAGAATTCTGGAGGTATCTTCCTTTCCTGAAATTACAAAGAGAGCCCAATACCAACTAACCAGATAGCTCCTTTGCAAATAAGAAACCTGTCACCAGGTGGTCCCCCAAGGATTAATACTGGTTTTAACACTGTCTAATATCTTCATAAGTGACTTGAATGACTACATTAGGTGTATTCTGAGGAACTTTGTAGAGCACAGGCAAATGAGGAAGAGGGAACTTTGGGAGAGTCACCGTGAAGACTTAGACAGGCTGGAAGAGTGGACTATCTTTATAAAGTTCAATAAGGACAAGAGTAAAGTTCTGCACCTGGGAAAACCCAGGCTGGGATCTACCCATCTAGAAAACAGCTCTGTGGAAAGGGTTCTGGGGGTGCTGGTAGACAATAAGTTCCATATGAGTGACCAGTCAACAAAGAGAACCAACAGGATTCTGTGTTGCATCAAAAAGGGCATAACTAGCAGAGATAAAGTATCACAATCTACTCAGCGTTTGTCAGGTACCACATGGAATGCTGTGTAAAATTTTGATCCCTGCTATACAAAACATATGTGAACAGATTGAAAGGGTCCAAAGAGGATCCACAAGGAGAATCAAGCTCTTCTGAAGTCTGTCATATGAACAGAGATTGTTCAGCCTTTAGCAAAGAAGGCTTAGGGGAGACCATATCACCATGTTAAAGTATTTAAAGGATGTCTACAAAGAAGATGAGGACTGTTTACAAGTCAAAAACAGGGTAATGAGTACAAATTGCTCCTGGTAGGTTCCAATTGGATGCAAGAGAAAATATTTTTCACAATGATAGTAATCAGTGACTGGATGAATCATCTCAAGAGAAGGGGTTGATTCCCACAACACTGGACACTTTTGAGATTCAGCTAGAAAGGATGCTGGACTATTTTATCTAGACTGGGCTTTGGATGAGAAACGTTGGACCAGATGATCACTGAGGGCCCCTTCCAGCCTTGTATTCTACGATTATATGAAAATCTATTTCTTCCTTGATTACCATGAGCTGTTGATGTGTCCCATGTTAATGAATTTTCAGTGAACTCCACTGGCACTCTATCTCTGAATAACTCACTCTGTACCTATGGTTAGTACTGTTTCATGGATGACACTAAAAAGAATGTGACTTTATGAGAGATTTAAGTCTTTTTCACAGTCCATTTCTGTTGCAAAATAACACATGCTTTGGGTCCTTTCATTCAAAGTTGATCTGTGGCGTTTTTCTGACTACTCAAAAAGGCAGTTTCTGGAGGGAAAATCTATCTCTGTTGCGCATAATTTTACTGGATATTTGTCTTGAAATTTTCATTTAATTGTCTCTTGGATATAAACCTGACTTATTGGAAGCCCACAAAGTTTGTATTCTTTTTCTTTTCAGAACCAGCGGCAGCTTCTACAACCTCTGCTGTCTAAACAAATTAGCAAAATGCTTTGTTAAAAACCACCAAAGGGACTTAGGAGCATGAACCTCTGTAGATCTGAAAGTCATAGCTAATAAAATGTAAGACATCAAGTAATTCCATTGAAATTACATAACTAATTGCTTCTTGGATTTTACTTTTATCTAGAAATAATGCTTAAATGGTCAGAGGAAATATCTGCTTAGTACTGCACAGGTAGACTATTTTAGCAGTGTAAACCATGATCCATTAGAATTTAAAGAACTTTTTCTTATTGTCACGTTTCACACCATGTAAGCATCACTTAATGATTTTTTTATAGCATTAAAAATTTTCTATAGCAAGGAAAAAAGGCATATTTATATTCATTTATTTGGAATCATCTGAAAACTTTATTTCTTAAAAAAAATAATAATTTTTTGTTCATTAAATATTTGAATATTTGTCATGCATAGTTCTTTATAAGTTTTGTGGTGCAGAAGCTGAAAACATTTTAGGTGATACACTTTATCATTAACAACATTTGCTACTTGCTTATGGGAATTGTCTTTATTTATGCTACCAGGCATCTATTAGCATGACAGGAATGGTGGACAGCAAGTTAAACAGGTCTTGTAATCAACATCTACAAATATAACTCATTTATCATGCCCATGTCAAATTTGTCAGAAGAACAACCTTTCTGGAAGAAAGAAGGAGTCACAAGAAAGGTTAGCACATTTAGAATGCTGCCAAAGTCTTAACAAGTAAGCATATGTAACAAAGAACTTATTTAATATTTGCCTTTCTTTGTTGTCTCTGCTGGTACAGAGTAATTGAATAATCTATTTGCTATTTACTATAGTTGCATGACATCCTATGGCACAACCATTTTCAATAAATGTTCTTGATAAACGTTGAATGGAAAAATGCTCTGGTGTGGAGCCAATGAATTGAAAAGCTCATTTAGGACCTGATCCTGTGAAACACAAAATGAGCCATATAAGTGGCAATTCTCTCAGTTTGTATTTCTCTGAGAATTAAGAAACTGATTATCACCAAATATATTCAGTATCCTGCAGGATCAGATATCAATCATCAGTGATTCTGGCAAATGAGAATGTCTGATATGAAAATGTCATTAAAACTAGTTTTCTTCATTCTTCCTAAAATGTTTTTTTCCATGAAACTTGGTTTGAAAACATGAGAAAAATAATTTATATTCTTCTGAAGTTAACTGTTATCTGTCAAAACTCTACTGTTTACTTTCACTGGTACTGTAGATATATATTCAAGATGTTACTATGATTTGTTGCTTCTTTACTGACTGTTTTATTGTTTGTATTTTAATTAATGATGGGAATGAATAGTGACTCTAATACAGCATAATACAAAGACAGACTGTTAGATGCATCAATCAAGCACATTTTATTTCAGTAGTACAACCAATTTTCTAATTAACAAATCTAGATTTGCATACAGAGGATCATATCAAAGAAGAATAATTGTGATGGGAAATACAATTTTGAAAGGTCATGTCATCAATAAATGAAGACTAGGAATCAGATGCAAAGCATTCTCAGTCATTGTACTATTAAAAACTGCAAATATAGAAAAATAATACATGCTACATTACTTTTATGAGATCTATGAGATTGTTTGCATGGTACAACTCATTTAATTATTACATCCTTATGGAAAAAAAAACCACAATAATTAATAGAACATTTCATTTATCAAGAGCTCATTGAACTGCCTTTTGATAGTTTCTGTTACATTTTATGTTATTCAGGTTTTATTCAACAGATGACTTGCTAAATGGATATATGCAAGAAGAATGTCTGCATTTAACAGGAAATGGAAGTACTATAAAAATAAAAATAAATACAAAAATAAGTGGAGGTTCATATAACTGTTTTATTTCAGTTAGAAATTAAATAAATAAATTTGAATCTACTTTAATAATATCCTCAGGCAACTGTTAGACATTTGGAGCTCCAAAAGTAAAATATTTTCAAAAATTCTAGTTTAATTGTGCTCACATAGAAGTTAAAAGAATTATAAAGAGAGTATAAACATGGGGGGGAAATAGGAATTGCAGCTGAATATTTAGTATAGTGAAAATAGACTAGATATTATCAACATCTCATATATATAAGGCAGACTCACAGGCAAAGACAGTGTGTTTAAAATGGGCAGTTGAGAATTTTTATTTAAAATAATATAATCAATTTGAAATTATTTTCTCTCATCCTGTTCAAAAAAGCTGAAATGTTTACTCTAAGTATTTTATTTTAAAATATATTTTAAATATGTTTCATATGCAAATGAATGTTCAGAATTAAATTTTGTTTAAATTGTGAAGTGTGAAGCTATGAGACAAACTTCCAATTTGCTAGTTATATTGTTTTACATTGAAAATAGATTCATCTCTCAAATTTGATCTCAGTAAAAGTGGTTTTTTTCCCACATAGCTAATTTTATGTGTTTTCAAAGTTAGAATTAATTACAAATATTTTTCAAGAATTATCAGAAAAATAAAAATGTGAAAAATGTTTTTCTGATTCTGAGAACTACTGAAAAATGAAGAAATATTTAAGAAAATATTTTCCTGGGTAAGGGGAAGCCAAGGTGGTTCTGGTTTCTAGCAATAGCTTTCAATTATTTTCTTTTATATTATCTGGTCTTTCAATGATTTTGTCTTGATTGTAAACTTCTGCATAAAGCAGTATTTGGAAAAGAGAATGGAAAGAATGTAAAGGCATTAAAAATTATGTAAAAGTTTGGATGGTCAGTATAATGTACCAGTCTCGGCATGATAATCTGAGATTTACTTCACTGCTGTGCATAGGACTGCCTAAGCTAAGAAAACACCAAGAAGAGATAGATGAGAAAGGTTGGAAAAGGCATGAAAAGCTGAAAACACAATAACAATGAAACATCTCTGTGTTTCCTCTCAGATACCTTTCCCCATGACTGTAAACCTGACTTAGCTAACAAATATTCATTGAAAAGAAAGACAAAATAAACAAGAAGTAAAAAGAATATCACTGCAGGCAAAAAATTGAGTTTCTTGATGACAAAATTTACCTTGTAATAAGATAAAATGTACTAAAGCAATTTTCCTGGGCAGTTTCATCCATATTTTTAGGTAAGGGAAATATTGGCAAGTGTGTGGTTTAACAGCATTTTTACCTAGAGAAACAATGGATTTAATAAAAGTTTTACAACTGCTGATATTATTTACAACTAACCATATGTATGTTAAAAACAAATTAAACAAAATAGATAGGACGGCAGCATTTTCTATTTTTTTCAAACTAGCACAAATATGTGATTTCTTACATGGTTTAAAACTCACATCTAGTTAGAACATGATGCTACCACATATAAGCAGACTACTCCAAACTCCAATTCATTTGCACCATAACAGATAATAATTAGAAGAAGTAATAATAGCATTAATAAGAATGGGTGATATGGCTTTTCGATGGGTTCTGGATTTCTACAACAGTTTAAAAGAACTGAGAGATTAAATGCCACTAAACTCAGGCAATCTTTGCAAAAGTTTAATGATTTTAAAAAGAGAGAAACACTCACAGCCATTACAGTAAGTGTGGAAAGTATCTGGCCAGGTGGCAGGCTGGTGCTATTGCCTGGTCAGTCCATTTTGCCACCACCCTGAGTACCACCACAGCCATTGTCTCACTTGACCACCTGGCCAGTCTAGCTGCCATGAGCTCCTCAGGGCAGGGGACCACCATTTCCAGTTACTCTTTTTTTTTTACAGTGTAGAGAAGCCTATGTCATTGATTTCTAAATGTGTTATTAGGATGAAACACATTGAAAACCCAACAGGGAACTTAAACATCAGCTCTATTTCAAAAATATTTTATGTAACAACATCTAGAAAACAATAATAATAATGTGTTGCAAATGTTGTGCTTTTTAATCATATAAATTTTGTTATAATTACTTGAAGATGGGCATTCTGAAAGTTTGTAAGAAAAAAGACCTGCTTAATAGCAGTAGACAATAGTCTGTCGTTTTTTTTATTTGCAAAATGTTCAGGTCTTTGTAATAGAGCTAGGCTAAGGGAGAATTTTGGTGTTATCAGCTTTTATTTTTTAAGCCTATTGTTTTTGTCTTCTTTCCTGACATCACTGTGTAATCTACAGCTGTGCCAATGCTGGTGTGACAATTCCAAATAAATGTAGTGTAAACAAAAGAAATTGGTTCCCTCACAATAGGATCTGTGTGAATTCTTTCTAAAGAGCTTCATCCCTCAGTCAAGTTTCCTTCAAAGTAGCAAACCATCTGTTAGAGAGAAAATAAAATTTAGGAAATTCAAACAGTGAAAAGGACTAATGAATGGATTAGATAGAATGCAGCAGGGAGTTCAAGTGTTTATATTCATATCACTTCAAGGTACTGAACTCGAGTGGTGAATTTACAAGGCTGCTTGTAAATACCAGACAAATTAATATTTTCATTAAAGAAAACAGAAATGTTCAATTATAAAACAGAAGACAAAAATGAGAAAACAAATATTTAACTTTCTGATTTAACCCAAATTTTCATATCTCCTTCTCCTTTACCTGACCACATTAACTATTTAGACTTATTCAAATCTATTCTTTCATGCATGTATCCATGTATCTGTGCCCATACATGTAAAACTATGAAATGCACCTTTTCTAGTATTTCATTTTTATGTTTTCTGTAAAATTCATGTCCACATTTTTTAACAAAACTTTTTAAATATTTTGTCATCTCTTAGAGGATATCTTAGAGATTCTATTTTATTTTGTGGATTTTGGTCAACAAGAAATAGATTGCAATAAGTTCTCTGAGTATCCATTGGTAACAAATTAAAAACTATTACTTTTAATCAAGCTTGCTTGTGAAAAGAAAAGGAGTAAGGAAACAAAAGCTTCTTTTATTCCTAGTTTTTCTATTTTGAAAAAGTAATGATATTCTTTAAAAACACAACAGTCAGTAAAGATAACAGTTCAGAGCAGGAATTCCTAGTGTTTCACATTTATAAAAACGTAAAATGAATATTAGGTTTCAAGTCAAATATTTACATGCAAATTTACATGAGTATTTGGTATCATTAAACATTTGCTTAATGATAAAATTATACATGGTTATCTCACTCTCAAGCCCAGTTTGACTGCAGAATCAAGTGATTAAAATGCCAAAACAAATGCAGAGACCATCACATACCTTGGCTTACAATTACAGGAGATATCCCACCCTAAAATGTGGCAGTGTCAAACTCCACATGTTGCTCAGGTAGGGCTGCTCAGCCTGTGAGATAATGATCTGACCCAGACCAGTCTCACCATCTGCTTCAGGGTGTGACCACACAGACACTCACAAACCCAGGCTGTGCATAGACAGAGGGAAAAGCTGGCAATGCCTTTTGAGGGCTGACAGAGAGCATGTTCTAGAACTCAGATGTCTTTTGGTTAAATTGCTATGGAGGAACCGCAGGCAGATGCAAGACAAAATTTTAATAACTTAAATATATTTTAGGGAAGTTACTGTCAAAAAGAACATTATTACTTTTTGCCAACTGGATTCAGCTACTGGTACAAATGCTTTCTAATAATTTCTACAATAAAATCAACGTTCCCCATAAACTGACATAATCTTAAAGGGAATAGTATTAGTATAGGTGAAAGTCCTCTGGGCAGATGTTGCATCTATACACAGCAACAGTACCAAAAGAAAATACCAAAAAAGTAAGACTGATATGAAGTCTACAAATATATTTCCAGCTCTGTCTGGAAACATTATTGAGAGCCAGCAGATCCCTTTTTCTAAATACTTAGTTCTCCTTATCATTCCCTTGAAGGCTGTGAGTAAAATTTTAGTAAATTTTTCTGAAAGAGGGAATTCTGCCTAGAAGCAACTAAAATAGACCATTTTTTCATTTGTCATAAGCCAAAAAGCAGTCCTCAGACAGAATTGACTGTGAGACATTGCTGAGTTTGATTTGATTAAGACTGGCAAATTAAGGATGAACGACTTTGCACCACAGATGAATTAAGTCTTCTTTCATAATGTTATTATGAAAATTTAAAAATCATTGTCAGTGTTATTTTCTGAATATATATTTTTCTCCTGGGCTTAAGACAGAATGAATGACAGAGGCTAGGACTGTTCTCAATTCATAGTGTAGGTATGCAGTGAAAGGTTGGAAAATGTAAACCATAAGAAGGTTGGCATACAATGCTTCCCTTCATATGGCCTTTGTTTCTGACCTTTGCTCCTGAAAGTCATTACAGAGATAGAACATGTCCAGAAATTTTGGCAAGATGAAGGGGATCATTTGAGGACATTATATTGTCTAAATAAAATTTTGAATTTCAAAAGATCAACATGTTTCCCATATTGAAACAGACTTTCTACATGGAGTTTAAATAACCATGCAATAAATAAAATATCAGCATACTGTAGAGTATATTTAGAAACTTTATAGAAAACTGAGTGCATGTGATTAAATGAGTGTTATCTATATTTTTGGTAATATTTATCATTAATAATATCCCATTAATGAAAAATAAGGTTGAAGGGTATTGTTCTTGAAAAGATAAATGCTATGTCACTGAGTTTTCCATTATATACCACACACTTAAATTTGTTATGATAAGAAATGATTCACATATATTGGTTGACAAGACTTCTTGAAATGTACTTAGAATTGAACAATTGGTTCTTCAATAATTAGGTTTTCTACTTTAAAAATTACATATTTCAGTTTTGGATATATTTTTGTTGTCATATAGGAATAGGAAAATGAGTCTAGGAGAAGAGGCATATTAAAACATTTTTCTTATTCTATTTTTAAATCATTGAGAAGTTCAAAGGTGAGAGGTATTTCCAATTTGACATACTTATATTTTATAGTGATCCATATTATATATTATATTGTCATAAAGTTTCATAAGAAAATCAAAAAATCTTAAAAATTATTTAGTGAAACATACTGTTTCCATCCGGATTCAAAAGTTTTGAATTATACCACTGATGTAATTAGGATTCAAGGTGAAATTTTTCAACCTATTAAGAACTTTCTTTCTGACTGCAGTTGCATGTATACACAAAACTAAGTCATGGAATGAAATTATTCTAAATTTTCCTTAATCTATTAAAGTTAATGAATTAATCACAATCGGAATTATTGCAATTATTACAATATTGCTATAATAATCCAAATAGTTGGAAGTAGTTATTAATCATGTGTTACATTTTAAATGTTGCAATTCAACCTTGTTCTAATTATACAAAAACACCAGCAAAATATAAAAACTTCACATTAATCTAAGTATCACAATACTGCCATAATCTATTTTAATTGTATAGCTAATGTATTAGCTGGATATGTATTAAGTGAATATCGACAAATTATTATGTTTATATATAAACATGTTTTCATATGCTTATAGGTGTACTTTTTCTTTTTTCACAATGAACTTTGTTTTACAATTTTTTAGGGTATTTTTTAAATTTAATAGAGAAACTTTTTATCTCTGGCTAGTTAATAATTATATATATGCATGATATTTCATTATCTAAATGTTTTCACTAGTGTATTTTAGTGTTGAAATTGAGGCAGGGAAAAAAGAAAATCGTGTTTTGTTGGCAGAAGGTTCCTAGAATGTTGCCAACAATGAAACATTATGCAAAGAGTTTGCTCTAGCCAGCAACATATGACCTTAATTGTTTGTATTTGGGTAATCATAATTAAAATACCTCCAAAAGAGAACACAATTTAATGATATTGCAGTATGTACCTGTCTAAAATTTTCATAAGTTTTCCAATCATGCATCTTAAATAGGAAGGCATTAATCTTCAGTATTAAAGAGAATAAAGGAAGCAAAAGTTAATATTTTATTTTAAAATTTTTAGCTATGTTTTAGAGATAAGGAATTGTTTTCCAGGGCCAAACTTTATCCTGTTCTCAAAATGACCTGTAACAGGTCCTTAGGCAAAAAAAAAAAAATATATTAAGATTTAATTTTGTGTTTTAAATTTGTTATCTCAAAGTTCTTGGAAGAAATTGGAAGATTTAACTGCAAAAAAAACAGGAAAGAAAATTTACTCTTTCCATTTCAGTTATCATTTTGTGTCTCTAAGGTGAATCTCTTATTTCTTTCTGTCTTTTAGGTTGCTGAATCTTACACTATATGGTTTATTTAAAGTTACTTCAAATTCAAGTAAAGAATGAGACTTCATGCCCTGAAAAAGATAGATAATAGGACAACATATGAGCAATGTAACTCATTGTAAATAATTGCAGGCTACTACTAAAGGAAGAATTAAAGTAATTCACAGTGATGTATTCTAGAATATCTGTAATCACTTAACGTAAGGATCAATTTTATTGTCAAATAATATCTTCTCAGTGAGAATTAGAGTTAAAAACCAATGTCAATAGAAATTTAAAAATTAGAAGAAATTATTTTCATATTGGAATATTATCCAGGTTACTACTGAGAAGATTTAATGAAGTGATGGTGCAACATAACTTTGCTGAGAGGAGCTTATCAAAACTGAACACAGTTCTCAAAGCTGAAGATAGCACTAAAAGAAAAATAGAAATTAGTGTGATAGAAGAACTGTAGTATTCTATTTACAAAGACAATAAGGGCTTAATCAATATGGCTAAAATTATAATGAAGGTTCAAATTGAGATTTTTTGGCTTTTCACCTCCATGAAAAAAGGGAAGAGGAAGGTAAATCACAGAGACAAAAACTTCAAAGGACAGTAAAAAAAAATTCTTCCTCTGACTAATAGGGTTGAAGATATTACTATATTCAGGAAATGTGAATTGCCTGTCTCTGGACATGTCTCCCTGCAGACATGTCTTGACAGACATAAGACAACAAATAATTTTCTTGTTTTTCAACTGCTGCTCAAAAATGTCCCCGTACAGATATTTTGACAGAACATTGCTCATTTTCTAGTTTTGAATATGAAGTTATTTTTCTATTGAGATTTTGTGCTGAAAACAAAATCCTCTCCAAATCAAGGCAGAAAGATACTCTTTAGCTCTGATAAACATCATGAAGAATAAATATAAGCTAAGAAATCTGAGGTAGTTAGGATACAAAATTTATATATATATATATGCATCTTCTCAGCTTTACAGATAATAAAATGAACATCAGTTCAAATAAATAACATCAAATTTTTTTTCTGAAAATAATGGAGATGGAGATTATAAAGGCTAAATTCTCATAAAACAAAACAAAAATAGTGTTTGGTTGTTTATATTTTTTAAATAAAACCATTTCCCAAATCATTTGCATAAAACTCTTTAAAAGTGACAGATTAAAAAACTAAAGAAACTTAGGGAGAAATTTTTGCTCTAGAATTACCAAGACATATTTTTTTCAGAGCAGTCATGAGTCTTTATGGTTAATTCTGCAGGGATTTTTCAGACAGCAGTCAGCAAACAGGTTGTTTTCTTTGTGATATTGATGGTGTCAGTTCACAGTTTCCAGACCTATGTGAGCTTTGGTTCTCCAAAGCTGTAAACCTCATGGAAATCATTGCTTATAAACGTAATGCAGACAAGTTGAAAAATTTTGAGCTGACTTACATCTTACTGATTTCAAATGGATCATTTGCTTTGAATATTAAATTGGTGCACTGTTGGCTCAGACGACTGTTTCGCTGGAGGGAAAAGTAATACATTTTCATGCTTATATTATTGGCAAGTATTTTATGGATATTAAGGTGGTGGAAAGAAATATATCTTATGCTCAAAATTTAAGTGTAATAACTACAGTTAAACCACTCAAACTAGAGTTTCAAAATATCAAACTGTGATAACAGAAGTGTTGTATCAACACTGGTGAGATCACACCACATCTGAGGCTCCACATCAGTCTGTTAGCATGCAGTAAATAGTCATGAAGAAAAGCACTTTGGAAACCTGCACCAAGAGGGTGTGGCTTCATGTAACAAGAGGGCTGCCCTCCTGTTACACTGCGATCCTTTCCGTTCTGGATGTTTCACTTGGTTTTGTTGTTTCATGTTGCTGTGTTGCTTGAACGTTGATCCTGCAAATGAACTTCAGCTTCTCCATCTGTAAGTAGTGTTAACCTCTGCATCTCAGTTATCACCAAAAACACAACTTGTGACTGAACTTTGCCCTGGAGTGGGCTGCAGCTGGTGGCATTTCTGTGTTTGTTCCTGCTGCCATGAATCTGCTGGTGACTACTCAGATCCACATATGCAGAGGAGGGACAGCAGTGAAGAAGCATTTCCAGGTATTTGCGAGCTGCTTTGGCTCTCTCTGCAGACAAAGGAAGATTGTTGTTCCACCAACAATGTGGTTCAGACCACATAAAGCTCAGTTTTGTCTTGTCTGGCCTTGCAGGGACAAATATCTCTCTAGTGAATAAAAGAAGTCCTGGAAGAGACTAGTTTAGGTTAAAGTTAATTATAATCAATGCCAAATATAATAACCATTTTTTAAATTGAATTCATAAAATTTACAAAGATGCCATTCCTGGAAGTTGTCTTTTTTTGTGTATAGAGCAGGCCTACCAGGAAATCTATTTTCTTGCTATCATAGAATGGTTTGTGTTGGAAGGGATGTTAAATCATTTAGTTCCAACCTAGCTACCATAGGCAAGGATACTATCCCCTAAATCAGGTTGATCAGGGCAATGCTATGTTTAAATGTTTCTTGGAAATTGCTGATGCATTTCCTCAAAACAAGGATTCAGAATTCACCCCAATTTTAATTTTTTCTTTGGCAAAAATAAAAAATAAAATTTTCATGGATGTTATAGTCTAATAAAAATGCATTTAAAGCATGTAGGAGCAATAGGACAACTGTAATAATGTTTTCCTTTAAATAAACAAAATTTTACTTAGATTTGTGATTCATTAATGATCTGGGTGCTACAGCCTTGAATTCCTAGAGGTCACTCTGTTTAACAAAATGCTAAGCCTGGTGGAAAGTCAGTTCATTACAAGTAAATTCATGGATCTGCCCTGGCGAGTTACAGAACAGCTTAGGGAAGGTTTGTAGGTTGAACTCCTGGGTTTCATTCTCTGATCACAGATTTTTCTGCAGTCTGTCTTCCAACCAGCTGTCACACAGCCAGTAGTGTATTGCACCAGTTTTTAGACTGTGATAACTCCTGTGCATGGCCACAGATGAATGATGAATGTTTGCTGGCACAAACTCCAGATGATTATGTATTAAAAAAGATAATGATAATTATCAAAGCATTTGGGAACTCTTCTTACTCCTTCACTTGCCAGAGGATTGAAGATATTTCCTGATCACTGTTACTGTGAGATGCCAGGTGAAGAATTTTCTCTTCTGTAATTTACAGTTAGTTCTTAGGGGTTTTCTTTATTAACTCTAATTTAAAATATTATTTCACAGTTCTCTATATCCTAAAATAAATATTTTCTCTCTCATGCCTGGAATGATGTTACTTGCTGCAGGGATCTTTTGATGTAAGTTAAAACTTAGAATCAGATTAGTGATGTCTCAATTATCCTTATTGCATCATAGCATTTTCCTGTAGAAAGCAAAAAAATCACTGGCTGAACTACGAACTATGAATGAAGCCTGAACAGCATATCTTCATTGAGATTAAAAGCTCTGAATTTCTTGAATAGTGGTGCTCAATAATCTCAGGTTTTTGGTTCTGAAAATAATTGTGAAATAGTTATATTGATACAAAACGTGAGTGTCTTTTGTACATGTCCTATGGATATTTCAGTTATGACAGTTACAAATGTATTCCTGTTGAAGTTATATTTCAGTTTTGTAAAAGCATTCAAAATCTCTAAATATTTGTGAAATATTTTAACAAAGATGGATATTTCAGATTCTAAACCTGTTCCTTAGGTGAAATTTCCCCTTATTTAGAATATGAAGGGTAGGATTTATATCATTTTTATGTGAAAGTGAGATATCGAATTTGTTTTGGCCATCAGTCTTGTCTCCCTAGATGGCAACATAGGAAATCTTCAACAAGGCAATTCATGTCTATTTCAATGTGAGATAAATCAACCCATATGTTAATTATTTGTACAGTTAGATCATATTCCCAATTTCTAGTCTTAGTAAGAAAGACACTTATCCCAGCTAATGAGATATTTGAGAAAGATAAACCCCTTGAAAGTTTTAATAGTGAATTCAGGGTCAGTGAGTTCAGGTAGATTCAGGGGTTTGACTTTTTCTTTTGCCTCTCAAGCTCCTTTCTTCAGTATTCTAGAAGTGAAAATGAGAGTCTCAAAAATATCTTGCCTGGCTTGTTTTAGCAATTTTTTATTTTAAGGACAGTGTGACCCAAAAGCTGCATGTACATCTTATTTCCTTCTTTAATGAACTCTAGTTCTAAAGACTCCCAATGAGCAACATAATGATGTTTTGACTCAGGAATCTATGTCTTTTTGAGTACATGAAAACAATGGATTAAAAACAATAGCTCCTTTGGATCACAATGGAATTGAGTGATTGTCTCAAAAACCTGTCAAACATCAGGAATTTCATTGAAAATATTGAATTAATTAGAATTCAGATATAACATTTATATTTTTCTTTAATTCCCAGGTAAAAGAGTGGGAATTTTACCACTACTGCTTTGGGTGCAGGAATTAACTGTATACTATTGACCCTTTTTTGTGTGCATTTTTCTAAATAATCTGTTCAAGTTCATTTAAATGAAAAGTCATTGTCAGATCTAATTTTATCAATTTTATCACCTTCACTCTTCTTACTCATAATTCCATTACAGTTAATTTCTTTCACT
>VZTB01006583.1:286316-307875 GCA_013397245.1 Thryothorus ludovicianus | reverse complement strand
TATTCCTTTGTGAGTTCATCATCACTATCATCAGGTTTCATGTTTGACATATGTTATGACACGCTAATGTACACTATAAACATGTTGCACATTTACCTTAATGGCACTGGGTCTACTATGTTAACTGATGACATTAGGCAGATGAAGTGCCAAGATAACATCATTGAAAAGACAACAGGATAACATCTTATTTTAATAGCATTTTAATTGATGCTTCATTATGTAATAGTATTGTGCATAGTGCCCAGTGGAAGTGTAATGCTCCCTCTAACAAAAGCTATTCAAATTTGCTCTTGCAGAGTATGTGTTAAACTGCATTTTCAGCCTCCTGCTGCGGCCATTGGTAGAAAAGTGGTATTGTGAAGAAGAATCCCAGGTATAATGTCACTAAGTGAGCATTACCTGCTCTGACTGAAGAGTCAAAAGCTAAAGTCAAAACTGTCCCAGACATCAGCATGCCAACATTGAATCTACATTATTGTTTTTCGTGAATACCTCATTTTTATACAATGTGACAATTTAAGGTGCCATGAAATGAATGGGATTTCATGTACACCAAATATTAGTGAATTATACATTGTTCTGCAGCTGGTTAAAAGCAAACAAACAAAAAACTCCAAAACCATGACCAGCTGTGTAGGTAAAAATCATGTAATTTTACAATTCCCCCACTCTTTCTAAGTAAAAGGAGAATATTTTTTTGCAAAGGGAAAAAGAAAAATACTATTTTGAGAACAAAATCCACTTACAGTGTTATATGTACTGTATGACTTCTAGCAATGACAGCTGGCTTTTTTACTCTGCAGAAAAGAATGGATACGCAAAAATGATCAGTAGAAAGTCTATTAATCTAATATAGTATAAATAATGATAAAATTTATTTGTATCATTATCATAAGCAATGCTCATTTGATTTTTTAAGTACTGAAGTCTGACAAAATATTTAGTGTCATGTGTCAGGAAATTTCAATGGACTTCAGCATTAATAGATTCCATGTCCATAAAAGACCAGAAATTCCTTATCTCTAATTTTGTTATAGATCATGTTAAGTCTATATTCCCTACATTATGGTCATATTGAAATCCCCAAATTTTTAAATCTTCCAGACTGGCAATTATCTTTCCATTAAAGAAAATGGATGATAGATCATCCAACCTCCTAGACTAATCACCCCATAAATGTTAAAAGTTTACATTTTGCTTTTAATCTAAACTTTTTTGCCTTTATACTCTTGCCACAGATTCTGGCTGTAGTTTCACGTGTTACATCATGACAGGGTGCCTCATCAAGGAGATCTAAACCACTTACTAAGAATTTTGTCAAATCTTCATTACAATTTTTGTCATAATATAATGAAAAAATCAATAGTTTAACTTATGTTGTTAAATACAGTTTATAAAATTTGGTCTTAAGCAATTTCCATCTCCTGACATAATACTACAAAAACATTATCTATTTCTCTACTATGGTAGGGAATATTGTTTCACTTGTGTGTTGAACTCTGTGTGATCTTTGCCATATCTGTTGTATAAGTCATACTGCTGCCAACTATTTATTATTAAAATATTGGTGTGAATATAGCAAAAAATCCTAATCCCATTTTTCAAGTGTGTGTAAGGGGGTGACAGAGTCAAGCTAGAGTAGTATTGGTATCCATTTCTTCTAAAAAGATTAGGTCAGGCAGGCAAACCCAACGATCTACAGAGGTGCTGTACTCTTTTCTAGTACACTATCATTCTTTCTAATATGGAATTTCAACACATTTAATTTCTAAATAAAAGCTTGTTACTGCATTAGATTAATGAAAAACAAATCGATATAATACTGCTTATAATGACTGCTTTTTTTGTAAATCAACAAATCTTCTATTAATTAACCAGTGATTAAAGTCAGCTTGTGAAAATTAATCACAGCCTGGAAAAGTCATTTGTCCTTGTGTGCTTCATTAAGATAGTGTTTGCCCTTCAGGCAAGAAAGCAGCAAGTAAATGCCAAAGAATGAGCTGATTAAACTGGAGCTGCAGTGAGCTGTTTGCCAGAGACTCGAGTACCTACAAACATGCACACGTCTAACTAAAAAGCTTTCTGTGATTTGCCTGTTGGATAGGGCATTAAACAGTACATGAAAATTCCTCTAGATCTCCGTAACATTTCATTATATTCTATACAATAAACAACTTGCACTGCACAAGACACATAGCAAGGTATGACTCAAAATGTTGTGAAACTGGAAAGTTGTAAAGCATTCCAAAGGTGCGCAGACCATTGTCAAAATAAAAGTTCACATAAAAGTAAGCACCTATTTACATTTTAATCTAATTTCATAATTGTAGAACCTTGACTAAAATATAAGACATCAATTTTTTATTCATACCTACAGTCTACCCCAGAATATAAATATTATGGAACATATTTGATTGAGGGAGATAATCTGAGAGTTATTACATTCAATATACAGTAGAAGACCTAAGGCCTTAAGATCATGCTTTCTGGACAAAGAATAGTCCATATGAACTCCTTCATAAAAAAAAGAGATAAAAATGAGTGTGAGGAGTTACTAGAAATAACAAAAGGACCTACGCCATTTGAAATAGAAATTGTCCTTATTGGAGACAATTCTGTTTCTTTACCAATTAAGAAACACAAAGATATGCTTAATGGTGACTAAGGGACATAGCTTGATATGGTTTAAGTATCTTGAAAATTAATTAGGAAAATAAAGTTTCCCTCTAGAACACTGTCAGAGACTCTCCCCTGTCCAGTTACACCCTTTCTCTAAATAAGAAATGATATCAACTATACAGTCAAAACTCACATTAATGAATCCTAATTCAGCCTATATAGAATTATATTCTTTCTCCCTATAACGTGACTCTTCTCCTAAAAATACCCAGAGGTCATGTTAGGTATCTTAGAGTGGTCATTTCAACAATCTGAGATTCCTTTTATCTCCTATGCCCTTTACAGTGTGCCATGTCATTCTCATGTCCCCAGGAACTCCTTTAACCTAACTGGTGTTTATCTTCCTCTCCCTGGACTACAGCTTCTCCTGCCCACCCTCATACTGTGTTTCCAGGCCCATTCCATGTTCTGTGTTTCACATATGAGGTTTCACACAGGTGGTTCACACAGGTCTGACCTGTCCTAACTGTTGATGCCAGTCTGGATTTATTTACAATGATTAATTGACATAAATAGAACAAAACAAAGCCTTTTGAGCTCTTTGATTTTCACTCAAGAGGAATACCAACAGAATGTGTCCCCTAGGCACATTGGCAATTCTCACTAAAATTGTAAAAATTTAGCATTTTTAATATTTCTGTCCTACATTCAAATTCAGCATTAATCTGCTTGGAAGACTAAAAAGTTACTAGTGACAGCACAAATATATATATATGTCTGCATAAGCTTCATTTCCACAAGGAGTAAGCTAAAACTACTAGTGCACAAGTCCTAAGAGGAGGGGCTGAGAAAGCTGAGGTTGTTTTGCCTGGAAAAAAGCAGTCTCAGACATTATTTCTCTCTGCAATACCTGAAAGGAGGTTCCTCCTTAGGCATCATAGCAAGGTGGGGCTCAGTCTCTTCTCTCAGGAGAACAAGTGACAGGAGAAGGGAAATCCCCACAAGTTGTATCAGGAGCGGTTTAGACTGGATGCAAGGAAACATCACTAAAAAGGTGTTCAGGCATTGTAAGAGGGGAAGTGGCCAACCACCACCAGGTCACCAGATAAGTGGAAATTACCATCCCATCAAAAAATATGTGGGTGTGGTGCTCAGAGACCAAGTGGTGAACATGGTGCTTAGTTAATGACTGGACTCAATCTTATAAGAATTTTCCACCTAAGCCATTCTATGACTCCATTCTAAAAACAGAGGAAAGGAATGATGCTTCCTAACTTTATTTTTAGAACTGGGATGAACAGTAGAGACTCCAGGAAACCAGGGAATTTAGGACTGCCCCTGTGTATAAGAGCAGAGGTAAGATACATATGACTCACCAAACAAGTTTATTAGACACTATGGTGTCTAGTAAATTCAATCTGCATGAGTGCATTTCTCTGCTGAGAATAATGTTGCAACTAATCAAAAATTTTGAGCATTAGTTGTTATATTATATAAAAGTGAATCTGGATATTGAAGTCTTGAACAAATAGTATTAATAATAATTTGAGAAGTAGCCCTAGAAGCAGATTTGAAAAAGTGTATGTACTCAAAGTGTGGTCAACCCATTCTATGTCTTCCAAACATGTTGAAATTAAGGAACAGAGGCAGTGTTCTAATTCTCAACTCCAAGTGCTCAGAGTCCAAGTATGTAATTTGCTCTTACAGCTTTATATTCTTTGCTGAACACTTGATCAGCTCTTTGCTATGTATTTTGAATTCCAATATAGAGACCTTGTTTAAATATTAATTTCCCTTTGTATGTATATGACTCAAACTGACCCAAAGTCTATGGAGAGGTGTCAGACTCCATAAATTAGGAACAAAAAACTCCAATGAGCATGGTATGATTTGAGGCTGAGAGCAAGAGTACTGGATGATTAAACACATAACTGTATCATTGAATTGTTGTGGTGAAAAATAAATAATTTTTCTTCAGTCCATATTTTTGAATGATAGATATAATGTAAATATGGAGAATAGTGATGGCATAATCATGTGACTTCTTTCTGAATTTTTAGTGCCTTCTATAAATCTGCATTTTATCCTTCAATATAGAAATTATGATTGAAGTTTTCAATTGCTTCTTGAATCCCAAGTATTGCTTTTACCCCAAAAGGAGGACAAGGAACTTCCATGGCATTGAAACAGTATAATTTTAAATAATTTTGGAATTTGAAAAGTGGAACAAAAAATATGTGATGTGATGAATTTTGTATAAATCACACGCAGCAAAGATACCTGAATGCTCACTTTTAAAAAGATAACTCTAACAAAATGAAAGGGGAAAATAAATAGCAAAAAGCTAGGTTGAGGATTTTTCATTGTAAGGATGACATATTAAACATTCCTTTAGACATTTTAGAAACTTATCAAAATTATCAGAAACCGAGGGGGATATTTAATTCTTAGAAATAAATTGTATCATTTATTCCTATTTTGTAAAACTAACTAAGCTGTAAATTTTCTATTTAATCCTTGAAGGTATAAAAAGATCTAGTTGAATAATTAATTGTTTAATGAATTTCAGCTTTATACAAAGCTTCTTCACTTTTCCCATACACCTGTTCAGAGAAAGCAAGAGAACAAAGGGGACTGAATAATAATTTTCTGTTATGACATTGTACTTTTTGTTTATTTTCATTGTATGTTTCCCAATTAATTTTTATATTTAGATTCTTTAATTATTTATTTTATTATTAATTATTACTTCTGCATTTTTGTTTAATTTATTGCATTTAATAAAATCTTGCTCCAATATTTCAAGTTCGTAACAGTGCTACTAGAGTTTCCAAATCGCACTGAAACTTAAAGGACTGTCCCAAGGAGTAGGTGTTACCCTGCACAGGTACATTGAATGATTAGGATTGGGACATTATCTGAGATTTAAATTGCAGGAAAAAAATTATTTGCTTGATGCTAGATTTACCAATCAATTAAGAAATAGTTTAAATCACAAATGAACAAAATGTTTCCATGAGAAGAATAGAGACAATGTGTCCCCATTCTCCCTTTTCATGGAAGTAAAAGCGTGAGAGAGACAACATAAAAAAGACCTAATAAAAAAGGCTGGGAGAGATATCTTGTCTTCTTCCCTCTTTACACTGTGACCATGTTTTTTTCCTGATTGATGGATTCAATCTCTGGTGGGTTAGTAGGGTCCAGCACCGTCCTTGTAGCTGTCTTTCCCATCTGTCACCTTTTACAAGCACACTGCTATACTAATAAGTTTTTGTGCCTATGGGGTTGCTTTGGCTTCAGTAAAGCAGGGCTTATTTAATAGATCATGGATTGTAGTTAATTTAATAATGGAAATGTTCCAAACATACACAGACATAACTATGGGACCAGTGGGGTACTTATAAGGGAAAATGATTTCAAGTGGATAAAAGGCAATGGGGATAGCCAGGAATTCACATGATGTAGTGAATGAAGCAATCACTTAAAACCTTGGGGATACTTAGGAACACTTGATAGATCAAAAGAACTTCTGAATACTGGACTTTTTAATGTTTATTTTTGTTGTTCGTGACCTTGAGTTTTTAATTTTTCTTTTTATTTATCTTTGTTGAAGTATAATGAATCTATTTTGTATTGGAGGAGAAAAAAAGAAAGCTGTTTTCAGCTACATCAGGAAAAAGCAATCAAAAATAACTCAATCATCCATTGCCTAATGCATCAAGCCACTAATGGTAATAGAGATCCTCCAGGAGATATGAGATATGACACACTATGCTATTCATAGTTTTAGTCTATAAACTGAAAACTCTGAAATGGTAATGATTTGCCAAATGATGTCTCAAGTAAACTACTTCATTCAAAGAGAAAGAACCATAGGGAACGATAAAACCATAAGTTCAGGTGGTAGGGTAGACTTTCAGATAGTAGATTAACAGCTACTTCTAAAGCAAACAAACACATAAACAACCATAGACAACAGTTGGTCAAAGGCGAGAAGAGAGAGCAGGAGAATGTCCTGGAGTTTGTAGAAACTTTATGCATTTATGTTGACATACCATGATTCCAACCTTCTTTAGGAGTTTCTACACTAACAAAGCTTTTGTTCAGTAAGCCTAAAATATTAAAATAATTAACAAATTACCTCTAAAATATTCAATTTTTTACAGGAATCAACCACAAAGTTTTAGTTATAATCCTGATATTACTAAAAATCTTTACCAAAACTTCAGAGGACCTAGAAAGAAAACAAAATAATTGTGAGTGTATCAGAAAAAAATAATTATATGTAATTTGAAATGCTCTTACTGTTTAGCCAAGATTAATTGTAGTAAGGAGAAATAGATATGGCAGAGTATAACAGATTATTAAATGAAGTTGGGAAGGCAGAAGATAAGTATGGATCCATCTTCTCCTCATTTTCTACATTTACAGTCTGCAATTTCAGAAAATTTTAAGTGCCCTTGTGACAGGTCAGAAGAAATCATCACAGTCAGCAGAAGCTGCAACATGCCATGAACCATGTGGTGAATGCAGTTGTGGGTCCCCTCTGTACCTATGTGGATTCTGAGGGGACAAGTCTGTCAACCTGAACTTACTACCCTCGTGTATTTTTCCTTGCTAGGGGCTCAGACCTGGGATGTCCCCTTTCATAAACTTGGAAATCATAGAATTCCTTGGATTAAAAGGGACCTTTAAGATCATCTAGTTCCAATTCTCCTGCCATGGGCAGGGACACCTTTCAATAGACCAGATTACTCAAAGCTCTGTCCATTCTGGCCTTGAATACTTCCAGGGATGGAGCATCCACAGCTTTTCTGGGGAACCTGTTCCAGAGCCTCACCAATCATACAGTGAAGAATTTCTTACTGTTATCTAGCCTAAAACTGCCCTCTTCCAGTTTGAAGGCATTTCCCTTTTTCCTGTAACTCCATAGTAAATAATCTCTCTCCATCTTTCTTGTAGGTTCCCTTCAGGTACTAGAAGAGCACAATGACATATGCCCGGAGCCTTCTCTTCTGAAAACTGAGCAGCTTCGACTCCCACCTGTCTTCATGAGAGAGATGTTTCAACACTTTGATCCATATCCTTCTCATGTTGGGGACTTCAGACCTGGATGCAGAACTTGAGGTGGGGTCTCATGAGAGTAGAGGGGGAGAATCACCACCCTCAGCCTACTGGCCTTGTTTCTTTTGCCATAGCCCTGGATACATTTGGCTTTCTGGGCTGCAAGTGCACATTGCTGCCTTTTCCTTTGCAACAAAAGTGTAAGGAAACGGTATAGTGAAAATAAAGGCAATTTTTTGATCATGTCAATAGTTATTTCATTGCAGTATAAAGTACATGTCTACTGTATAGTTACCTGAAAATTACACCTTATTTTTTATCAAATCTTACAGCTTATTCAGGTCCTGTATTTTTTGCACTATGGCATAAATCCTGTCATGTGGCCTTATATGTCAAAGATAGCAATAGGTAATCAAAGAGAATGAGTTTGACACCTCTAAAGGAGCTGTGAAAGTGGGATAAAAGATCTAACATGCAGTGGGATGAGATTGCAAGTACAACCTGCATATTGGATAACATGACATCTTCCTCTGGGCAAGAATTGACCCTCAATGTACAAGTTTATCAGGAATAATATGTAACCAGAAGACAGAAATTATTTCATAGAGAAAAGAGTGGAATATGGATTTCTTTCACATGAAAAAGTGATAAGATGCGTCTGACAGTAACTGCTGTCTAAATCATTACGTAATTGAAATGTTAAAGAGATATGTTGGATTTAACCTGTCTGGATTCCAGATGCCCGCCAAAACTGTTCTATCCCTCCCTATTTTTAAATGAACAAAGGAGAGAAAATATAATGAAAAGGTCATAGGCCAAGATTGGACAGGAAAACATCACTCACCAAAACATCACTCACACTCCTGTCCCCCACCCCTCTCTTCTTTTTAAGCTTAACTCTATTCCCAAATTCTCTACATGGCTATGGCCAGCAGGGCAGGGGGGCAGGAAATAAGGATTTCTGTAAGATCATCTCATTGTCTCTGCCACTTTTGTTCCTCAAGGGGAAGATTACTCATAATGTTCCACTGCTCCAGCGTGAGGTCTGTTCCATGGGAGACTGTCCATGAATTTGTCCAGTGTGAGTCCTTCATAAGGGCTGCAGTTCTTCACACACTCCTCCCATGGGGGCCCTTTCCATGTGGTGCAGTCTTTCAGGAGTAAAGGAGCTCAAGGGTGGGTTCTCCATGGAGTCGAAAGTCCTAGCAGCAAACCTGCTCCAGTGTGTGTTTATTCCTCCACGGGTGCATAGTTCCTGCCAGGAGCCAAGCCATGGTCTTTCTATGGATGCACCCTTTGGATGCATTCACCTGTTCCACTACTGGATCCCCTATGGGCTGCTCTGTTCCACCATGGACATCCAGGGCATAGCTGGTTGTGCCTCACCATGGTCTGAACCAGGGGTTGCAGAGAAATCTCTGCTCTAGTGCCTGGAGCTTCTCCCGCCCTCCTTTTCCACTGACCTGGGTGTTTGCAGAATTATTCCTCCCACAGGTTCTCACTCCTGTCTGGTCGAGCTACTATTTACTTCTGCATAATGACTTTTTCCCTTTCTTTGCTGCTCTCCCACAGATACTGCAATTGTCACTGATGGGCTTGGCCTTGGCCAGTGGTGGTTTCTTCATGGAGCCTCTTGGCATTGGCTCCACTGGACTTAGAGGAAGCTTCTAGCAGCTTCTTACATAAACCACCACTGTAGCTCTCTTCCACCAAAATCTTGACATGAAAACCCAATAGAAGTACCTAATTTTTGAAAAGTTTCATATGTTGAATGTGGTGGAAAGGAGACAAAGATCTGGCAGAGATTTATGAGAGTTGTTCAACTGGCTGTGAATGTCCCTAAAAGCACTGACATGAATGCCTTTGTGCTGAGAAGTGGTCACTGTTCCAGTCCTGGCTGCCTGGATTTTTTCCTGGCTGGATGGCTCCTATCCCCTTATCTGTTTTACCTCCTCACAGATTCAACAGTTCAGCAAAGGAGTAGAGAGAAGAGAATACTAAAGCTTAACAGAATTAAGAGAAAGGACTTAGAGGAAAAGAGTAAAACACACATGATAAAGAAAAATTCAAAGAAAAAAGGTACTTCCACACGGACAATGGAGTGTGAAGTAAGATATGAAAAAAAAATTAGATAAAAATATATAGAGTTCTTTATTAATAATAAAATATTGTAATGCTGAACTCCAGAAGAACAAAATTTGAAATTATCAAAAATCTGAACTGATTCTGTATGTACAAATATGAATGAAATACATATCTTCATATACTAATTTTTAAGTACAATTTCTGCTTACATGCTTAGTGTTTCAGTTTTCAACATTTTTTCCTCCTTGCAGCACTTGCCATGGTGTGGGAGATTTAAAAAGACAAAATTTTTTGGCCTTTTATAATGACTATAGGAAGAGAATTGCTGTATTAAGCCTATACTAATTATTTTTCACTGGATCCTTGTAGTATTTCCTGCTTCTCTTTCTGGAAGCCCACGTCACCTCTGTCAGAGTCTCTGCATTTGCTCTTTATCCTACAAAAGAGAACAGGCAATTTTCCCCACGTCCTCTTTACAGCCTGTAGGCCAATCATCAGTTTAGAAGAGATATTTTTTCCTATTCTCAGTCCTTGTTTCTGACACTCAAGCTCCCCTAGCTGCTGTAAAAAGGATTTGTAGACAGACCAGTCTAGTTTCTTCAACTGGGCTCAGATTATTTGTAAGAGGAGGATGTGAGTATTCTGGCTATGATAAACCCACTTGGGTCTGGAGCATCCCAAGTACAGATGGATTCTGAATAATTAATACTCAAAATCTCAACATGAGTCATTTGAAATTTTCATAGGCTGTAATCTTGCCTAAGTTTTTGTTGAATTTTACAAGAAGAACAGAAAAGGGTGATTCAAATAATCCTTTAGTACAATTTCATGGATTCTGTTATCATAGAAGCAAAGATGATATGAGGTCTCAGGTCATTCTCTCAGTGGCATAAAGTCCCAGGCCATTCCTTCTACTTAATATTTGCTTCTTTTCTACCACATACTTGTTTCTAAATCTACCTTGCTATTACACTGGACACCTCACATTTTGTCCTATGCTTGATAAAAGAAAGCCAATATACTGTTGTGAGTAAAAGTGTAAAGGCATTTATTTTACTGAAATGTGAATTTAAGTAAATTAGGTTTTATATTTAGAAAGAGGTAGCAATTAGATAGTTATGTACCTTTCTCATCTATGTGTTCCTGCTGCTTGGCATCAAATTTATTCAATACTTTCAAATCCAGAGATTCCGTGAAGATTTACTGGAATAGAAAACTAATCTAAAGGATGCATCTACATTAGTTTCAACTGTAGTTCTTAACAGGGGGGTGGTTTTCAGGCAAATGCTCTAGCTTATAAACAACTTCCCTTTGCACCAATATCTCACAATACAAATTGAAGCAGAAGAAGCACACCAGAAATGCACTCCACCATTAGATTCAGTAGGCACTGAGGAACTAAGTTAATAAGTCAATGAATTCTCAAAACAATCTGTAATATAATTAATCTTTCTCTGTATTAAAAAGATTGAAGAAATTAGGACGCTTTTTGGGTCAGAATAGAAGCTTTATTCAAAGCTACCAAGAAATTAATGCTAAAAGATTGGTGCTAAAATTCAAGGTTTTTATGACCTCAGAGTTATTAATATATTTTTTTATTGATTCATATATGGGCAACAAATAATTAAATGCATTCCAGTTTGTTTATGTAAGTGAACGTGACTAGTAGTATGATGCACACAATTAATTTCTTCATAAATATTGCTGTCATGTCAGAGAATTATTTCAATTCTTATTATTAAAGTAAATTGTAATTCAATTGATTTGAAAATATTTTATTGAGTCTGAAATGGACCCCTTTAAATGGAATACTGCCAGAGAAAGTAATTATGTACATATTAGAAGTCAGAAGATATTGCCGATTAATACAATATGGCCTGAGAAAAAGTGACAAAACTCAGAGAAGGCTTGTCCCTTAAAAGAATAACTCAAAAGAGAGCAAGAGAAAGATATTCTGAACTTTTCTTGGAATCTGGATATTTTCATTTTTGGAAAATTTAACAGCCATAGCTACAGGCAGTGAGGGGATCTCATGGTATAACATTAGCAATTCTGTGGCAAACTTCTCTACTACTTTGCTGTTACTTTTAATTTTCACATTTGATCATGAGAAACTCCAGTTAATGGTTATATTCTTAGGTATTTGCATACCGACAGCTGGGAAAAAAAAAAAAAGCAAGCATTATCTTGGTCAATGTATAAAAGTTAAGTTTCCCAAGGAATTAAAAAATGTTCAGGAATTTTCTTCTACTCTAGCAAAAAGTTACACAAATTATAAAATTTCTTATTGATAGAAAAGTTAAGTAATTCTCTACTGGAAAAAAAAAAAAAGTACTAGTTTTCTTTCAGAAAGATTTTGGGAACTCCTCCATCTCACAGTGGACAAAGAGAAGGGCCTGGAATTTGGGAAAAGTCTTTCAGCAACAGGACTGCTCCACTTTTCATCCAAGACAACTTGGACAGACTGTTTAGCCCATAATCTGAAAAGAGGGAGATGAAGTCTTTGAGAAGTTCAGTCAGAAGTCAGACTTGGAGACTGTGTGCATGGACTTGAAAATACAGTAAGGTGTTTTCAGCCTGACATCACTGGTACAAAGACTTCTTTTAATGTTTCTGGATAGGTAAATTAGCAACACGAGGTCAAGTTTCCTAAATTAAATATCTGGATTCTCTTTAAATATAAAGGCAAACAAACATTCCTGTAAAATGTTTTGCCAGACTAGTACATTTCCACAGAACAAAAAATTTCCCTTTGTTTGCTTTCTATCAGATATTACAACTCTTACTGTCTTCCAAGTGTACTATTTAATTAGTCCAGATAAATTTCACTTAAGGTGGAATTCAGCTGACTGGATTGTAGCTGCTGCTCCGACAACTGTTCAAATCCCATATGTGATGGCTTTGCCTAATTTTGAAGGCACTAAAACCCCTTTGCACTTCGCTATTTACCTTGTAAACATCCCTGACCATAATCCCAAAAATCATGTATAATCATGTATATATATATATATATATATATATATCATAAGCATCTATTCTAACATCCAGTGTATTTCTGGCTTTAATGGAACCACCCGCATTTATATAGGTGAGATAAAATCAGTGAAGATAAAGAGAAAAAAAAATATCGTTTTCTACTTTCTGTGGAAAAATAATTGTTTCGTTTTTGAAAAGAAAGTATGTACTCATATGTACATAGGCACGTGTATGTGTGTATATGTGTTTGTGTATGCATATGCAGGGCTATTCCCATTGTCCTCAAGAGAAGGTCTATCAGTCTGGATACCAAATGATGGAAGATTTATATTGTCTAATATTTGCTACATAGTTAGTGCAGACAAACACCTAACTTCTGTGATTTGGCTTACTATGTCAGAAAACGTATCTCTCTGGTTTGCTTTTGTTTCCTAGTAATCAGATTTTGACAATAAATATTAATCTCTCCTAGGACTTTTTCCTTAGTTTATTATGGTTTTTTTATTCCTCTTGGTTTGGTTTGATTTGATTTGTTTATTTCAATTAAATGAATAAATCTATTCTCATTCCAGGAAAAAAAAAAAGAAAGTAACTTTTGTGAGATAAAGTTTATTTCAGAGATCAGAGATGGAAAACATTCCATCAAAATTGCCTCCTTTTATTCTGCAATCTTTTTCTTCAACATTTTCATCAGGTTTGTACCTCCAAACACCACTTGCAAATGCTTCAAACACTCTTGTAAGTCATGTGGTGTAACAGAATATTGTAACATAAGCTCTGGGGTTCAAAATATCCATTTAATATCGCTTGGTATAATAGTTCACTCACTTGCATCTTGAAATAAAAACAGGAAATAAAACACATTTACAGAAATACCATACAGGGCTCAGGGAATCCTGGACCAAACAATACTCCAGGCTGATATCACTATTTCTTTCTCTAGAGGATGTATTTGGAGTATGTGTTATGACCTAAAACTGTGGACAAGTACAGGAAGGAGAATTCTTACCAGCGCTGACAGTCCTAAGGAACATTAATTAAGTAAATCAAATAAATTTATCAAATATGGCTTTACATTAAAACAAATAAATGATTGAGGAACCCAGAGGGTGATATTCTAAACATGATGGCTGAGATTTAAATTGTCTTGTGGATCTGCCTCGGAATCTTTTTTTATCAATCAACTACAGAGGGTGGGTCATCTAACTCAGTCTTTCCTTTAACTATTAAGGATCCTCAGTTACTGCTGCTAGTAAAGAGCTTTCCCATATTTCAGTCTTACAAACAAGTCATAAAATAGCAAAAAAAATATTCAGTTTATTTATCATCAAGGAATGAATATTTGCTTCTTCCTTATCTAAACAAATTCCAAAGTTGGTTTAGCTGCCATAGGAGTCTTCCACATCTGTATTATTATTTTTAATTAATAAAATTTTATATGTTACTTATCTTGTGTCTCAAGAATATATTATCTTCTAAGAGTTGTTGTTATTGTTGTTATCACTAATATGTTATATATAAAAAAAAGTAAATAGCCCTACCAAATAACAAGGGAAATAAGAAATGAGAAAAAGTCAGCTTTACCATCATGCTGGGAAAACAAAACAAATTCCTTTGTCATCATTGTCATTAATTTCTGGTTTTGATACTTGCAAACTCACATTTTGGAATTTACTTTAGTATATTCATCAGAGTGCAATAAAAAGAATATGATATAGAGAGTGTCAGTTTTCTCACAGAATAGACAGAATGTCTTTGATTTAGTGGTCGTTCAATAACTGAAACCAAATCCATAATTTTTTTTAATAACTGGACCTCCATAAGACCCTCTAAAAAGACACTAAAGAGACAGAGATATATATTCCTATATAACAGTATTTTTCCATGTTTAACCAAAATCCTGTTTTTGCGTATTGTGCACAAATCAGAGAAAACATAAGGGTGCAAAAACAAAGCCAGGAAAAACCTCACACCAAAGGAATTCCTCATGGTACAGTAACCACTAAAATTATAGATATGTTTTTTTTTTCCTGATCATGAGTGTACTGCAAATATGAAAAGAGTTCATGAGTATAAGAACAGTTTCTTTAGCAAAGGAAAAAAGAAAATTATTTTTAAATAATCAGAACTGGTTCAGAACTGTTAATTTATTTAGTGACAAGAAATTAAAATTAAGAGGATTTTCTGCTTTGACGCCAAAAATTATAAATCTTTGTAGAATTTTGAATAAATTTTTTCTTCTTCATAAAACTTAGTTTAAGAATCCAAACAGAAAAACCTAAAGAACTCTACCAATTCTTTAACAGCTAGTCTAAAGCTGCCCGGGAACCCTGCTATTGTCCTTGGGTGACTCTGCTAGAGCAGAGGGATTGGAACAGAACACTGAAATGTCCCTTCTAGGCCCAGCCATTCTGTAATTCTATGAACCTTTCTGGTGTATGCAAATATATAAACACACACAAAGAAAATATTTAAAATTTACATAATTATAAAAAAAAGATTACTAATAAATGAAAAATCAGGGAAACTAGGGAGGATGATGATACGGTGGAAGCTTAGAATCTGCATGTGCAAAGTTAAAATATTGTTAGATCAGGAAAAAATTGCTACAAAGTTAACAAGTTTGTCCCAAAAAGAGACTTTCACAGGTTAATGCTTCAATAAAAAACAAAGGTAAAATTTATGGACTGTACTTTATTTACACTTAAAAATTCAGAAAGCCTCTCTTACGTTATGCATAAAAGTTTAATCAAAATGCTCAATACACATCCTGATCTTCTGGGATCTATATAATGGCATTGGAGCTTGGGTTTTTATTTGAAGGCATTTAGCTAGTGAGAAAAAGGAGAGGATGACTAAAAAAACTGTGTAGGATTAACCTCATTCCACCATCATTTGCATGAGGAAATGAAAAATTGAAGGTAGAAGTGAAAAATATAAGTCCACCACTACTAGAAAATTCTCATAATTTTTAATATCTATCCCCCTAAAGGCCATTTATTAAAGAATAAGTTTTCTTAATAGCAGATATACTTTCCTGGCTATTTTGTGCTTTCTGATAGTTTCTCCATCGACAGTAATTTCATCATTTTATAATGTTGAGAAACAATCTGGAAAGACTGTACTGGAAAGAAGTAAAATGCACTAAGGTATTTTAAAGCTGGCTCTCCATATATCATTGACCAGAATAGTAGGAAAGATAATAAACTAAAAAATTGTTTGGAGTTTTTTATCTCTTATCTTAAAGTAATTTTTAAAGATCATAATTTTGTGAGAAGGAAGCCTATGAAGCTATCAGAATAATTTCATAATCTACACTTTATTAGATTCAACATAGGGTAATCTAGTATAGAAAAATTCTCTCACATGTGTTCATAAACCTGTCATTTCTGTGTGTTCACCATTGATTGTAATGTTATTGCTTTACAATTCTTCAGTACCAATCATCTTTGAATCTCAAAAAACTCCGTGAACATTAATGAAAGTATATAATAATGAAATGTAAGTTATTTCAAATTATTTTTTCTTTCATGTTGCCATCTGTACATGCTCAAAGAAAATACCACACTCCATGGTGTAGTTTTCTAAATTTTTGGTAATATTACATCTAATATTATGTTAAATATTGTTTTAATTTTGCTTAGTGCTTGCATGATAGCACTGAAAAATTTAGAAGGTTTAGATAATGTTTTTTCTCAGGAAAGTGGTGTGCTTAATTCAGAGCTTTAAAAAGGCAATCTCCTCTTAATTTGGGTTCATGTAAACCTTGGATTCTTCCATGGTTTCAACAGTGTGATGGAATCTTCTATCAGAGAGAAGATAAAGCTACACACAAACACATACAGGGAAGCATATGAAGAGAAAATTATTGCAGAATTTTTTGCAGGCACTCATTTTCAGTACACATCTCACCAAAAAATAATATAAAGAATTAATAGTTTTTAATCTGAAGAAACTTGAACTCATGTATTTCATATTTCAATAAAATGAAAATAAATTTATCCTTAAGATTTTGTGATCTTGTATTTTATTGAGGTGTATCTCTACTTAACATTCATTTGAGCAGTGAAAATGCAAGAGGTTCTGATGCTCAATGTATTAGGCTGAATGTTAAAGGAAATAAAAAACACAGCAGTCATGCCTGCAGGAGAAAGAAATTGTGATTTCTATTATATTTGTGTCAGAAAATATTTTGACTCATGTCTAGAAAGCACAGGCCAAAGTTTCAGTGTATTCATGGAAAATAGTGCAAATATACTGAGCTCAGTGGGGTGGTATAGTCTTGCTATGAGCAGAATTAGGTCTCATGGCTACTGTGCATCATAAAGGATAAATATATAATTCATAAAACAATACTATTGTATTTGGTTTACAGTGTCTAACTTATAAGAATTAAGATCTTTAAAACATCAGACCTTCAGTGTGAAATAAATGGATATAGGATAACCAGTTCTTATACTAGTTTTCATGTAATTGTTTGCATTTGGTGGTACCTTCTTTGCTGGCATATTTAATTAGCCTATTCAGAATAAAAGCCATGTGGGCACACTTATCTGATTTCTGACTTCTATTATGCTTTTTCAGGATGATACCAACTGAAAATATAGTTAACAACCTATCAGTAAACACAGTGATTATGTTGATGACTCCTGCTTAACAGGAGTCATAAACATTGCAAGATTAGAAAGTCAATTGTGGACACTATATTAAGATGGTAATGGAAGATTTATACTGGTTATCTGGGGGTGTTTTGTTAGTACATCTCACCCAAAGACCCAAATTTTTACATAATCATAGAATCATACAATATCCTGAGTTGAAAAGGGCCCACAGAGATCCCTAAGTCAAATTCCTGGCTCTGTACAGGACAACCTCAAGAATCACACCCTGTCCCTGAAAGCATTGTTCAAGTGCTTCTTCAACTCCAACAGGCTTGGTGTTGTGACCACTTTCCGTTGTTTGTGTGCCAAAACACTCTCTGGTTGGAAAATCTTTTCCTAATACTGAACCGAAACCTTCCCTGATATAGTCCTATAAAGCAAAACAAAACTCCAAATATCCAATATTAACCAAGTTGTAAAAATTAATAGTGGTAGCTTTGAGTTTCATTAAAACAGTTAATTTACAAAGATTGATCAAGTGAATTAGATATTTGGTTTAATAATTAATAAGTTCTGTCTTACACTCTCTGTAATCAATTTGATTTCATTAAATGCCCTTGTATAAATTTTATCTTAGAAACTATTGCATCCTATTTTATCTTCTGCTAAAATCATTATTTCCTTCTTTTCCCTCTGCCTTTTTGTTTTTTATTGATTTTATGTCACATTTAAAAAATTTTTTTTGCATTAAACCTCTAAAAGAAACTGAGTTGGGACATTTGCATTGGTTTTCCACTTGAAAATAACACAGGTGTGAATAAGACAATTCATACATAGGAAATTTTAAACTAAATGCCTAGTTGCAGGAATTGAATGTGAACTCATTTAATTATCCAGAGCTCGCTTCACAAAATCACAGAATTACAGAATGATTCAGCTTGGCAGGGACCAGGGATGATCGTCAAAATCCCCTACTCAAGGATGTTCACCTAGAACAGGTTCCCTACAACCATTCAAACAGCTTTTGAATGGAAACTTCAAAAGCTCCAGGGGCAACCTGAGCCAATGCTCACAGTGAAAAACTTTCCTGATGTTCAAGCAAAACCTCCTGCATTTCACTTTGTGCCCAGTGTTTGGCTCTGTCCTCTTTGCACACTACATACTCATGGGAAAAGAAAAGGGAAAGGGGGAGGGGAAGGAGAAAGAAAAAGGAGAAGGAGAAGGAGAAGGAGAAGGAGAAGGAGAAGGAGAAGGGAAAAAAGGAAAAGGAATATTTCCTGGTTTTAAGTATTTAAATATGTTTATTTATGGAAAAGGAAGAGAAAAGCTAAAAAGAGGAAAAGAACCATATGAAAGTGTTCATATGTAACAAACTAGAGGAGATGCATCTTACTTGTGTTCAAATGACTAGAACAAATCTTTTTTGCAAGAGCACTTCTGAGTACGGAGCATAAAAACATTATGTGGCATTGTCTAGGTTTTCAATTCTTACAAAATGATATTGTTTATTCCAGTCAGCTTCTATATCTAGATATAGAAGAAGGCATTGAAATTATTGCCATCTTACATGATCAATTCAAGTTAGAAAGTTAGTACTTCCAGGATTTTATGCCCCAAAACCTTAAATTTTGAAGGATCAAATGATCTGTTTTGTGTAAGTGTTTAAGAACGGAAGATTTCCAGTGCCAGTGCACCTGCAGCAGTCCATTGTGCTTGAGCACATGAAAATTTTCAAAAGGGATATTCTGATATGATATTAGGGGGAAAAAATCCATAGTGGGCATAGTCAGACTTTGGAAAGGATTTCCCAGAAAGACTTTAAAATCTCTGCTCTTAGAGGAATTTAAAACATAACTGAACGTAGGCCAGAGGGACCTCTGAACAGCCAGTTGAACCAGATTATCTGGTCATCTAGAAGTCATTCTCAGGTTATATTATTTCAAGAATCTCTGTTTAACTAGTAACTATTTCAGCATCTATTGACTTTTCAGTTTCTAAATTTAAATATAATATTTGCCCTAACTCTAATAGTTTCATTATCACACCCTAAACTTTTTCATAAGATGGACCAGTTTTAAAAAGTGTATGGGCTTTAGAATGGCTAAGTAATTGTAGTGGAAAAATTATTACAGTGTTCTTGGTACTTCCCCTAATTATCACTTCTGGAATATATTCATAAAAAATGACTCATATATTATTAATTTAACTCCTCTAATTACATTCATACATAAATAATTATAAATGTTAACTTTATTCATTAAATTGAAAAGATTGAGAGAATTGCTGACATTCAAAGAAGTTTCACAAGATTATTTCAGAAGCATCTTAGGTTAAAAATGCATATAAAAATCTAAACTAATTACTGGTATTTAATTGTTATGTTTATTTCTTGTGACACCTTCAGAATAAAATATGTGTAAAGCTTTCTGATTTTATTAGGAAATCTTCTCTTAGAAAACTCCTTACTAGATTCCTAGAATAGTCGATAGGTTTTCTTTTTATGGAATGACAATTTTTATATTTTTTAGTAATACTTTTTGGCAAGATTTTTTCCTACTGATTAATTAAGTACAATCTTAGAAATCTTAGCCATAAAATCAGAGGCTGGAATTGAAGAGAAATAAAAGAAATATAGTCAAGGGCAAAGATGAATATAGCATCGGCCCATTTAATTTCTCTAGACTCTTCCATAAAGACAAGACATGTAATCTCAGCTAGAGCTGTGGTATTTAATGCAGAATTCCCTTAGTTTTGTTTCAAAGCTACAAACAAGACAAAGTAATCTTCCTTTACCAGTGGCAGAGGAGACGGTGATACAACACAACATTTCTTGTTGTCTCTCACATCTCTGACTACAGCATCAAGAACAGCCAAGAACCCGTTTCTTTCGACTGGCTCTACTTTTCCCTCTTTTCTGTAGCTGGTGCACATCATGCAACTTCTGTTTTAGTCTCCGAGGAGAGAGTAGGAGATGTGGGAATTGGTGTAGGATTTGGATTATGGAATACAGCCCTGGGACACAAGTTTAAAGCAAAGGGATAAAGAACAAGGCCTACTCCCAGAGAAACTCTGACTTCAGCTTCCTAGAATATACCCTGCCATATGATCCAAGTCCCATTTCTAGCACAGCCTTTCCTTTTCTGACATACTCAACGGATGCCCTAATACTTTAAACTCAAACTTGAGATTGGATAGTGCCACCAAACAAAATTTTACTGTATCTGTTGAAAGGAAAAAGTTCAAAGGGGAAGAATGACGAGGATGATGGTAGATTCATTCAACGGACCCTGCAGCTGGGAATGCCAAGGCCTGGAGAATAAATGTGGGAACCCCCAATGTTATTTCTACTGCTCTTTGTATTCTCTTTTGAGAAGTAGAATTTCTGTGTAGAGATAACAGGTGATTATGGAGACACTCTTGTGGGCAAGCTTGGGCTCTCTGTCTTGGAGATCATAAAAAGCATGGGAGAGATCAGAGCATGTATGGAAAAAATGTGTGCAAACAGCAGCCTTGCCAACTCCTGGGATGGAATAGTCCTGATTGTACTGGCATTCCCACTCCGGTGCCACTTTGGGATCTTCCAGTTAGTGAGATAATGAAGTAAATTTACTTTTTGAATTTCAGTAGTGGTTTTTTTGGGTTTTCTGGCTGCCTATCTGTGTCAACTCATATTCTCCAAATATTCTGTTTCTAACTTATTTCTACTGTTCATAGACCTAATTCAGCAAAGGACTTCCATTTCAGTGTACACTTTAGCACATGTTTAAATTTAAGAATACTAAATACTTACATAACAATTAGCTCAAACTGGTGTTTTAACTAAATATCTGCTAAATTCTAGCTTAACTTCTGCCTGAGATTGATGTTTTTCCTGGGAAAATATTCCCCGAACTTCAGAGGAGTTTCACAGTGTTGTAAATGAAGTTAGTATTTGACTTTGATGAAAGACTGCAAAGAGGTTGTAGAAATAAATGAAATGTCTGACTCCAACGACATCAGTGAAAAAAGTATATTTAATGGACGAAATTCTGGCTTCACTAAAGTCAAAGACAAAATTGCTATAGAATGCAATAGAGTAAGGATTTCATGTCACATCTCTAGACTCACTGTCCTGGACAGAGCATCAGGCATCTGACTCCTCTCTTCTCCCTGGTGTTGAATAGTACTTTATAAATAGACCAGATGTAGTCAATAGCACCATTTGAAGAAAG
>VZTB01006583.1:252508-285982 GCA_013397245.1 Thryothorus ludovicianus | reverse complement strand
GGGGGAATAATCCTAAGTACTAGTACAGGTTGTGGGCTGAGCTGCTCAAGGGCAGTTCTTCTGAGAAGAACCTGGGAGTATCAATGGATGAGAAGTGTCCAATGAGATGACAATATGGCCTTGCAGTTCATATTTCAGCAATGTTAGATGAATTTAGAAAATACTTTTATATATAATATCTCTAAATATAGAAGAAATGTTCCATGGGTACAAGAGTCCATGTTGTCAACACTGGAGCTACTCAGCTCTTAGTAGGCTCCATAGTGTCCAACGTTTTGTGCAATGTTTTATGCATTTCACTGTAACTGAACAATTGAGCTATATCCATAACATTCCTGTTGATTTGAAATGGGACTTACATCATTATCTGATGATGGATGCAGAATCCCCTCAATTAGTGTGCTGGGGATGCAAAACTGAGACTGTCTGATTTGCCAGAGGGTCATGCTGCCATGCAAGAGACCACAACAAGCTGGAGAAATGAGACAAGAGCTTTCTCAACAGGAAAGCTCAACAAGGAAGTGTGCAAAGTTCTGTATCTGGGAAGGAACAGGTCACGAACCAGCACAGTATGGTAAGACATCTTTGCAGAGAAGGACCAGAGGGTTCTCCTGCACACTTAGTAGAACATGAGCCAGCAAATTACCCTTGTTACAAAGAAGACAAATAGTGCCTGAGCTACCGTAGTAAGAGTGTTTCCAGCAATGTTCAAAAACTGAATGGACACTGTCCTGGACAGCCGGCCTTACTTGAGTAGGTGGCCCTACTTGAACAGGTTCATTTGGCCAGATGACCTCCTGAGATCCCTTTGTATCTCAGCCATTCTGAGATTCCATGATTCTGTGATAACACTTCTGAAAATATAAAAAAATAACATTTATATCCATTACACAGTAAATATTATATTATTTATTATATAGCATATATTATTCTATATATTCTTGAACAAATATGATGTGTATTATTTTAAATATGTGCTACTAATATTATTTTATATTATTATCTTCTTGCATAAATTAAAATTCACACCAGTTCTTTGCTGGTTTTGTTCCTGTTCTGGAATGTCTGTACCACATTTTTTTCAACAAATAAATGTACATATGCCAAAGCTACTTTTTATTTTTCCTAAATTCACACATCAACAAAGAAGAAAAGTGGTTTCTTTGGGTCCAAGGTTTAAGAACAGGGAAAGCTTTATAGATGAGAGGAGTCAAAAAGAATCATGAAGACTATGGAAACAAAGACAATGCTTTGCTATCTTCTCTAATAGCTCTAAAATTGAAAGTGAATTGCAAAGAGTAGGAGCACTATTCCCTTCATAGTAATGCATTAAAATCTTATGAGTTATTTTATGTCTTGATATAATAATCAAGCATTTTAGTTAGCTCTGTGAAAAGTAAAAGAGATTTTCTTAATGAGAAACCTCTTTAACGTTATAAAAAAGAAGAATATTAACAGAATATGAAAATATCAAGTGGTGGGAAAAAGACAAAAAATAAAACTGCTTATAATTTTAATTTTCAGTAGAAACTCCAGTGAAATTTAAACACTGCAGAGCATTAAAAATCTACTCTAGCTGCATGAGTGCATATGGACATAACACATGCAATATCGTTCTAGAAGTCCTAGCAAAAAAATGGCTAGAGTTTAACTCATCTCACTGAAACAGCCAACAGTTTATAAATCCCAGGTTTACTATATTATTTGATTTACTTATTTATTATAATTATAAATCATAATATTTTTATAATGTTATTCATTGGATGCATATTTTGGACATGTACCTTATGAGATGAATTGGTATGATTTTGAAGGTACTTTCTGGAAATACCTGTCACTAAAGCCAGTGATGGTTGCATTAAATATTAGGCAGAAAGTATAGCAGAAAAAATTAAAAGGAATTTCCTTTCAATCCTTTCAATTGTTTTCTGCCTCAACCCGTATTCTTTCAACCATTTTTTACCTTTGCAGCCCAGTCCATTTGCCTCCTAGCTTCTTGGACCTTGGTGAAGTTTAACTTTCTGTAGCCTGAATGTGTTTTTAAGGTAGGCATAAAGAGTTAAAGACAAAACAGTTGATCTTATTGTTAAAAACTGATAGGTATTCACCGATTTGTTTGGAAAACAAATCCAAAGCTATGCTAAAATTTATCTCCAGTGTTAGAAACGATGGTGGTACCAGACTGAACGAGAAATATCTTTCAGAGTACATAATGAGCAACGTTCTAGTTATTTGTGGCTTGTTTGTTTTTAACAAACAGGGATTTTTGCATGCACAACTCTTTAACACTTCCAGAAAAATGCTGTATTCTGCCTCCAAGGGTATACCTTGAAATAGCAAAATGTGGAGAGAAAAATATCCTTCTGCCTGTCCTTCAAGTGATACGGTCCACAGATCTGTTACAATGAATACTTCAGCTTGCTCACAGGCTTTGGGCAGAACTAGACCTGACAATCACCTGTCATGAAATACTTTCTAAAGCATAGAATAATTCATATCTACTTTTCTAAATTACAGAGACTGTTTTAGTATATGCTGTGGAAAATACACAATAACAGCTTCTACTCTAAAGCATGGTAACTTTCACCTAAATATGTTCATAAACCAAAATATTTCAATAATATTTTCTAACTTTATGTTGCATTAATTTTTTATATGGAGAATACAGTGTATCTGTAGTTATTCTTAAAGAGAAAAAGAAATGCTTACGTGAGTAAGCTTTATTATCCTGTATTTTATTATGAAATCCACAGACACTTTGTAGCAGAATTTTTATGGGAATGATGTCATATCTCTATGTGGACTCCTAATCTTTAAATATAGGCATGAAAATTCCTTAGGTAACATAAATCTCTCTTCTTCTTTCTCATGAACACTAATGTCCATGGAAGAATTCTGTTAAAGAACAATAAACAGAATAGGTTGAGATCAGAAGATCAATATACGCATACTGCTGAATTAATAGGTATTTGCTAGCTCTCGAAAGAGGCCACATAATTACTCTGTTTTAAAGAATGACTTTAAAGCTCAGCTGAAGGAGAAACTGAATCTGCTTATGCAATCAATGTTATAACACATGTGAAGGACTGCTTGTCTAAATTAAAAGTACAAGACCAGTGCATATCTCAATTTAAACAAATAGACAAAAGTTTCAGTTATAATAGTGCACAGATTGAATACGATTCTCCATTCTCATGCCAGATAAAACCATCTGGCACAGTATGACTCATGGTCCTGCAGACAAATTCTCTTACCTCACTGAGAAATGCCTAAATAGCACACTCAATTTACCTAGTAGGGTTGATCTCTAATCTGCACTGAGTTCAAACATTTCCTGTGGAATTTTTAGGACACAACTATTTGGTCAAGGTCAAAACTAATGGAGACCAAGCTAAGAATTAAACAGTATGAACAATCCACACCAACACTCATCCTGTTTAGCTTACAGTTAAAGGTATAAATGTGCACATGCGAGTCTATTAGGATGCTTGTCAAAAATAAGTATACAAACATATCCTGTACAGTTTTTGTAACATGCAGAATGACTGCCCAAGGATATACTGCTTAAGCTTAGAGTTTTGGAAAGTACATGCTCCCAAGGCACATGTTTGTAAGGATTGTGTATAGTTTTGTTTCTTTACTAGGCTGAAAACATTATCTCTGAAAGACATGATTTTTTTGCTCTGACACTTCTGTGTAATCACAATGATGCCCTTCTGGAGAAACTAGAGTTCATTTCTTTACTAATTTAACAAGGTTCTGCTTCAGCCAGTGGGATATGTTCTGTTTATTGATTTACCTTTTGGGATCATCAAAGGCAACAATTACCACATACACTCCAAAAGGCACAGTATAATCTTTCTGTGGTGCTTGGGCATATAAAGCTGTCGAGTTAAGTGAATAAAGCTTGAAAACAATAGCATTTAGTGTTAGAAAGATAGACAGTAACTGACTTTCTATTCCAATCTTTCATATTGTCCAGCTGCTCTGGTACAGTCAGATCCTACCCTGAAGGATAAACAAATCTTTTATAGACAGTTAAATGAAATTGGGAGGTGACATGTTGTACCTTCAAAGCCTGGTTCTAGGCTCACATCTTTTGCACCTATGCTGGACCTAACTGGGAAGGTTATGCAAAGTAGATACCATCTGGAAATCTCTGTAAATCCTGGAATCTCAGCGCTGTAAACAGAGGCTTTTTAAAGAAGTGCACACTAAACCTGTCTGAAAGGGAATAGAGAATCCTAACAGCTAAATTCTGTAAATGTGTAGAATGTGGTCCATAAAAGCAAGGAATCTTGATAAAGAAGAAATCTATGAAGTACTTTTCTATATCACTATTGCTTATGTTCAATTTATTGTTCAGTCCAAAATCATACTTCTCAGCTATGAATTCTATATATTCAAACCCAATTTACAATGTCATCACAAAATCTGAAAAATTTACATGTATACTTAGTTGATATCACCAACACAGCTACAGGAATGAGGGTGTGCAGGAACTATCTATCTGAGAGTGTTTTCATTAACCATGACCCCTAGGCAAATATTCTACGTTGAGGGAGCATTCTCTGATCCTGCCAATATGGGAGACATCAGTAGGCATACACTCTTACACAGTCCATTTTCTGCAGCTGATGTACAGCAAGATTTCTACATTAATTCACTGTCTAGTTTAGATATCCATCTGGATACCCTTTAAGTGTCACCAAAAAGACATAAATTACACCTGCATAAACGCCTTCTCAAATTTATAGAAAAACCTGATTTAGATTTATCCCTAATGTACTGTTGTAACTTGTTTTCTATACTTTGTGTCATCTTACAAGGGCTGATTGCAGTCTTGTCTGCCTCTCTTTACGAACGAACTTTAAATGTACACACATTCCCTAGACTCCTTTTTAATCATTCTTGGCAATACAGCTGTTTACAGGGCTAGCTATCGTGATGTTTCCTTGTCATGTTTGTGTCTAGGTGCTGTAGGAATGTTATATAAGCTCCAGATTAATCCTTCTTGACTTATTTCTGTGTATAGTTTTGATCCAATAGTGTAGAATGCTTCACAACCCTATGAGAAAAACACCAAAGGACATCAATTAAAAAAAAACAAAAACAAAAAACCAAACACAAAAACAAAACCCCCCAAAACCCAAACAACAGTTGTAAGAATATTTTCAGTTATTTACATGAATTCATAATATTTTCTGAAGTTTTATCTACTTAAAAAGTTAGGAGTTAGAACTATCTAATTCTAGTCTTTTGCAGAATTATTTTAGCTTTAGTTCTTATCAGAAATCTAATTGCCTTTTAAAAGAAACTAATATTTTATTGTATTTTGAGATTACTGACAGAACCTCAAAAATAGTGCTGTGGCTACGGACTGTAATTATTGATAATTGCCACTGTTTATGTGCAAAATTGTCTGTTCTTATGACACAGCAAAATCTACAGAAAGAGGTTTAATATGTGTTGAGTTGTTGAGGTTTGGATCAGTAGGAAAAGGGTAAACCCCCCTTCCTCCAAAATAGTTAAGTAAAATTTAACATTAAGTAATGATACTTTCTTTCAGGATTCCAGAGTTCATGTGCAACAATGTTTCTTTTAAAAACAGGCTTCATATCAAGACTATCTTTAAAATGTGTCAGAAAGTACATATCCATTAAACTAATATAGATATTACACCTTCTTTCCACAGTGTTTCCTGACATCTCAGCTCTCACTGGTACTTCTCCAGAGCGGCAAGGTTAGTCAGGTCTGAAGTTGGCATAAATGAAATAAGAAAGTTCATCCCACTGCTATGAAAAACTTTCATCTGATTGAAAACCTATTCCACCATCCCTTCTTGTAAGGAAGATCAGATAACTAAAGCCAATATAAAGAGCTGGTTAATATTATCTGGTGGAGAATATTATTATTTCTCAAAGACAGAGAACAAGGAAAGAACTCTTTGAATCTCTTCCCCTCCCCCTCCCATTTTTCATTATCTTTCCCTTTCTTTTTCTTGATTCTTTCCTTTGCTTCTTTCAAGACAGGGTAGGACTCGATATTTCTCCCTCCTCTGTTGCCATCTAGAGGGGAGCAGAGCGAAGAGCTGGTGCCAGAATGCAGAAGGATAGACCAGGACATGGTCCAGGTGGGCAGGAGCTGACAGGAACTGGGTGTACAAAATCGTGTAGGGATGTGGGAGCACATGGGCTGCTGTGTGCACAGATGGGAAACAGCCCCCACAGCACAGGCTTTTAGCACATAAATTCTCCAAAATGTCCAGACAGAAAGAGCTCAAATATTAGTTTCTCATCTGTTCATTAACAATATTATTGTTCCTGAGAATGCTCTAATTGATGTGCTTACAACCAAGGGATTGACATGCATTACGTACATTATAGTTTTAATCTAAGATACAGACTCACGTGCTGATATGTCTGAGCAGCTCAAAGAAGCTATGCAAGAAAGATCTCTGTTGCTAGCAGCCTGTGTTATAGGTCAATACTGTTAAGTAAAGAGGATAAATTAATTTATAATAAAAAGGATTAAGATAATTCAAGCGAGTCAGGAATCATATCAGAGAGAAATAATCCTACCCGATTTTTTACAACAATTGGAAAAGAAATCTAAATTGGTCTGTTTCTACCACCAGAAAAAACAATTTGAAATACCTTACAATTTGGAAGAATCCATTTAGCTTCTGTCCAGATTCCAAAGGCAGAAAAATCGATGAATGCAGATACCAGCAAAATTTGGTAAAATGCCTTCACAATACCAAAAATGTTAGAAACAACAACAAAAACCCTCAAATGCTGAATAGCTGAGGGGATGCTGTTTTCTACCCCAGAGATATCAGAAATATCTCATATAATCAATGTATGAAGCTGTATTATGTACTCATTAAAAAAATACTCAAGTAAAAAAAAACCCAATATGTTGCATTCACTGATTTGAATATTGAAAAGTAAAATCCTACTTGATTTCAGATTTAGTTTTGTAGTGGTAGAGAAACTCTTGCTGTATCTGTTATTATTGTTATTGTCACTGATAGTGTGATATTAATTACTGTAATTTAGTTTAATCCAATTTTAAACTGTAAGCTTTAAAATTCAAACATTTTGTACTTCCACAAATGTCTTTTTAAAATACATTTTCTATTTTCAAGTCCAATTTTTTCCCATCACTTAAGTTTTCATTGAAAACAGAAATTAGACATAGGCTTAAGTACATTTAACACCCCTTAAAAATTTTATATGTGCCTTTCAGATTAAAAGAGAACATTCAAAAACCCTATACAAAGTAATCTATATTTTATAAAAGTGTGCTGTGCTTTGAGGGGTGTCAAACACTTTAAATTCAAATGTCTGACAGGAGTGTTAATGGGTTGAATGCCATCAGATTTGCAGTTTGTAGTAGAGAAGCAAGTTTGAGTTCTTTTTTAAAACAAATTGATATTTAACCTTTACAGCTATTCAAGGCCTCCTATTGCTGACAGTTGCACTTGTTCCACGTTGGCTGAATTTTAAGCAAGTCAGTAATACTTCAGGTTTTATCGCAGCTATTTACTAGAGTGCAAACAGTGACCTCCACATGACAGCAGCAGAAAAACGTCTTTTTGAGACATTGTTGCTGTATTGCACACACTATGCTCAGCTCCTTAAAAATACTTTGGCAGTTCAATAACTAACATCTTCTGGGCTACTTTTTTTTTTTTTCGGTTGAACTATCAGATTCAAATCAGAAGCTCGAGCTCATTATGAGATTTGTATGTTTAATACAAGATTTTTAAACTGATTGTCTATGTACATTATCAAGGACAAATAAAAAACAACAAAAAATAGGCTGGAACTATCAAGTTGAATGGTGCTTAAACTTACAGCAGTTTTGACTTTGTTCCAATACTTCAGACAACTCTAAGCAAGCTACAATTTTTGCACAGCATGATGCAATACAGATGTGGCACCTCAGTCCTGCATTTGTAAAAAACTTCAGGCTTCAGGCTTGTTAGATTGGCTCCCTCAGATTTAATTTCTTTCTGAAACAGTCTTCTAAAAGGCCAAGTAAATAATTTATTAGAATGGAGGCCACTAAATTTATGAAAGGAATTTTGTGTGGTTATATCTGATAATAAGAAGGGACACTATTTAATGGTCTAAGACTCATTTTCATTTTGAGGACATCTGGACTGTGACAGTGAATGCTCATATTACTTTGCTAGTCCAGATTAAGTCATTATTAGGGTTTTTTTTTTGAGTTGCCTTAAATGAGTTTACAAATGCCTAAGAGTTAGAACATCCTGGCGTGGTAGAGGAACAAGAATCCTGAGCTTTCTAACTGAATAAAAGTTCTGGTGTGTGCTTTGCCTAAATATACTACTTGAATCCTATCTGGTGACTGGGGCAAAACAGAAGAACAAGCATATAATTTATGATAGCTTGTTTCATAAATCTATTTGATAATATGATTCTACAAATAATCTCTCTAAAAAAATGCCTAATTTCTGTATCTCAAAGACAAAAAACACTTTGCAGTGTCTGAGATACATTCTTCAGGGTATCAAACACCAAGTCTTCTGTTGACAAAGACATGCCTCCAAAGAGTTACACCTGGCTTCTACATGCTGAGCAAGGGATTATCCATGACTCATAGGACAAACATGGTGTAAATGTGTATTTCCAGCTATGCTTAAGGCTAGTATTTTTAAATATTTCAGTTGTGAGCAATTTTGCAAGATGAAGGGAAAGACAGCTATCCTAATAATTAGTCTTCTTTAGTTTTTTTAAGCTTATGAACTTGACTTAGATTCTTTTATTAATGATCCCTAGCCAAAGACGGTCTGCATTCCTCTCTTTAAGTGAACTTAAAAACACAGTTCACTTTTTTTATCCATTACTACTGCTGCAGATCTACTCCTCTTTTGAATAGCTACAATACTTGCCCAGGAAATCGGTGATGTGTTCAATTTCCTTTTCAGCTTCATCTTCTACTTCACAAGGTCATGCTCACTCTGATGGATTATAGAACAAGACAAACTGGAAAAGAAAAGAGAAAATGGAATGCCTCTCTTGTATTAGCTCACTGCAGGCAGAAATGCAGGATTTATGAACATAAGAGAAGATCAAATAAATGTAAGCCTAAACATCTGGTAGTTATAATCCTGAAACCCCTCAGGTTGAACTTAGGTCTCTCTTCTCTCACTTAAGAAGTCAGTGCTTTAATAACCACGTTGAGACATAAAAGCATGTGTGACCCTTGATGTACATTAACTGTTGCTATTAAAATGGGTAGACTTCTACAACTTGGGATGTAACTAGAATTAGACCTAAGTGACTCTGAAGTTTTAGTTCATGATGGAAATTACTTTTGAGTGCTTGCAAGTGAATCTGCCAGTAGAACAATCCCTATAAAATAGATAACTTTTTTTTTTAAACACCTGAGTTAATTCACTGGCCCATTAATAAAAGCAGCATCTCCACATGGGAGGTAGCCTCAGTTTTTAAGGAAGAATAGGTTGCTGCTAAAATGCATGCAACTTTGGGACTTTGCTGTTGCTTTCAATTCTGTATTCAAAGAGCAGCAGCATTTTGAATGCCAATGCAGATTGATGTCATCACTAACAGGATAAGCATTTTGAGTGGCACTCAGTGAATGATTGACATTGGGTACACAGCAAGTTCTTATTCTGTCAGAATCTGGCTTGTTTCTAGGTGTCACAGTTAATCCACTGCCAGTTATTTGACAGGATTGTACTTAGTGCCGGATGCCAATCTCCAAAATGTTCATGATTAAGGCTGCATACAAATGCTATTTATTCAATTGAATAAACAACAGTTCCACTCGTACAAGAAAAAGAAGGAGTACAACTCTCCATACAAATATATTATTTCCACACAAAGTAGTTAATCATAGGATAACATGGGACACCAAGATGTTTGTGCTGAGTATGTGAATTGGCAATCACCAACCCTTCAGGGTTGACACCTGCCTTTGTGGAGTGTAATGCCACCAGAAGAGCTCTTCAAACAGCAAGGAATCAGTAACTGCCCTGGATATACAAAAGGAAAAGCATGTTGAGCTCTCAATATCTTGGCCAGCACAGCAAGTGCTAGGACCCTAGAATTTCTCTTTGAGAGTTTTGGTGCTCCCACAAGTTCAACAGCTGAAACGTGATCTTTGAACAAACTCTTGAGCACCTGCAATGTTAGAAGTCTTCTGAAGTGATGAATAAGAGAGAAAGATAAGGATGTCATCCTACCTTCCCTCCCCATGGTTCAGGTTGACTGGATCTATGCATTGTTCTGCAGAAACATTTCTTACATGCTTCTGCAGCTGGCATAGTTATGAAACAAGCCTTTCTAAACACACCAGAGATGTGAGTCAAAAGAAGTATGAAATACTTAAAGCCTGCTTTCTGTATAAGCACAAACAGCTTTTTTGTGATAACTGTGGAAACTCTGGTCAATGATTTCCAAGACAGCACAGCAGAGGAGTCAAACTAAACAGACACAAGGAGACTAGCTGAAAAAATGAGAATGCAAAAGGACAAGAAAGAATGAATTGAGGCATAAAATGATAATCAAAGAGTAGAAAATGGAAAGGAGAAGGTGAAAAAAAAGACAGTGATGATACAAATGGAAGCTTCTGACAGTGCAAATGAAACTCGCTAGATGGAAATTTTTTGCCTCACAAAGAGATATTTTATTTATTCATTTTACCTCAATCTGTGGAAAAATAACCACTACATTTCTCTTTGGCTTCTTTCTTCCTCAAAAAGTACGTGGTCTCATTTGCCACCAGTTATTGGTTATAGTACTTCCCAATCTTAGTACCAGAAATGAGGTAAAATTGTAACAGTGAAGTTGTGGCTCTGATGATGATGATCTCTGGTGGCAGTTATACTTTCATCCTTTAGCAAGTTATTCTCGGTCTTCTTAGACACTACACAGAGTAATTTTTAGTCTCTTCTGGTCAGAAACAGAAGAGTGTTAAAAAAAATACATCCAGAACATGGCCACTGATTATCACTGTTGGCTTTTTTCCTTCCTCTTGTTTGTTCCTTGGCTGGGTGATTTTTCACTTGTATAATACACCTTAAAATGTAGTATAATTTCTCAAAGGAAAACCAGAAGTTATAGGGTCAGGTTAGTCAAATGTTTGATATACATATCAGTGGACCAGTACTGCACTAAATTGAAGTCTTTTTGGTGTACATATATTTAATATACTAACCCAGAAAAAAGGGAACAGAAAATATACATATATGCAGCCAAAATGTTATTGTTAATCTAATGTTGTAACAGCCTAACAGTTAAAGTTAACATAGAAAATTCTTACCAAAATACAGACATAATTATTATACATAAACTTCCTGGTACTTGTGTATTCTACCCTTGTAATGTTCCTTCAGGTCCTAAGATTATGGTCTTTGTCTTCCTGAAGAGCAAGAAATGACAGTCACCATCAACATCCTTCAGTGGACTTCAGTGTAAGGAGTTTAATATTCAAAGTCAAAGCTACTTCCTCTTAGACTTAAGATGTTTGAGTGCATTTTTAAAATTTGTTACTACTTATGGATTCCCTCTGGCTGCTCACAGCTGAATCCAAGGGTGGTCCCACAGCCTTCACAGGCTCAGCCACCCCACAGACTCTTTTAGACAGCAACTACGGACTGAACCTTCCCACAGAGACCCTGGCAGAGCTCATGCTCAGGCAGAGGAGGCAACAGGTCCTAAGGGAGGAGCTGAAACCAGCTCAGCCCAGCTCCAGTCAAAGTCCCTCAGCACAGGGTAGAGCCTTTCTTCAGATGTGAGACACAGCTTAAATTGGTGGGTTTCGTAACACTGATGGATTTGTCCTTTTCCCTGCTCGTCAGATGTGGCTGCAGCAGGTCAGTGGGGGGTGTGCACTGGCTGGCAATACTTGTGTGCACCCCAACATGCACATACACTTAATACTGAAGACATGCAGATAAACCACACATCAGTACAGGGCATTGTCTTTTCAAGTACCCACATAACCACACAAAGTACTGACACAAGTATGAAGAAAAATTTATCCAGATTTAAAAGTCTTACATTTCCATTTAATATAATCCTTAACCTCCTTTGCAAAAAGCTCCTTTTGTACTGCAATGCATTCAGAATAGACTTTCTTTAGTTGCCTCACCTTGATGTGAAACATTAAAAGTAGTCATTTCAGGTATGCTTCAGTTTCACTGATAAGATAACCAGGGTTTGGTCACCTATTGTACTACTTCTGATATTTGGTGCTCATTGTATTTACTGCAAATATATTTTAATTGGATAATCTAGCACTAACAATGGCAAAATCATGTTTATTGAGCTACTGCAGAAGAAAGACCCACAAACGGAAATATGGGGTTTAGACATAAAAGAAAAAGGAGGGAAAATAGTGTGAGGATGGTTGCCTAGGAAGATTGTGGAGTCTTTCACCTTTGAAATATTCAAAATCTGATTTGGCATTGCCCTGAAGAATTTGCTGAAGTGGACACCCACCACTACAGCAGAAAAGTTGGACTACTTGAGCTCTGGAGGTCTCCTCTGACTCGACCACTGTGTGAAAATGCTGAAGTGCCACAAAGAAGTCAAAATTTGAAATATCCATGCCTGGTTTTTCACTTGAAGTAAGATATTGATATCATCATTAAATCTTCTGCTTACAGGAAGTTAGTTTTGAAACATAAATTAAAATTGCCTTGTTTTCTTCATCATATTTTCTGCAAATCTGCATCCCTTTGCATTTTCTGATTCTCCTATAGTTCATGATGAGTATACAGGTCTTTTATGATATTGCATTTGTATTTTTAATATTCTGTACTTACACAGTCAGGTAATCCATTTATCATCTACTCCTTTAGCGTTGGAAGTTTGTGGCTCTCAGACATTTGACTCTGAGTGATCATTCTAGCTTACAGAGACAGTCTTCTTTATTTAAAACAAAGAACCACTATATTCAGCACATTCATTAAATGCAACACAGAAACAATCCCTATTCTTGGAGCTTAATGCTTATCTGGATAGCTGAGTGATATTGACAACAACCTAACAGGCTTGTTAGAAATAGTTGCATAAAGTTGCAAGTTCTGTGTTTTTTGCTAAACTTGCCCAAACTTGAATAAAAAAAGTTGTAATGATTGGGAGGAACTTTTTCTTCTAGAAAATGTGCTCAGTCGGTCATGTAAGTTCTTTAATTTAAAAGTCATCAAGATATCAAGCTGGGGTAATTTGACTTGTCCCACTTCTTAGAACACTCCTTTTCTAAATACAGGTTTGTTGGTGTGTGGCTTGTTTGGAAAAGAGTGACCAGGACATGATAGTTTGGGTGCATGCTAGATTGACCATAACTGAGAAATTCTTTACAGAGACATTTTAGATCCTACTGAAGAAAAATGTTCTATTATCATCATTAAATTAGTGGAAAACTCTGACTCAAAGAGGGTTCTGGTAAAATTGGATTTTACAGGAAATTAAATCACTCCAGAGGACGCTAAAATGTGCTTTTGTAGAATTCTATGCTCTTCAAGTGTTTACTCCATCCTTCTCACTTATAAATGAATTGTCTTTGGGACAACCACATATGTAAGAAATATGATTATCATAACTAAGTGATTGGTGAGATGGAGGAACTGGGTTTTCTGACATGTAAAGATGAATGGGTGACATTTGAACCTGTAAAGAGATTCAGATCAAAGTTTTGATCTAAGAGATGTAGATAATGCATCTGGGATTAAATAAATCCTTAAAGGCTGCCAATTCACATGAAAATGATATTACCCAGTTTTTGAATCCACTTGGACACAAAACTGACAAATTTTTTAAGAAAGTCTTGTTTGCTCCCTTTCAGATTTGTTGAAATTCAAGAAAAAATATTTTATGCAAAAATCCTCCAATCTCTACATTGAATACTCTCTTTGAGGTACATCTTCTAAGTATTAGCTAAAATATTAAACATTAAAACACTTTGATAAAGATTAATTCACCTTATCCTTTAAGCATCATGGGATTTTGATCTAGTTGCCTCTAATAGCTAGCATCCCTTTTTTATTTTGTAGTGGTTTAAATTTAACTTTCAGTTTAAATTCACTAGAAAAAAAAAAAATATTATCAATACTTTTAAACATAAGTTTTTGCTTATGTATAGTACTATGTTAATAGGTATGTAAACTTCCAGCTGGCAATCCTTTCATTCTAGCAAGGGGAAGAACTGTTTTGTTCTTGTTCTGAGTTCTTTTTGATGTTGTTTTTCTGAATAGTTGAAAAGGTGCTGATGAAATTTGAAGGCCAAGTTATTTGCATGGCAAATAAGTTTAAATTTGATGCCATAGCATTGACGGATGATCATTTTCAAATATCTATCATGTATGTAGTGGTAAATGTCAAGCAGTACTTACTAAGAAAAGATCTTTCTCCTGAGAGTTATTATGATTTTGAGAAGAAGAAAACCAAAAAAAGTATAGCAGACATTCCACTAATGAAAAATTACTCTTTTTCTGAATATACATGTTAAAAAGGCCCATATTTTCCATTTTATGACTATATTCTCTAGGAGAGACATGTAAATTTCTTCTGGTTACTATGTGAATTTATTGAAAGTCACATTTTATATATAAAATTGAGCTTTACATAGGTTATAAATAATTAATATTTGAATAAAAAATCAATAATAAACATTAATTGAGTTAATATTTTTAGTCTGACAAAAGAGAGGTGTACATTATATATTTTATAATACATCTTCAACATTATTAGTAAACCTATGCTATTTCTGTTTGTCTTTTTAATTATTATTAATAAATAGAATACAAAATAAAATAATGTCTAATTGTTTGTACTAAAGATTAATTTCAAAGTTTTCAATATTAATATACCACTATATGAGGTATTACACAAATCCAAACAGACATCTTCACCCAGAGCATTGGTATTTTTCCACACTAATTTTAATACTTATTTATTGTTTATGATGAGTCATACAATGAAAATCAATGTTTATTAAATCTGTTGAATCCATTAAATTTCGGAAGCACTATTTGTTTATAAAGCTTTGCATAAACCTTTGCAAGAAAGGTATCAAAAACGAGACTGGACAGAAGCACAATATAGGTGTTGATACGATTGGAAGAGTGTCACCACAGAACAGATACTGGTATTCCCCAACTGTCCTACTATGCTCAATATTGTTTGGATTCTGGTGGTATAAATATAGTATTTGGATTGTTATATTGGATTTTCATGGCAATGTTCTGGTAGTGGGTCAGCTGTAGGGATTACTCCTGTAAGAATCTGTTAGAAACTTCCCACATGTCTGATGGAGCCAATGTCAGCCACCTCCAAGATGGATCTGCTGCTGGCCAAAGCTGAGACAATCAGCAATGTGGCAGTACCTCTGGGATAGCACAGCTAAGGCAGGGAGGGAATAACAAGTTCATCCAGAGAGACAGGAAGAGTATGTCAGAGAAACAGCCCTCAGATGCCAAATTCAGTGAATAAAGATGGGGCAGGAGAAGCTCCAGGCACCAGAGGCATTCCCTGGCAGCCTGAGGTGCAGCCTATGGTGAGCCAGCTGTGCCCCTGTAGCCCATGGAGGTCTGTAGGGAAGCAGAGATCCACCTGCAGCCCCAACACCAGAACAGCTGGATGCATCCAAAGGAGGCTGTAACTCTACACTGAGGCAGGTTCTTGGCTAGACATGTGGATCCATGGACAAAGGAGTTCATGCTAGAGCAGGTTTGTTCGTAGGACTTGTGACCCTGTGGGGGTCTTTTTCTAGAGCAGCCTTTTCCTGAAGGACAGCACCCCATGAGAGACACACACTGGATCAGTTTGTGAAAACCTATATCCTGTGGGAAAGACCAAATAACCAGAGTTGGAGAAGTTTGTGGAGAATTGTCTCCCATGTAAAGGAACCCCATGCTGGAGCAGGGGAAGAATGTGAAGAGTTTTCTCCATGAGGAAGGAGTAGCAAAAACAATCTGTGGGATGAGCTGACTGCAGTTCCTATTCCTCATCCCTCTATGGGGAGGATGTAGAGAAAACCAGTAGTGAAGTTGAGCCTTGGAATAAAGGAGCAGAGGCGAAAGATATTTCTAAGATTTGATTTTATTTCTCATGATCTGATTGCATTAGTACTAAATAAAACTAATTTCCCCATATCACATCAGACTATCCATGATGGTAATCCTGTCGTAATCTCAAGCCATGAGACTTTAATCATATTTTTTTCTCCCTGGAAATCTGAAGAAAGGGAGTTATAAAATATTTTTAGTGACATCTGGCATCCAGACAGGATCAATTTAGCATAGATTCTATATCCCATATAATTACTCGTACAAATATGTCCACTTAGGAGATATTAAAAGCTACTGCAGTGAGTACCAACTCTATTTTAAAAGCTCTTACTGTTATTTAAAATATAAAGACCTGGTAAAGGAAATTAGAAAAAACACATCTGAGATGATAGTACTTGATCACACTAACTTCAGAGGAAAAAATTAATTAAAAAAAGGTTTAACATCTTTTAACAAAATTGAAAAAACCTCCAGAATTTAACTAATTTCCAACTGTCAGGATCATACAACTAAGCAGCAGTGGAGGTTAGTAATTAGTTTAATTGTGGTGTTCAAATGAGATTGTTATTGTAACGGGATGGTACCAGCATCCCACAGTTCCTCAGACAGACAAGTCCTAATGTAATGCACTATACTTTGAGGGAAATGGAGAATATTCTTGAAACTTATTTTGCAAACACCGATTTCTGTTTTAGTATAATGGCAATTAGAAAGGAAAAGGATGAACATCTGCGATATGTTCAAAGATATGTCAAGGATGATCCTTTATACCTGGTAGGTTGCCTGGATCTCAAGACAGTCTAAGGAACCAAATGGTATTTATTCCTCATGGGGTGTTATTACCCCCCCCAGCTGAAACTCCCTTGTTCCCTTAATCCAGACATATTCCTTCATGATGACACCTGGACTATGAGAAGGACCCAAGGACAGTCCTTTGAATCTCTCAGTCAGACAAGGGTTTGATAAACAGCAGGGTAAAAGGTGAGCTTGTAAAACAGTTTTAGTTTATATTGGCTTAGAGACAAGAGGGTTGGAAACAAAATGCCAGAGCAATTACATGTTCCTTTGAAAGAGAAATTGAGATGCATAAAATTGCCATAATTATCTTCACTGACTCAACTTATTCTAAATTCATTATTTTTTCCAGTTTATCATATGAGTTCAAATGTGAAATGACATTATCACTAACTGAACATTATTGAGGTTAGATGATAGAAATGCATTCTTTTCTTTAATCTGATTTTTTTTATTGGTTATTAAAGGTACGTCTCAAAGGATGTATAAATTATTTGCAATCAAAGTGCTTGTCAAAAAAAAGAACAGAAAAAACCAAAATGACAATTTAAAAATAGAATTATCTTTATCAATTTCTTAATTCAAGGCAGCAATAGATATAAGCATATAGTAAACATGCAGTAAACTTGATTAATATTGAATATAATTCTGTACTTGTTGTAAAAGCTCTTATTCTACACTTGCAAAAAAATAAAAGGCATCACCACAATGATGCAAACAAATATCAGACTATTGTGGTTTGAAATAGACAAGAGTTGTTATACCTTGTAACTCAAATAAAAGTCTTTAAAGAATCTTCTTCATTTTATTCTTCAAAATTTGTTATCCCACATTTTCTTGCTGCTTATTATCTCATGAATTATGTTTATGTGCAAGAGACAGGTAGGGAAAGGGGAATGATCATGAAAGGTGAGGAAGGGGGAAATCTACTGTCATATAAAAGCAAGATTTTAACTTTTTCTCATTCATAAAAATAGGGACAATAAACAAATCCCCAATACATAAACAAAGAACCCCTCCTCCCTCCCAAACAGACCCCCAACAGTTAATCCCAGCAGTTACCCTTAGGGTAATTATTTACCATACTCACTTTTTACTCCTTTTTAAATTTGTAAGGAAAACCAGTGTAAATGCTAGTTGTGGAACATTAGCTGCCATTTTGAACCCAGGAAATGCATGACTTAATGTTTTGTGTTGGTTTAAATAAGGCATCCACATCCCATTCCCAGTGGTAAACATGTTGTTCCTGCCAGTTTTGAGGTTGCATATGCCTTTGCTACTGTGACCTGGCAGTAATGAGAAGTTGTTATTTATAAAGGCAATTAGAAATGACCAAGAGACCCATTCAACTGCAATGTTGTAAAATTACTCAACATGAGTAGTTGGCCTAACAGGAACACAGGACTGCAAGAAATATTTGCAAATAATGTTTTTATTTCTTTATGCCATAAAATAAAAGAAAAAGGAAACATGAAATTTAATTTTTCTTCTGTCTATAAACACTAGATGGAGAATAAGAATATTACTCAAGTCAAATAAAGTAGTCTGAACTAGTAAATAAATGGTGTCAAAAAACACGTATATTTCTCTTTCTTCGAGTTAAACTAAAAATAATATCTGCAAGAACACTCTGCTTGTGATAACTGGACACCAAGTGGCTGTTGTTGGAAAGGCCATTTCATTAAAAATTGTAATTCTGAAGCCTGGACACTGCATTATCTTCCAGGTACAATGGCTTCTGCTGAAGTCAGAATTGTGAAAAAGCGTGCGTCTAGTATTCACAACATGCTATACTTAACTGAAAGATTGAAAATTAATTTTAAAGCCGATAACATTTAATGAATTATTCTACAATAAGAAGTTCATATTCTAGCCCTGGATTTGAGCAGTAGGAAGCCAAGGGAAGTGATACCGTGCTGGTGCTGGTGTGACACAGCTGGACTACTGTCTCCAGTGCTGCTCTTCCTGGTATGGCAGAGACCAGTAATACAGATTTAAAAATTCTAGATGAAACATTAAACTTATATCAAGAACAAAACAATATTTTAAAGAAATAGTTTGAAACTTTTCTAAACGCAGAAACAATTTCTTTAAACACTACCAAAAAATACTTAATTTTAATTATTTGCAGAAATAAGTAGCAGAAGAATTAAATCAAATCAGTAAATAAATATACAAAAGGAAATTTATTTTAGAAAGGAAATATAATTAAGTAACATATAATTTTAAATTGTCAGAACTTGTTTTACATATTGCCAAAAACACAATTTGTCATTTGTTTGGCATAGATCAGGTTGTTATTTGCACAACATAAATAGAAACCTGCACTGGCATTTCACCAAACTGAACTGAAACATGTGTGATATATGGCACGGTTTTCTCCAAGTGTCATCTAATTTTCTCTTCTGATACTCTCCTCTGAACCGCAGAATACATTCCCATGCCATAAGAATACATTTGAATTTACTTTCTAGTTTTCAGATTTAAGACACTATAGATAACAGCTTAATAAACCTCATTTTTAAGAGTAAATGGGAATTTCTAGTCTAACGGCTTAGAGGTTTTAACTCATTACTGAACTAATTTAGAACTGTGAAGAAAAGAATCAAGAGATTCAAAGCACACGAGTAAGTTAAGGCAATCATGAACCTTCCAAAGAAGAAAGAAAACATGATTTTATAATAAAGAATAGGGAAAATTAATCAAAACTTGAAAGAATTTTCCAGAATATTTTCCAGTTTAGGATGAAGATTAATCTCTGTATAATACAGAGAGAGTATTATTCACACTGTACACCAACTACTGCCTTTGAAAAATATGTATAAGTAGAAAATAATGAATTTAAAGGTTATCATGTCTGCAAATGACTACAACTCTGAAAGCAGAATGACAAAAATTTACATTAGTAGATTATTCTATGACAAGATAAATTAGTTACTTCATATTCTTTCCTTAAAAATTTATCTTTAGTACTCAAAAAAGAATTTCCATTTGCAGAAATAACTAGGTAATTAAATAGTAGTTAAATTAATTCATTACTTTGCCTAATGCCACATCATTGTCTAGGTCTTCCCAAAGAGCAAGTTCTGCATAAAACAGCAAATGAAGTGAACCCTCAGAGATACTGAAGGTGCACAAAGCATCTAAAGGATTTCTTGATAAACTATTAATTATTAAATTCCCTTCTTACTCTGCAGAGTAAGTGAAAAAAGTAATTCTTTCCTTCACCAAATGAAAAACAGGGAAATAAACAGCAACGAATTTCTGGGTTTAGTTTTTGTTCTGGGTTAATTTGTTGTTTTGGAGGTTGTTTTAGAAGGCAAAACAAAGATTCTCGAAGTATATACCCCAGCAAATCCAATAGAAAACTTAATAAATGTGTTTATACTTATGCAATATTTGCAATATTTGTACTGGTATCCATGAGTGGCTTCAATGGTGGAAGATTAGCATATATAATTATGATACCATTGGTATCTATGAAAATACTCCATGAGTGCCAGGGAGTAAAGATTTCCCATTTCAATTTCCATATTCCTTCAGCTTATCCTGTAACTAAAACTTAATACTTGCTCATAATGTTAATTCTTTCTTTTTAAATTTTAATGATGTTTAACTTTCTTTGATTTATATACTGTCAAAAACTGAAGTTTTAAACATCTAAGCAAAATTAATTTTTGTTCTATACGTTTACCAAACATTCATATTCTGAGACAGATTCTTAGAGAAAAAATCCGTTGAACTACATCGGGTTTCTGCTACAAAGTGTATTAATATGTTACAGAAATGTTTTTGAAATTGAATATTTTCCATTTTTAAAGACAGTTTAAAAGCTTTTTATGTGTCTAAAATATCCACAAAGAGGAAATTAATTATAAAGACATTATTTTTACATATTAGTTGTGGTATTACAACTGCTGCTACTGCCACTAGTCATAATTGTAGTAGCAGTAGTAGTAGCAGTAGTAGCAGTAGTAGCAGTAGTAGTAGTAGTAGTGGTGGTGGTGGTGGTCGAGAAACTTTCATTCATTATTAAAATATCAAAAATTATTGAATAGTAAAACAATGCAACTAGTTCCAATGGAAAATACATTAAATTTTATAGTAGTATGAAATAATTCACTTGATTACACATATTGTCCTTAGTCTTCTGCTCTAGCAGTAAACACAGCTTTGAAATTTTTCCTTTCTGTGCAGTTTCTACAGCACCTCCAGTCTGTGCGAATAATTAATAATCTGTAGCCCTAAAGTAATATTATTATGTAGGATAAAATTCACAACTTTTTGTACATAGCAGCACTTTTGAAATGAAAAGCCAATTTTAAACATAGTCTTACTGAGTAACTACAACTTTTTGTCTCACAAACAATAATGTTGAAATGCTATATATAATTAAAAAGAAATATCACTTTGCTGAAAAACTGCTAACAATATAAGGAGAGGATGGAAAAAAAGAAAATATCTTTGGCATGGGAGAAAATTATATCTTTAGGTATCATTTTCCATCTATTTTAACCTTCACACACAGACAACCATTTTATGCAAAAGCTGCATTTATAGTATAAATAAAAAACAAATGATCAAAGAATAGACCAACTAATGAATGTTAAACTAATTTTGTGTCGAAAAAGTGGTGGAACAGCACCATCTGCAGGTGTGTCACTATAAATCTGATGTTCTTTGGGTAGTTAAACTGTTTTAATGTCGTCTGTCCTTTTTGGGTACAGATTTGGCCTTTGCTTTAGGGGAAAATCCAACAGCCCATGAAGACATAGATTATTTTCCAGACAAAATGATAGCTATAATGGAACGTTAACATAACATAGAGGTACAAAAACAAATCTTTTTTTTTTTTTACAAACATTTCGTTTGAAAGAACTCTCTCATGTGAGGCCTTTTCTTGTTAAGAACAGAACAGATCTATTTGTTTAGAAATACATTTTGTATAATTATGTCTTATATGCTGTTACTTGATCTAAAGCATTACTCTGTGTGTTGCAAATACTTTTATCTCTGTAAAATATGACCATGAATCAGATCAGAAAAGAAAAGATCAATATGATGCCATGTAACATGCTTAAGATTTTCTATTGTATCAATTAAAAGTATCATTGCTGCTTAAAAGAAAATAATTGCACCTTACTTCCACTAGAAACTGGATGTCCTTAAAGATCATATTTTTCCTTCACTTCTACCTTCACACCCTCCAAACCATTGTAGCTATTTGGAGTTGAAATAATATTTATTTTGAAAAATAGCCAAATGGTTATGTGGAAAATTCTGGAGAGGAAGGGTTTGAATAATGTGCCATCCATTTGTGCAAGGATTTAATTTTCTCTACATTTTTGAGGAACTCTGAGAACTTTCTTTGTCCAAGAGAATATATTTAGCAGTAATAAATCTTGAATACCGATCATAGGTATTCAAAGTATGTGAATAATTATTTCAATTTCTATAATGCAGAGCTTTCCATGAAAGTTCAAAGATATTCAGAAAGAAATACAATGATATCCCCAGATCCTAGGTTTCTGTATTTATATGTAGATTTAAAGCTGTAACTATTTAATTTGTTCATTTATATCAGAGAATATTCTTCTGACTATTCTTTATTGAATATATGCTTTAAAATCAAGAACAAGCCTTTTACCTTGTTACTCTAGAAAGTGTATCTTGGTGTTTGGAAACGCAGAGCTGTTTTCTGGCATATTTGTCTAAGACTTCCAGGAAGAGGAAAAACATTTTTATGAACAGGTGCAAGAAAATATGCAGCTGGGGCATTTTTCAGGGGAGTTGAGTTTTTTTGCTGAAATATATTAACCCATTAAAATGGAAACCATGGCTATAAATACATAGGGTGGGAGACAGTTCAACTGGGGAAGCTCATTACTGATGTCATCTAATATATATTGCTGTAGTTCTGAAGCATAAAATGTCTCTTTCTTCCTCTATCAGCATTCTATTTCTCCATCTGTCTCCTCTCCATTTCTTCCCCTTAATCATTTTGTTGGCAGGATTTCCTATCATCTACTATTCTACCCACTACAGTGCCTGTTTTAATATTTACAATAAAACACTCGCATCAAAACATCCCATTTCAAAAACAGAAGCAGGCAAGCAGACCGACAAAAAAGGAAAGAAAATAATCTGATAGTTCAGGCATTCTGTAATTATTCAAAAAGAAAGGATTCTAGCAAGTGAGGGAAAGAGCAAATTCAGGTTCTTTCCATTCTAGAAATTCAGATCTCTTCCAGGACTGCTTCAGTAAAGGAATGTGAAAATTTTGTCTCAATATCTTGTGTCTACATAGAGCTGATCTCATTTTAAGTGTCAGTGTGCAATGTGCAACACTTGAAATCAGGAGAAGATTCGTGGGAAGGGCAAAACCTCTGTTCTCCAGCTCTGCTAGGAAAGAAAATATTAAATTTTTGTTTTATTGTTTTGTTTTTGGTAAAACTTCCAAAGTATGGTCAATATGCTGACATTTCAAGATTTAAATAAACATTAAACTTGAAAGTAGTTTGCATTATTTTAGTTATTACATTACAGCATGTCCCCTCCGCCTTTTATTCTGATTTTTTACCTTTTCTCCAACTGAAGCACTTTGTTTGAAGATATAAATCCTAACTTGCTATTGTATAGTGTTTTCAACATCCTCTGATAGAGACTTTAAAAATACTCCTTAACCCTTTATTAAGACAATTTAAATAAAGAAATTGTTTTACAGAAATATTATTTTGTATTACACTCTTTATTTCTTCATTTCTAAATGGAAATAAATCCTAGCAATCTTGAACTATATTTTATTAGGAAACAAAGTGAGGTGCTACAAATAACCCAGACTTGAAGAGAGAAAAAAGACAAAAAATATTTCTGATAATCATAATCAGTGCTTGGGTATTTATGTCATTTACTTATTTTCTAAATATTAATTTAAAGAATATTAACAAATGTTGATACATTTTCTTTTTTAATTTAATTTTTTTTAGGTTTATTTTTATAATTTTTTATTTTAAAACCATCCTTTATGATCTTAATTGTTTATCATTTATAACTTCTTTTTAATAAACACTTGGATTTCAAAGCAGGAAAAACTTTTGTATTAGAATGCATCACACTTAATATCAGAACATTTACTGCATGCAAGATTACTTTCATATGTGGCTCAGAATTGACAGACTGCCTGACAGTCTGGAGGTATTGAATTTTCTATGTGTTTTGAAGTCAGAGGCAAAGTACAGGTAGCCAAAAATTCTGTGTTGGGCCAGGAAAATCTGTGTTGCACCAGATTAATTTAATATCAAATGTCACACAATATTTCTTTCCACAGTTTTGATTTAGAAATGTATGACCTGATACTATTCATTTGCTAGTGCATATAATGCAGTCACAATGCCTTGCCTTTGCAGATGCTCTGTTGGTGGGGAAAAGACAATAATAAATTTGTATCCCTCACCACTATTTGTCAAAATATCTTATAAACCCTTACATATAAATGTTCCACCAGTCCTTAAACCTGTTTTCTGTCTTAGAGAAAACACCATGCAAAATCCCACAGAAAACAGAAGATAGAAGGACAAAGCACAAGGTTTAAGTCATGAGAGTTAATGGCTGTTAAAGTGCATGTAAATCATTATTCTCTGTAGGGGGGGAGTATTTGATTTCTATGTTTGTTTTTAATTAATGTATTACAACACACAGAGTAGGCGAGAATGGGATGGTAAAGAGATAAGGTAATGCTACCATTGAAGAAATTAAAATCAGGAAATGGAAGAGATACTGAGATGGAGTAAAAAAGGGACATTTTATGGTTCAGAACTATAGCAGTGTATCAGAGATTGTATCAGTAATGAGTTTATACCACCTTGCTGAAACAACTAAATGTTATAGACTAAAAATATAAATTAGAAATTATTCTTGTAGACATCTTTATCACATCATGAATCCTCAGAAAACTTTATGAGGTCTTCTCCTACACTGATGTCTAATGAAATTATTTGTATTGATCCTCATACAGCATTGCACCAGTGTCTTCACAAATTTGCATGTTTCACTGCTTAACTAGTTTAACACCTTAAGATCATTCTCTGTTTTAGAAGACAGAACTTTGATAATTTTATAGCTGTAATTAAATCAGAACAATTTTGCTCTAAGCCTGACAAGAGAAAATGCCAACAGTTTAGTTAAAATTACTATAATAAGGGCAAGAGAATTGCTTGCTAGTTTGAAGGTTAAAACAAAAAAGGTATATTGGGGAAGGATGGAAAGATGGTGAGGAAAGGCAGGAATATCATACGTGTATCTGTGTGCATAGATAAACATATAGAAAATACCTGCTGCAAAAATGCCCTTGTGTAGGCATGCTCACACACATGTATTTCTGTATATATAGTGGTGGCTGCTTTCATGCCTTACCCTTGGCAAAAGTCCTTTCAAAGAACATTCTTCCAGAGAAGAATATGAATGTAGAATCAAATAGACCAGGTTTTCCAGTAGGGCATCTGCCTCCCAAATTGGTCATGTTGAAGACAAAGACGGCCATCGGCTGCATTAAGCAGTCATTGGTACTTTGCCAAGAAACTAAAACAACGGAATGGTCACCTTGAAAATCAAGACAGGAGAAACAGAAAGATCCATTGTAAGGAAGAGACCTGGAGAGGGGAAGAGGATGGGCAAGGCAGGTGAGTGCTCCCTCTCAGTTCAGGCTGTGCAAGGCTGCCTTCCCTGGGTCACTCTGGAGTGCAGCCTCCAGGATGAGGCGGGGGGCACACATCCCGGAGCTGGAGTGTCCCAAATCTGCCACCTGGGATGCAAAGGGACACTTGCATGGCCCAGAGGGGGTGGGGAGGCTGCAGCCCTTGTGTCCTGTAAGAGCAAGGAGGGGAAATTGGAAATTGTGTGTGATTAGGTGTATGGGAAAGGAATTAAATAGGCTATTTTAAACAAGTAAAATATTTAATATTTTGCAACACTCTACTATTGCAGTTTATCTGCTGACATATATTTGGACTCTATTGGCCATTACAGAGATGTCTTTAAGAAATCAAGAAACCTCTTTCATCCTGACTTGGTTTAAACTACATGAAATGAGCAATGCAGCACTATTTGGATTGGCAAGACTTCAAAAAAAAAAAAAAAGCCCTTAAATCAAAGAATCCATCTTCACTGTAAGTTTTATCTCTGTGACACTCTGCTCAGGAAAGATATTAAATCTGTAAAATCATTGCATACAATAGAAAAGTCAAAGCAACACTTGTAATATGACTGTCACAAAGCTGTTTGCTTGTGGTAGAAAATCAGGCTTTAGTTCTAAATCTCAGCTTGCTTCCTTTTTGACTACAACTTATTCTACAGGTAATCCTACAAGCAACATATATAGCTTGTGCATCTGGATGTGCTGCAAAGAGGAACGTGCTTCCAGGGATACTAACAGAATTATACTCGTACATGAACATTGAGGACAGGATTATAAACAGTCTCAGTTTAATGAGTACTCTTGAGACTTGGATGTTGCAGCTCCATCTCTCTGACCCTTGTCATTTACATAAAGAATCTGTTTTAAAATTGAAGGATGTGTCAAGTCCTGAAAAATATGCTATAGCCAGAATTTCTTTCTTTGGGAAAATACACTCTAGTGAACCCCTCTCAACCCATTCACGTACAAGGGAAAAATGACAACTTTCACAAATAAGTAAATTCTGTATAAAATATGGATAGAACCATTTTGACATAGGCACTAAGCCATTTTAATTTTCTATAGAGGTCTTTATTTATTTTCAGTATCAAATTTATAATTAAACACTATTTTCAATAAACTGTAAGTATACTTAGATATTTTTACTGTGTTTCAACTGGGAAACTAATGTTCTAATATATCTAAATATAAGCAAAACTAGAACATATGATAACCTTGCATTTTCATAAGGTATTAAATGGTACCTCTCAAGTAATCAGATTTGGAAGCAAGTCAATGAAACTAAAACCATATTTTGTACATTGGGAGGACAAATAGAATTAAGCAATTTTCCATAAATATTCATAACAGTAGATTTTTATAATTGCAAACATTTCTACTATCTGATTTGAAGTTTGAGATTTTATCTACACATATATTTTGATAATTTTTTGTATATTAAAAAAATTCCTGCTCTGCCTGATCTCAACTAAATCCATGGGAAATACAGAGGATAAACAAACCAGATGAGCATTCATAAACCAGAATGTAAGGCAGTCACTTCACTGTATCTAGTTACTTGGAGATACTTCCTCTAACATCAGATAATTTTCATTGGGACTATAAATTTTTTGTAGTTTTAAATTCTCCAAGAGGTTTTTTTTTTTGGCAAATAAACCTGCATCTCTGGAGGTGTTTTGATATAATGAAACATACTACACCTTCTGCTGTATACTTTAGGTCATTTTCACGGCACCTGAAGAGGCTGTTTCAAGTTTCTTTATTTCCTATTTAAACATATATGTGTGTGAGGCTGTGTATAGGTTTATGGGATTTCATTAGAACATGTTTACAATAATGACAATTATATCTGGCATTATCAGAAGCTAATTATTACTGAATTCAATTGCAGTTAATAATTTTTTAAACCAGTATTCTCTATTCCCTACTTAACTATCTAACAATTATGTTTTAGTGGGTATTTAATACTTACCTAAGCAATTATATTTCTTCTGCTGAGTTGTTTTAATTCACTGTAAGGTTTTTTTGTCTCCCCTTTTTAAATGAACCTAATTTTTGGCCTTACAATATTAAAGGGAATAGGAACTTTTACATTGACTTGAGTAAATATATGACTGATTTTCAGAATCATAGAATCACAGAATGGTTTGGGTTGGAAGGACCTTGATGCTCATCTAGTTCCAAATTCCTGATATGGACAGGGACAGCTTCCACTAGATCAGTTTCCTCAAAGTCCTTTCCAACCTGGCCTTGAACCGTTCCAGGAATGGGACAGCCACAACTTCTTTGGGAAACCTTTTTCTAGTGCCTCACCACCCTCACAGTAAATAATTTCTGCCTAATATTTAATCTAAATATACTGCTAGTCAGTTTGAACCCATTCCACCTTATTCTCTTCCTACATATCCTTGTAAAAAATTCCTCTCCATCTTTCTTGTATGTATCTTTCTTTTATATGCTGAAAGGCTGCTCTAAGGTCTCTCCCAAGCCTTCCCTTCTCCAGGCTGAATGATCACAACTCCCTTAGCCTCTCTACAGAGGCTCCAGCCTCTGATCATCTTTGTGGCCCTCCTCTGAATTCCCTCTGGTTTACCGAACTGTAGCAAAAAGATGTTAGACCTGATGCTTTGATGGCAGTAAATAAATTTTGAGAATAATCACATTGAAAGTGTACTTTTCTATTCCCAGAAGACACATTCTTTCCAAGAAGCCTCTTGGAAAATATCATTATCTCATGTAGTAATAAAATATTTACTGGGTTTTTTTCTGGTTAGGTTGTTTTTGTTTGAATTTGTGTGTGTTTTGATTTGGTTTAATTTTTTAACGTTTTGCAGAGGTGAATGTGAATCAGGAAATCAGTTCATCAAATCAGTTTCTTCTGCCTACTTTGCTCTGAATGCTTTATTCCCTTTCAAAGGTGCTTGTCTCGTCTGTTTCAATTGATTTTGCTACAAGTCAGCTCTTCAAATCTCTCTCCAAAGACCTTTGCTTTTAGTTTTCTGCATTTTATTTCTGTCTGAGCAGCATTGTTGTTTCATAGAAGCATTTAATTTTCCCCTTGTAGCTCCCTTTTATTCTTTTACGTCTTCTCTTGTTTCTGAATTTTTTTTTGAATGCATCAAATATATATAAAAAAAGGAAATACTTAGTAATATATTTCTGTAGATTAAGTAAAATGCTTCTATGCATTTTCTTTCTTGGAAAAGTCCAGTTTTTTCCTTTGAATAGGCTATGAGGACTTCTCATGTGGCTGGAGAAGAGCCGATAATAGCTAATCAGAGAGCTGTGTATAGATATTTTAAATTTGGAAAGCAAGAATGTGTTTTCATCTGGCCTGATAGAATGCTACAGAAGTTTGTTTTGTAGTAGTCTGTATAAGTAAGACAACACTATGAAGTTCTAAGCAAGTGCTGATACTTTTCTTCTGCACTGTACTCTTCTGTAAGAAGGGAGGGACAAACCTTATGTTGATATTCTAAAGGTGGGGAATAAAAAACAGACTGGTTTTCAGTGTTGTTTTGTGTTTTTCAAGAATTAACTTTAGGTATCCATAGCAACAATATTTTGGTACATCTTTAGCACCGAAAATTGAAAAAGGAGGAACACTCAGAAGTAAAAGTGCCTCATTTCTGGGAAACCTGCAGCCGTGTCATTGGAATACTAGAGAGAGTGAAGAGTGACAAAGCAGTGACTCCTTATAATGCACCAGATTTTAGGCTCTGAAGCATTTTGCTTCAGATTTACAAAAAAAGCAAGAGAAGAGTATCAAGAAAAAAGAAAACTTTAACTGCTGCCTTATTTTCTCTCCTGTGCTACTACAGCCTTCTCCAATGAACAAAATTAGCATATGGGTTATTTTATGGAAGTTTATATACACAGCTGTGCATAACTCACACAAAAGTGCAGCAGATTGTATTTGCTATCAAACCAGCCAGCAATCAAATTTTCAGAGGGATTGCCTAAAATTGTAAAGGAGAGAGAGTGAATATTTTAGCATGTGCCATCCATTGGGAGTATATTTTCAATATGCCTTGCTTAGGGGTTTATAGGTATATTTCCAAGAAAGACTTATTTATTTATCTTGATTCTTTTGAAATACGTAAGCATTTCATCCACAAAAAGTGCCATCAGCAGTAGTGACTATGTTGAGCGTATGTTGAAAGAAAAGCAAAACAGAACAAAACCTTGAAGTGCCATTACAGTTAAAAACACCCCATTATTCAATGTAAGGTAGCACAAAAATTATTCTAGACTTCTACACACATCTTATTAAGGTGTCATGTCTTTAGCAGTATGTCTCTTCATAGCAAAGTGTTTCTACAATTTGGCTTAATTGGAAAAGCTTATTGATTTACTTGAAGCTGAATGGAGACTAATAGTCTGATTTCAGTTAAGTACTAATAATCTTTTCTTTTCTTTTCTTTTCTTTTCTTTTCTTTTCTTTTCTTTTCTTTTCTTTTCTTTTCTTTTCTTTTCTTTTCTTTTCTTTTCTTTTCTTTTCTTTTCTTTTCTTTTCTTTTCTTTTCTTTTCTTTTCTTTTCTTATTGAAGTCAGAGACAATTGTAACCCATTATTCAATATGCACTATACCTGTAGTTATGGTCAAAATACACTTAGGGCTTAAAAATTCCTCTTAGTAAAACAAAATACAAGAACCTCATATCCCACCAACTCAAAAATTGATATACTGAAATTTTTCTTAAATCTATGTGCAAAGGACCTGTGCTCATTCTGTTAGATTTATCAGCCCTTCATGCAGACTGGTCTGCTGGATCAGTAATACAGAAGAGAGAATCATGCTTTGTGAGTGGTTTTACTTGGTCTTCATTGTTTAATAAGCTCATATTTATGCAATCAGAATTTTTTATTTACACAATGCTTACTAATTTTCAACTGAATTTTTAGAGAATTTCACTGTACCAAGCAGGACAAATATTGAGCATATCCAAGGATACCTATCTAGCTCATCTTCTTTGAGGGCAAGGTGCAACAGAAGGCAGGTCTTAGGTACTCATATTATGGCACCTGTCTAATTTACTGCTCCTGTAAGAACTTTAGTACACATCTTTAAAATATGTAAAGCCTCTTAAATGAGACACTTAAGAGTTCTATCTCTTCGTCAGTTACTTTAGGCCAAGTATTAAACTGCATAATTAGACTTCTGAGTTGTCTTTTATCAGACCAAAAATATCCTCCTTGGAGACTATGTCATGTATTTGTGACTTATACCATCAACTGGAAAGTCTGATTAAGAATCCAGTCTCATGCTGAAAGCCAAGAAAGACGAGGTGGTGCAAACCAAGTAAGTTTTTATTGGTGCTGGGAGGCAGCTCTACCCTTGCTTTGGGATGTCTTGCAGTCACCATCTACTCTTTTCTTCGCACAACTTCTAATCCAGTGTTTTCACTGAATACATTTCAAAGATGGTCAGGACTTCAATAACTCTTGTACCCAGTAACCACAAATATGTCTCTCCATACCCACACCCTTAGCCATAAAAGTAAGGGATATTTTTTCTCCACTTCAGAAAATTTGACAATAACTTGTGACAGAGTGAGATTCACTGATTCAGCCAAGCTGAGTCCAGAATTCTAACTGTATTTTGCCTAACGATACATCATCACCAGGCTACAGTTTCCCCTTGTGATTAGTTTTACAGCAGCAGTATTTATTCTCTGGCATACAGACTGCCTTAGAGGATTCTTGCCATCTGTTGGCTTATTCACGTGTGGAACTCTGCTTTGAATTGTATTTCATAGTATTATAATACCCAAATGTGTATATTATATATATATATATATATATATATAAAATTCTTTCATTTATATGTGTATATATATACACACACATTTCAGTTATATATGTGTGTATGTAATACATGTGTTTGTGTATATAACATATATACATGCATAAATTAAATTGATTTTACATATAAATGTGCTGTGTTTATTAAGAGCTAAATTGATTTTTTATTTATTAAAAATTAATTAATCCTGAGAGTATTTGTCACTTAATGGAAGGATTAAGACTGATTCTGAATGTCTTCTAATGAAGGCTTCAATTTATACGATAATTGGTTACAAATATAATTTATAATGGATAATTAGTTATCACTTCATTAAAAACTGTGTGGTAAGTATAGGTATGAAAACATTTCTTTAGTGTGAATCCACTAAGCTTCTCAATAAAAACAAATCTTGCTATGTGAGCTTTTGGCTTTATCTACACAACTCTATACTCACATAATTCCTATTGAATTGTGGAAACCCTGGCAATCTGGAGCTTCCCGTTTTCTGGAGTGCAGCATGTCTGTGAGCAATTGCAAGAGTTTGTTGCTGATATAATTTTTTTTTCTATTGTAACATTAATGGGTAAATTCAATGTTACTATATGTTTTTTTCCCTGATAATTAGGCTAAAAGCATCCATCACGTTTCTAGACTGATCTGGGTGTGAATTCAGGTTTTTCTTCATTTCCTCAACTGCAGCTTTGCAAGAGAGGTGTTCACACGATGGGACTTGCCTTTCTCTGTGCAGTATGACAAAACGGAACACAAGCTGTGCATCCTTACCGCCAATAAAACAAAATCCAGACCATAGTCTTTGGCTAATTTTTAAAACTCAAACGATGTTTTATTCAGGTAAATGTCTATATTTAAAATAGGATTCACTTATGCAACTTTGTACTGAAAAGAACAAATCTTTCATAAGTGTGCAGACAGGAAATAGAAACCAAAAAACATCTTCAGAAACAGAAAAATTAGGTATTCTTGCTGCCCCAGTTCAAACATCCTGTTAATTCTAAAAATAAACCTTAAATTCAGATTGAGATCTTTAATACTCTCATGGGTTGCAGTGCAAAATATAATCTGGGGTGTGTTATTCTATTACCATCTGGGATGGGGAGTAATGATGTGATCTTCTGTTGATAAGCCAGCAGATAAGAAACCATCAAGAGCAGTTTCCTTATCTCCTCCATGGCCCATCCTCCCTCCAGGGATAGGTCTTCTGCTCATGGGCCATTGAGTCCACTGATAAACTTCCATCATCCCATTGGGAAATGCTCCAGCCAGGGTGGGGAACAAATCCCCTCTACCTGGATAAAAACCTGAGACTTGGAACACCAAGTCAGCCTTTCCACTGGACTCCCAGAGGAAGAACAGGCCCATCCATCACCACTGGACCTTCAGCGGAGGGCTGCACCTTTTCTCCAGGATCACTGCTCCAACAGAGCCACAGCTGCTACTCCAGGAGGACTGCAGCCACCATTGCAAGTTGACTGCTGCCAACAGGGTATCAGGTTGTATTCTGACTCTGTCAGTGATTATCTTTTTTCCTTGTTGCATGTATTTTGTTTCCTTTTTGTTTTCTTTTCCCTTTTTCTAATAAATAGTATTTCTGACTTAGAGTCTCTCACTGGTTTTGCTTTTTCAAACCAGAATACCATTTAGCATTATATCTGTTAGAATTTATGAAAGGAACAGTGTTGATAGGAAAGAATTTTTAGTTATTCCTCTTTCAACTTAGATAAACTATATGTAGAAAACAATAGCCTGCTACATAAGAAACCACTGAAATTAAAAGAGTCTCTAGCCCCAAGAAAAATGAGACTAAAGAGTAAGAAAATCATATTTGAAACAGAAATCAAATTTAGAAAAGTTCAGAGGGCCAGCAAAAATACACCTTTGTTCTCTGTAAAACAAATACTTTTGAAAGCATAACTGATCTCAAAGTCCACCACCTATTGTGCATACAAAGAACTGCAAGAGATTTAATTACACATAGACAAAAAGTTTTAAAAAAAAAATCATAGTGGTGNAAATTAAAAAAAAAAAAAATCATAGTGGTCATGAATTGCCGCTTGCAAACAGCTATTAATCAGAGTATGAATGAAGTAATACTTCTAGCTAAGGTCT
>VZTB01006583.1:53460-252214 GCA_013397245.1 Thryothorus ludovicianus | reverse complement strand
CAGATCACATCATTACCCCCATCCCAGTTCCAACGGATGGTAATAGAATAACACACCCCAGATTATATTCCACTTTGCAACCTATGACAGTCTGGAATATTCATGAAGAAAAGAAAGATTAATTATATCATTCCTTTCAAGTGTGTGCAATTTGATGCATATGATACCTAAACAGTGAAGGTGTTTTGGGGTAAAGGATAGATATGCAACTCACCCTACTAGTCTCATTTTGTTCACTGTTCTCCTTTTCCCCAAAATTCTCTCTAATGATTTGATTCCCTTAAATAGCTTGAAGTAATTTCTGCAGTGAATAAAAAAGGTAGCATGCAAGAGTGTATTGCATATTATATGTGCCAAAAAATACTTGTTAAAATTATTTTTACTCTTGAGCATCATATACATTCTCTTGTTAAATATAATAATTAATGTTTTCCTCTATAAATGAAGGGGGTTAGGAGGCAACATCATTAAGATTGTCTTGGTTATTACCTGAATTTTATGAAGCCTTTTTTGCTCCATTCAGTCGTTGTCTCAGGTACTGAAATCTGTGCTGCAGTGCTGCTGAAAGTCTTTAAGACAATGAAATTTGAACAGAGATGTGATGTTTTAACACAGGTCCCTGTCTCTCACAAGGGGAATACTATAAGAAGTAGGTAAAGATAAAGCAATAATTTCCCCAGCATGCTCTCCCAACCTCTGAAAATTAATAGCTTTGAGATTTCCAGATTAAAAAATGGAAGCTGATGTTTCTCCTGGAAAATCATGTAGCACCATTCTCCCTAGGCCCTAGACCTTAAAGCTTCTCACTCGCAGGGTTTTTGATTTACTGGATTTCTTTCAGACAAATATAGGTTGATATTGTGGAGATAGTTTACTCAATAAACTATACCATTTTCTCCTTCTAGACAAAACAGCACCATTTTCTCCTTCTTCTCATATGCAGTGGTACTGTCCCAGTGCATTCTGTGTTCTCACACAATCTTATTTCTTTTCTCATGCCACTTCCTCAGCCTGTACTCTCAACATTTCTTTATTCATTTCTGATACTTGAACCCCAAAGACTGGGAGACAATAGAAAAAAATTGTCTAAAAATCAATAGTTATCTTAAAGTCTTTTGAGTACTGACTGAATACTTGGATAAGCCCATTCTAAAGGGTTTTATCAATCCACTTGAGTGATTTCTAATCCTGAGCTGTGTGAGCTCTGCATTACTCGTTTGGAGGACCACAGCTCATTTCCTGAACAGACTTCCTTTATCTCTATGGGTATAGCTTCCAGATTTAATAGTCCCTGAAGATTTTCTTCCACAAATTAACCTAGCGCATCTGCTAAATGCCAGCTGGAGATATAGGGAAAAGATATTAAAAAAGAGCAAAGTTTATTGAAACTGTGGTTAGAAATGCTAAGAGTATGAGTTAACAAGTGAAAAGTAAATTGCTGAGTGGAAAATAAGCTAGAAATCCATAGAAGCCATGTGTTACCTTCTGTTAACATCAGAAAATTTGAAATTACTCTCTGAGAGTTTTATACTTATCAAGACTTAAAAAAAAAATCTGTATTTTCAGTTTCAGATTTGTTTATTTTAGGATAAATTTGTTTTTCTTCTAATTTCTCTTCAAGTTGAAGAAGTATAGTTCAGTAACACAACCTGTTCTCAAATTTAATTTGTTATAGATCAACTTTGCATATATGCAACATGATTTTTTAACCCAAAAGGGAGGATATTGTGAGAATAGACATTATTAAAAAATGATGCAGCAAAATATTTAGCATAGTCTCAAAGAGCTACTACAATCTCAAGGAAGTTAATTCTGCACCATGCTACAAATCCTTTACAACTGAGTGGGCAGCTGCAAAATCATGGATTTTTTTGGCTAATTCATCAATATTGCCTTTTGAGAAAACTGGGTCTTTTCAATCTGGACAATTTTACACTGTATAAGTGGGTTTTGCAGCAGCTGAGGGATGAGCAGGATTGCCATGACTTCTTCCCTTTGCCCTGTGCACAATGTACACAATGAGTAATTGGTAAGTGACATCCCTGCTTCACCAACCAGCAAATTTCAGCACTGAAATTTCGGTCTCTAGGTCACTTAGGTCATTAAGGCTGCAATCTGAATGACAGATTTAAAAGATCAAGAAGAATAGTAACCTAGGCATTCAATTTACAAAGTTTGTACATTCTGAGGAAAACTAGAGATTGCAAGACGCATAATTTTCCATGTTATTTATAAAAAATAGAAAACATAACAGTAGCTTTCAAGCATATTGCATGTCTTAGAATATGTATGTGCTCCTATTTTTATTTTATTGTTAAAAAATATTCAATGTGTGCTCTGTGTTTCCTTTCATTCTTCATTTTGCCATGATGAGAATCAATTTTGTATTTCAAATAGATGAGGATACAGATTTTCCCTCTAAGGGCAAAAGGAAGTGTCTTGTGATCACCATGTTGCCTGTGAGAACTTTAAGCATTCCATGACAAAAGAATTGCAATAGAAATGACCACTCTTAAGATTATTCAGTCAGATATACAAAATATAAAACCATTCCTCACCTCAAATGCAGACCTATTACAAGCTTCTGCCAAAAAGAAATTGTCATACGAAGAACACTTTTTTCCTTGACATGTAGCATTGGATATTGAAAAAGACTGAAAGGAGAATTTAAGATTTCATGGAGTCATCCCTAAGTCAGTGTGTGCATATAGTTATTGTTAAAGGTTTGTTCTCATTTCTGTTGTGTTTGCTGAGACTTTTGACAGACATTATTTGGTTTAGTACGTACTGTAGGTACATTCATGAATTCAAGTACATTTACTAGTGTGGAAGAAAACTAGTGATAATTATAACTGTGATGATATATTTTTGATTTAAATTTTCTGAAAGTTTCATGGAACATATATGACTTTCTTAAAATAAAGCACAAGAAGTGCTGTGGTTTAGATTTTTTAAGTTTTTATTCCATAATTTAGACTTTATAAATATCATAATGTTTTTAAACATCATGCATTTTTTCTAAAGCTCCTCAGGAGTTTGGCATCAAGGGGTGAGCAAAGACAGCATTCTACAGGATTTCTGATGGCTCTGAAGCTGTGGGTAGCAGTAGCCTATGTAGTGATGTGCTGTTTGCATTTGTTTTTTTATTTTAATTTTTCCCTTTCCATATACTAATTATCTCGTTGCTTGATAGCTACCCTCATGTGAATAAAATTACCATAATGGTTTCTGCCCCCTGGCCTGCTAGCCCAAAGCATATGGTGTAAGACAAAATGTACACTGTAATTATAAATTCAGGTGTTTAAATCAGAAATTATGTTTACTTTGGAATTATTGTGAGGTTTCCTCTTTGGAATTGCTGAGTTTTTAGCTTATGGCTTAGATACGTTCAGTTGGGGAACCAGAAACTCTCCGGATGGATCTTTTTCAATGGCTGTGGATTAGTGAATATATATATGAAAACCACAATTTGAATGGAATACTAAGCATCTTTTGTGCTTCAGATTCAATTAGCAGCTAAACATCTTCATAAAGATTCATGGGGCAATTCACATTTAATGAACTTTTATTTTTATTAAGATTCACGTACGGGCGGGGTAGGGGCTGTGTGGGCATGTGAATCCAAACACACAGTTTTCTAATTGCACAGTAATAATTTTATTTTATAAAGTGGTGATTGTATTATTTCTCTCTATTGTTCATTCTAACTTTGGCACTTAAAAGGTGATAATTTTTTCTACGTTACTAGTTTTGATCACTTATTTCAGTATACAAATTAGCATGTAGAACCAGGGAGGAGTAAATAATCCTAAGTATTTTAAACTACATTTAAGGTTTATTTAGATGAAATTCAACTTAAATATCCTTATCCTTTGTGCCAACATGAAAATAGTAGATTTAAAAAGTAAGCTAAAAAAAAGTGAGCTACAATTTACTGTTTGAGGTGCATTCATGCACACTGCCTTAGTCAACTTTTTAGCATAAATGGAGTAATACTTTTATAACTGCTCCATAAATAAAACTTACAATAAGGCTTTTAATGTACCTATCTCCCTAGAGGCAACCTTTTCATTTTGCATAGAATTTTATTTCAGTACTGCATCAGTTTGAGTTCAGCTTAAGTGTCAGGTTACTCAGGATATCTTTATGAAAATGAATGATAATATCTAAGTAAAGAGAAAAAAATGTTATAAATGCCTCACCCAAAGGCTTTTTCCTCTCTCATTACCAGTCACCTTTGGGGAAATATAGCTGTTTTCTGTAAGTGATATAAATTACGATATATTTTGTGAAAATGATTTGCCATTCATAGCAAAATAATGCAAACTTTTTTTTATATTAGTGGTTTGTTTTTTGGTTGTTTTTTTTTTTGCATAAACTATATATATGTAACCATTAGAGAGCCTTGAGAAAGTGGATCACAATTTGTTCCATGCCCAGGGACTTCCGCTAGGACACAAAATGTGTGGGATGGTGGAGTTGTCATGAGGATACCTACAACGTGTGAGGTCGTTGATGATCATAACTACAACTTGAACAATAAAAAATCAAGCGTAATTTTATTTGCATTAACACTTCTGAATCAAAATTGTTTTTCAGAAGCAGACATACAAAACAACTCATATTAAAATAATTTGTATTAACACAGGAGGTAAAATTTATCTTGGGCAAAGAAGTCATTATCACCCCCACAGAATCCAAATATGACATAAAACTAATGAAAATGTAAGATTGAACCCATAACAAGTATAGATAGATGTAGAGATTTAAGTATAGCTTACGTAACTAGTGAATACTCAAATCTTTGTTTAAAAACTATGAAAACTGTGCTCTCTGACATTGGCAAAGGATATTGAAATATTGTTAAAAGGAAATTCAAGGTGGGTTGTTCATGTAGACACTTCCATATTAAGGCACCTTGTCTGTCATGGTACTTCATTCTGTACAGCTGAGCCTCTGCTAACTTGTATCACCAGAAGATGCAAATAGAATCTGACCTATTTGTATGATGCAGTGTTATTTACTTGGAGGACCAGCTTGACATGGCTTTATTTTTTTTCTTTTTGGTAACAATAGTTACAGAACATGAATGTGCAGGCATTTCCTATTTGTCATGGATTATATGTTGTATTTTCAGCACTGGTCAATATCCTATTTTGACCACTGTCAGAATTTACAGTGACCTTACTTTATATGACTTGGAATTGCACTTATCTTTTTTGTGGTTTTGGGTTTATTTCCAGATACTCAGAGTCCATTCCCCTCTGCCTGTCTCCAGCTGGGTATAACACAGCATTGTAGTTTTAATTTTGATTTCTTAGAATTTTCAGTTACTGCTTTTATCGTTTGCTCTTGATATGTAGCTTCTTTCTTCATGAAATCAGAACTGTTAGCATTTACTGAATACTGGTTATACAGGATTCATTTTCACCTAAGACATTTTACAACATCTCGATACATTCCTTCTATCTGAAGTGTCTTTCCTGTGAGTAAAAGCATATATATCCTTCATGAGAAAATGTGCTTCAGCTTCAGGCATGGAAAAACTAATTTTATACTAACTAAAATTGTAAGAAACTTAATTGATAATGTGTTTCAAATTCCTGTTCAAAATAAGGCAAATTTTTAACTCAGAACTGACTCTAGTTGGATCAGGTTGTTGGAGGCTTTGTGTGGTGGAGTTCTGAATGTCTCCAAGGATGGAGTTTTCACAACTTCTGTAGGCAAGCTTAAACTGCCTGCCAAGCTTTCTTCTGTATTTTCTTTATTATGACCCATCAGATTACTGAAGATAGCAATTCAAGTCTCTCCTTTAACCCCCTCTTAAACCTGAATAAATCCAATTCTCATTTTCTCTCCATTCCCAATGCTTCAGACCTCTTCTTATCCTGGAGACCCTCTCATGGCCTTGCAACATCTTTCCTGTAAAAGAGAGCCCAAAACTGATGGAATAACATGTTTAATCAGCTATAAATATTTTTTCTATAGCTAATCATCACAAAAGAGCATATAGAGCAGTACCAGAGACAGAAACATCTCATATTACCTCTTGAATTTTTTTCAGAATTCCCATCTGTACCAATTTTGCTCATTGTCTCAAGCTGCTAAATAAATACACTGTCTGCTTATGTTCACCATCTACTTATTAATAAGGAAAAATTAGCCACTTTGCTCTAGAACAATTTACTCAGTGGTTCATGACCTTTGCATCCATATCACCAACAATCTGAGAACCTGCCTGAGAAGAAACTATTACAGCAATAAAGTCTCCATTGGAAACCAAATAATTGGACAATAAATAAAATAAAAATACCATGGCCTCCTTTTTAGGCTAAAAATCCTCACTTCTGCCCTGAAAGACTCATATTTTGTTTATAATTTACTGACATTATTTTTAATACTTCTTTTGGGGGATAGCTGACTGTTCATGGATTTGAGATCTGCTATTGCAGATTCTCTGGATACTCACACTGACAGTAGTTGCAATCACCTGTCTTTTCCATAGAATATTTTTCACCAGAGGTCTGGGAGGATTTTGTTTTGTTTGTTTGTTTGAAATGACAGCTGTGAGTGATGAAATATAAAGCAATGACCACAGGAAAAAAAAGCATTCTAGTTTGATAATCAACCATAAGATAGTCTATCTTTATGTGGTTCAATGAATATATTCAAATAAAATTATTACATATACATTTATATTTAAACTACCTTTTCCCTTTTTTAATGGTAGAAACATAAAATGTAAAAATGTGAAGAACAAAGCTTATTGGAAGACTTGTTGTAACGGAGTCCTTATAATACGCAGCAGATATTCTTTTCAACTACTGAGAAGGCTGATCATTAAATTTCTTTTTATCAGCCTTCTTGTGTATGGCAGTCCTCATCCACAAAATCAGCTTTAATCTGTTACTGAGTCCCTGAATTTGAGCACAATGGATAATTAATAATTTTCATGAAAAATATTAAACTAACTTTTAAAACATGGTAATGTCCATGTTTATTATTCTATTTTATGTTATTTGGTTGAGGAGAAAATAAAAAAAATTTCTAGACTATATCTATAAGTCTCAAGAGGTATTAATGATCCATGAGGTCATGTGAGATAGGTGAGTTTTTTTCAATCAGGTTGAAGACAGTTGCTATTTTCTCTCTGGAACACAAACTTTGCAGTATTCACTTCTTTTTTACTCCATGCTGTATACATTTTTCATGCATATGCACAGCACAACTCATTCCTTCAACACCAAGAGTGGAGGAAGACTTTTTGCTGTTATTTGGAGCTTGGCATTCTATTTCTAAGGTTCCAATGTGATGCATTGTTTGAGATGCAGTTAGGTTTATTTTCAGAAAAGTGGTAAAAGTGATGCACAAATGGCAGCAGAGCATGTGCTGTGCAGTTGCACTCCTACCACTGTGCATCAAGAGTCACCTGTCGCTGCACTCGAGACCTAACCACTCTCTAAACAGATGAGACACATATTGTGTTCGTACAACATTCCAGTACCTTTTCCCTTTTATATGTTCCAAATATCTTTTAACTTTGAACTTCAGAAAAGTTCTTTTCTTTGTTCAAACTGTACTAAAATGCTAAAGCTGCAACTTTACAGATTCAGTCTTTTAGTACTCTTCCTCTCTCTTCTGTACCCACACAAGCTCCTCTAATTTCTGAGAGTTGTTAGTTAGGAATCTAATAGGTTCTGAAAATTATCAGCATGAATGAATGAAACTTAATGAAACTTAATGAAAGGACCTTTTTCATGGAGATTCACCTTTAAACCTGATATTTTTTTGGACTGAAAAAAATGCCATTGGAGGAATAGAGATAAGTTTTAGATTTCAGATCTTTCCATCAGTGTCAGATTATTTTGCCTTTTTGGGTGTCCTGTAAAAAGTGTTAACAAAACTGCTTCATGAACCACTAAATGCATTTTTAATAAGCTCACCATCCTTATTATGATGATAGGCATTTTATGCTGTAAATTTCTGTATCTCTAAATGAAATGTATTTTCTCTCCTGCCCCAGCTCTACTTGATTTATTTTTGCTTACACTAAAAGAAGGGCACCTTACATGTAAACTCTGGTTTCCAGCATACAGAACACTGAATGAGGAAAACATGTTATAAACATTAAAAACAATGAAGAAAAATAATCTTTTTCTGTTACCGGAAAAATCTCCACTTTAGTAATGCAAATAAAAAAATGATGATGCAAATGATCATTTTCCTTCAACCCTGGGAGAAAACCCCTCAAAAGTTATCTGAAAAATTTTTTTCAAATGAAATTAGAATTTATTGTTTGTTTCATATTGAAAGGGAATTCCATAGTTCTCTAAGCTTTAGTCTACATTGTGCACTCACATCTTAAATTTTTCAGTTCAGAAGAATCCTAGTGTGTTGCAGTTACAACAAAAAAAACAGGAAGATAGTTTCAGAAACTTTAGTTTTGTGATGAAATTCAGCACACATTCTTTAATGTTGACTTCATCCAAAACAAAAGATTTCACTTGTTTGCTTTTTTTTTTTTTTTTGTATACCTGGAAAAAAATAATTTAAATTTCTTTTGTCTTCCATGAGATATTTTAAATTTTAGAGAAACAAATACACTTCAGAAAACAAACCAAACCAGAAAATTACATGGGAAATTATTTCTCACATCTGATGGGCAATTAAGTTTAGAAATATCTTGCAAAAGGATAGAACACTAAATTATTGATTTATGCTATTCCCATTTTAAAAGTCAAGAAGGTTGCAGGGAACTACTGTTGTTTGGGCTTGCATCAGTCTCTAGAAAAATAATAGAACAAGTTCTCCTATAAGATACTTGCCAAACCAGGAAGGGTATGGAAACTGACTGGCTCTGTGGATGGCTGTATACGTTTATCTTGACTCTAGCAACATTTTTTAAAGGATCTCCCACAACACAATGGAGTTCAAAGTGGTGAGATAAGAATTGACTGTGTGGATTATGAGGCAGATAAAAAATTATTTATCCATTAGGGTTATTGGCTAATGGAAAACAATTTGGAATCTAACTGGTGTCTAGTTACACCTGACCTTCCACTTCAGATCATCATCATCATCAATAACAAGACAGCAACACAATGCAGGGTGGTTCTTAGTGGAAGGGAGGACTTTCATTCAGAGGAATTCCATAACACTGACAGAATGAGTGACTGGAAAGCAAGCAATTTTGAAAGAAACTGATGTGAAGCCCTGTGCTCAGGAAGGAAGGGTGCTACACATCAGTGTGGACTGTTTTACAGCCTTGCAGGCAGTTGCCCCTTCTTTGTGCAGGAGATTGTTGACTTTCACAGAAACTTTCCACCAGGTTATGTTGTTCATCTATGCGCAGTACAGGCAGAGGTTGGGAGAAGACGAAGTATTGAAGAAGAGCAGGAAAAGCATAACAACTTTTGGCAAGTGGATCACCAGAGTACTCAGTTTCTGAAGCAGATGGGAAGAACTAGCTGTACCACTCAGAGCGAGTGTGAACGTATGGTCTGGATGGATTTCATCTTGCCTGCTGTGAGGTGTCTGAAATGCAATTTTCGTACAGGTTACCTGTCACAGTTAACATTGTGATCAATGGAGATTTAGTCAATACAGACAGGGGGGACTATGAAAATTGATTCCACAGGAAATGGGTGAAACCTGTGTAGATTGTGGCATTTTACAGTTTTTGTTTATTATTATGTAATTGATCTCTCCTGCCTTTTCCACACTTTCCTCTGATTATGTAGTGCTTCTTATCATCTATAGCAAAACTGTTTCTGTGAGTGCTAAAAGAAAAGGAATTAATTTTCCATAAAAAAATATATATTTTTATCATAAATATATCCTTCAAAAGAATTTCCACTGACACTGTTTTTATCAATAACACAGTAAACCGGGATTATTTTCCTGATTTATATAGTGAGGATAGCAACTGTCTGCAGTTTAGCTATAAGAGAATGAGCCATTTTTAAGTGTTTGCAATGCTTGCACTTCTCTTTTCCAGACATCAGATGCATAACTCTCAAGGCCTCATTGGCCAATGTCCATAGATTATCATGGCAAACGCTAGTACTCAGAAAATCATGAATTCATGCTAAATTTCATAATTACTGAAGAGCAAGATACTTTTTGTGGAAGACTGAGAAATTTGTCTCATTGTTCCTAGAAAACCCTGCACCCATACATCTAAGAATATGAAGAAATTATGAAGTTACTAGAATGGAAATAAATATTCTCATAAATAGGAATAATTAGTTGATAAAGGTGGGGAACAGTATCATCTGTAACCGATTATGTGACATATATAGCTCAGAATATTAGTTTTAATTAAAATGCAGACATTACTTAAACACAGGGGTTTTGTGATCTGTGCACATAATCTTACAAAATAATCCTCTGCTTTTGACAGTGACAGGAACTGTGGTAAATCTCATAGTCATTATTGTCTTATTGTTTTGATGTTGAAATTACTCCATGACCTCCCTTACAAAGGCAATCTGTCTACCTGATATTATGGCTATATTTTCAGGCAAAAAAAGGTCAGCATACCATGTGAAATATCTTTAATTTTTTCTCCCTCTGCCAATCAACATTCTCTGCACGTATTTTCCTACAGTTGGTTATTACTCCAGGCTCAACGAACAGAGTTAAACTGATCTCTTAGATGCATTTTCTTGACAGAAACTTACTAAATGAAAGGTCCATAACTCAGTTCATATCAACCAAAATTAGTTAGGAGGGGAGGTTAGAGGACTGATAACTTCAGTTAGAAGGTCATGAGGAGGTGAAGTCAAAATGGTAGCAGTGATGTGCTCCTTAGTCTACAGAAAAGGATGCGTCAAAACACAAGTATGCATGTTGACCTGCTAATACAGTTTACTTAGGGTAAGTTTTGTGAAAAGGAATACTGAGGCACAACATGAAGCATCTTGTCTGCCACTTTAATCTCCAAATTTGAGTCTTCCTTTCAGGAAAGGGAATGAAACATTTCTATTTCAATGAGGATCAACTGGGCAAGCTTCAGTCCATATTCCTGCACTCCATGTCACGCCATTTGTTCTTCTTGTTTTCTGGGAATAACCTGAAGTTTACCGGAGGTGTCCTGAGCTGGTTTACTTCCAGCTTTGTGACAAGCCTGTAACATCATCCATCTTTCTGCAGTAGAATATCCGACGTAAAAAGTTCTTCACATGCAGTATTTAGAACAGACATTATTGCTTGAAGCAAGAGTTAAAGTCAATGTAGTCTTGCTTCACTTACACAACAAGTTAGCTCTAAGATTATTGTTGTATGCAAGCTGTTTTTAAAAATGGACTGAATTATACAATACTGATGGGACTGAAGGGGAAATTAATTTCCTCTTAAACGCCTGTTTGTTTCCTTATTTGCAAGTAAGAACACAAAGCCTGACAGTGTGTACCACAGAAATAAAGGAGGACGTGCAGATCTGAAGCTCTGACTTCTAATTGTGATTACATTAGAATCTGATTAGCTATTTGTAGGGCACACTAGGTATGCTTTATTCTGTTTTTAGTTTTCAGATCAGTAATTACACTATCACTATATTCATTGAAGGCATGACAGACAAGAGTTAAAACAGCAGAATTTTACCTGCTTCATTATATTACACAGTTATTTCTGAGTTTAACTTTTAGTTGTTAATTTTTGAGCTCTGGATCTTGAGGTTTTAAATGAAAATGATAAGGATTGTAATTAAGAACAAGTAGAAGCAAAGAAAATAAAACCTATGAATGTTTTCTCCTGCTTGCTTGGAATATTATAGAGACAGCTGGAAAATGTATTAGTCTCTTTGATGTACTGATGATAAAAAAGCAATAATATAAAATACAAAGTCAATTACTTGCTTATACAATTCTGAATGTCCCAAAACCATAATCAGACGAGCAGTTAGCCTGTAAGCACCTTCCCTCATATCCAATATTTTATCTTTGAGTGGTCACTGAACAAATAAATGAACATTTTTATATCTGTTCCTAAATAAACTATTCTAATGTGAAAATGTTACCTCAAAAGGGAAGCTATGTCTAAAACCAATGCACAGTTGAGTGACAAGAAGAATTTTGTATTTCTAATTAAAAATTTACAGTTCTGCTAAATTCAGTGTATCACTTCTTAATAGTCTAAGTGTTTTGAAGACAGATGTTCTCCATACAAGGAAATTCACTTTAAGCTTCTTGTTATTCCTCACTCATAACTGAGAACAATAAGAAAAAATTATAACAGTGTAATAACTCAAAGCTTTCCCTAATGTTTCCAAACAGAGCTCTCAAGACAAACTTTTCCCATGCTATTAAACTTTCCAATATATTCAATGTCCATCTCCTGAGACATGTGAATTTTGAACATATCATACCCCTGAACGGGTCAAGTTGGAAGGCACCACAGTGGGTCATCTTGCCCAACCCCACCCCTACTCCAGCAGGGCCGTCCTAGAGTACAAAGCACAGGATTGTGTCCAGATGGTTCTTAAATGTCCCCAATAAGGGAGACTTCACAACCTCTCTGGGCAATCTGCTCCAGTGCATGGTCACTGTGCAGGAAAGAAATTTTTCCTCATAATCAGGTGGAATTTCCTGTGCATCAGTTTCCTCCCATTGCCTCTTGTCCTTGACAGCACTGACCAGAGCCTGGATCCATCTTCTTGGCACCCTACCATCAGATATTTTTATATATTGATGAGGTCCTCTCTCAGGTATCTCTTCTTGAAGGCTGAACAGTCCCAAGTCCCTCAGCCTTTCCTTGAAAGATGCTCTGGTGCTTTAATCATTTTTGTTTCCCTGCCCTGGACCCACTCCAGGAACTCCTTACCCTTCATTTTCTTGCACAGATTTTATAGTAGAGGAGTATAAAGGCATTGGTTTTATATCACTGTAGAGTTATATGTCCAGTCTGTTTACTTCTATAGAGGAACTTTGAAAGTGTGTATGAAATTCTTAATTGTTAATGTGTGTTAAAACCCAGTAACTTTAAAAGATGTACAAAGTCTCTGATCTTTGTAAGGAATGAGTCATTAAAAAGAGCCAGAGGCAAATATGGAGATAATGATTAAAATTACAGTTTCTGAGGGGGTTGTCAGTGGAGGAAATTACTCCAGACCTTTCTAGGGCATGTTATTTGAATTGCATTCCACAGAAATGACAATTTGAACTAGCAGAATTTAGAGTAAACAGTAAGGTTTGTTGGTGAATTTCAAAGACAAAGCCAAAAGGTTATGAAATTGAGTATGTATTTTTTGAAGCAGTACTGGGAGTTTTTTTTCAGCTTTCAAAACTAGATGGAAATTTGATGTTATGCAAATAGGACAGTATCATAAAAGTCAAAATCAAAATTTGGTTCATGAAATAAAAATTTTAAATACAAATCAAGCCAAACACACACAGACATGTGGAAATCCTTCAGTGATTTTCTATTTGCTACTAGGCTGTATACAGAATTAAGGAATGTTATATAGGTCTGAAGAATATGAAAAGCAATTATTTTAGTTCTGTAGCTTAAGTAATTTGGACTTTGTGATTTATTGCCAGCTAGATGACAAACTTGAGCAGAAAATCCATACTGCTTTGGTAAGAGTAGACAAGGTATACATCATAGGGTTCTGATATTGCATAGTTACAAAATGTAAAATTTAATATCTATCAATTAATTTTTATTCCTATATATAATATACTTTTATACAAAAATAAGAGAGATAAAAGCATGAACTGAGCACATAGGATGTATAACAGATGGTCAAAAAAATGACCAAAAAGGAATTTTGAAATCAGAGAAGATATAATTAGCCACTAAAAAACTCTAAATTAAGGAGGGAAAATTGATATAGAGGAAACCTCTTAAATATGTACAGAGAAATGTGGTAGAATATACTCTTTGGGATCAGCTATGTATTGTATTGTCATCAGTGCTCTATGCTTACATTTGCTTGGACAAAGTTACCTCCTCCAAGAGAATGATCCTTCAGCTCGACTGCGAATCCCAAAGAATAGTTCTATATCTACAGAGTTCTGATTTTAACTACCTGAGAACCTGGGCTGAGGTTGCTTGGGAGTTTTCCAGTGCACAACAGCTGCTTGAATTATGCTGAAAAATTTTATGGGGTGGAAATATTAAAAGTAGTATGGATTTACCCATTTGGATTGTAAGGAAATATTTCTGATGGAATTATTCCCAGAATTGTAAAAGTTTCTTGTCACAGGAAGAAAAACCTGGGATAATTAAGGAAGTATGTGGGTGACCAGAAAATGGCCTAGGACTAAGCTGAGCTCTAGTGAGATTAAGACATGAGAGGAGCTGAGGTATTTGGCAGAGTTCCATTTCCCCACTGCAATAACTGACACTCCCTCCAGTGCCCTTATAAAGTACCTCCTGAATAAAACCTGTAATGACTTAAGGGTCACAAGACTTCAGTCACTTCATTAGAGTGAGTGAAAGCTGGTCATGGAGAAAATAATTTTTTTCAAAATCTTTTCTGTGTTCTGATATGTTGCCAGTTGTCTCATTAATGCAGCAAATAGTACTGTAATATGTACAAAATAGAGACAAAATTATTCTGGAATGCTTTCTCATCCAGAATAAAAAAAGAAACAACACTCAGGGAAAGACAACAATAAAGACAATAAATTTAAGAATTTTAATCTTTCAAGTGAAAAGCAAATAGAATTGCTAATTTCTATTTTTACTATACTGTGATGAATATCCTATTTAAAAGTCCATTGAGAAGACTATGAATTAAAGATCCTTTAGCACAATTAGACTGCAATTTTACAGTTGTATGTATTTTGTTCTCTTTCATGGCTCAGAATTCCTAGTTATTTCAGCATTATCATAAAAACATTCTAACCTAAACATCAGGAAAAAAAAAAAAGTTGGGAAGAAGACCTTTATCTCTCCAAGTACTCGGGAAGCCCAGACAGCACCAGCTACCTATAGTTCATTTTGCCATGACAGAGCTATTTTGAAGAGTGAAAGCTCCATTATTAGAATGACATGGCGTTCAAGATATCATCAGGAGACTGATTGCAAGTTTTCTACTGAATGCTCTGATGCTTATTGGATGTAAGACAAGTGTTTGATACATGAATCCTAAACAACCACCAAAATCACAATTGCTGGTTAAAAATTCTGAATTTCTGTGTAATATAGGACACTCAACACAGGACCACAACACTCACAAGACAAACTCATTCTGAAATAACAGAATTTTGTAACCACACCACACTGATGACTGGATTTGTTTCTCCAGGGATCCAGTCTATATTCTACCAGATTAGAACTAAACAAATTGTAATGAATGAAAAATATGATAATTTAATTCCAATAAATCTTTCTTATTTGGCAATGGGACATCCAAAGTCAAATCAATAGCTTATAAAGTACTTCTGAGTGTTAAGTTTACTTCTGTTAATCAGAATTTAGGGTTTTTTTACAAAGAATAACAGCATCAGAATTGTTGCCACTGATATGAAGACACAAAAATTATAGTGGTTATGACTGAAAAAATAAACTGATCAGCTTAAGCTTACTCTAAGCTCAAATAAACTGCTACTTGAAGCAGTTTTTTAAATGTTTTGATCAATCAAGACTCCTTTCATTCCCATACCAGAGTCCATCATGAATCCAAAAAGTCATTAGAAATCCAGTCTACCTGTTAGTTCTCCTTTTCAAACAGTTTTTCTTGTTTTAAAGATGGAATTTTTTTTATCTTGTGTGGGAGCAGATACCTCTCTTCATAGGGGTCACTTTCGTTCCTTTGCCACATCAGATTTCTTTTGCATTCTGGAACAGCAAAAGAAGTGACCAGAAAAAGAGTTCTTCTAGGCAACCAAAAACTGATATATATTAAAATTTTCTTTATTGTCTTTGGCTTCCAACACTTTATCCATAGTCTCCTGCATTTCTCATTTAATGAAGGTTCACAGTTTCTTTGGTTTCTCCTTAATTTACGGCTTCATCTCTTCTACTTCTTCACCTGCCACAGCTGAGAGGAGTAAGGCAGCTGTTCTGGTTGGAGAATGGGTTTCTATTTTCTGGCTCAATCAAATTGGAGGCCAACATGATTTGAACTCAGACATTACTTGTTTCTTTTAGCATACTATATTTCACAGACTCATTCATATTTCAAGAACAGTGGACAGTGACTATTGAAATGTCAATAGTCATGTGACAATGCAGACAGAAGGGTCCCTTGCTCATCTTCCCTTTGCAGAGAGAAGGAATGACTGCCTTTTTCACATTCTGTAAAGACTGTAATGTCAACAAATAAATTTATGACTGTTTTCTTTGATATTTGATTTTTTTCAATATTTTCTTCAGCGATTTACCAGGGACATAATTTAGCATTATGAGATGTTGGTCATTCTAGTTTATATTATCTCTTCTTTTGTTTGCAAAACAATAGTTTTTAATTTTTTTCCATTAAAACCAAGAATTTTCATCACCTAAAAAAAGAAGATTTATTTCCTAATTCATATCTAGACAGAAACCCAGTAATTCCCTAAGGGTTTTCTTTTTACCTTTCTATTTGTTTTCTGTCTTGAGGTTTGAGAATGAGTTCCATTCCCCACATTCCACATAGTGGCTGTTATTGCCCACCAGTGCCAAATTAGACCCTTATCTCACCTACCTTTCTCTTCTCTACTGCTAAGCTCTTTCCATTCCAAACACAAGAGTTAATCCTGCAACAAGCCGTGAGTAGCTGAATCCCTGCAATTAGATGGAAAACACATTACAGATACATGAGTTGTCAGAGAGGCAGAAAATCCAGCATCTATGCAGCTCATTGTTAGTTCATGGTGATAAATCTCAGCTGTTGTCTGCTTTTTTCCCATTATCAACACGATCCTTCTTTCTCCATATACCCTCTGATAGCTGTTTCATGTGATGTGATAGATGACTGACTTGCAATTCTCCATTTTTAAAATGCTACAGGAAGCATTGAAAAAAAAATAATATCCACCTTCTTCATGTATCTCATGTATCCATCTCTTTCACACTTGCTGCTGCTGCCTTCATGGATTTTTTTCCCCCACAGCTGAAAATGTTTTCTTCTGTGTTTGGCAAAACTATTAAATGTGCCATACACACACTTGGTGAAGTAGAGGAAATTCCTTTCCTTGCAAAGCAGCAGTATCAGTAAAGGATACTGCTCTTATGGTAGTGAAGAGTCATAATGAGAAGCACTGCAAAGAGAAAGTTGCTGTATAATTTGGGAGAAAAATAAATCAGTGACAGAGTACAGTATTTATTTTTTTTCCTGGATGAATAATAGCTAGAAGAATATTAGTAGATAGCTGTGCTCATTTTAACTCAGGAAGGGTTAATCTTATTCACAGTGGCTAGTGTGGGATTATGTTTTGAACACAGAGTTGATAACATAGAGATTTGTTATTGCTGAGCAGGGTTAGCCCAGAGGTCTTTTCAGCTTCACATATAGCCACACTGGTGAGGGAGTGGGGTGTGCAGGGGTGGTTGAGCAGACACAGCCAGGACAGATGACCCTAGCTGACCAAAGGGATATTCCAGACCACGTATTTACACATGCAGCATGTAAATCTGGGAGAAGGAGAAGAAAGGGGTGGACATTTAGAGCGATGGCGTTCATCATCCCAAGTCACCATTACACCTGATTGGGTCCTGCTCTCCTGGAGATGGCTGAACCTCTGCCTGCCCAGGGAAAGCAGGGAATTAATTCCTTATTTTGCTTTTCTTGCATTCACAGCTTTTTCTTAAACTGTCTTTATCCCCACCCATGAGTTTTCTATCTTTTGCACTTCTGATTCACTCCATGATCCTGCTCATGGGGGAATGAGGGAGTGACTATGTTGTTGAGGTTAAACCACAACAATAATGTAAAATATATAAAAGAGTAGGAGAGAAAAGGATGACACAATGCTTGTATTAATAATATCTGGTTAGTTAGCTAATAAGGAATCTGTGGAAATCCAGATAGGATTTTCTCTATTGGTCAATTAAAGTTTAGTTTCACTGAGAATCTGTATAATTTAAAGAGACAGAAAAAAGAGAAAAGGGATAGGGAAAGAACGAAAGAAAATAGAAATTAGGGACAGATGGGACTCCTAGGCTAAGAGGTTTTGGCCTTCTCTCCACAGTAAGCTACCTAAAAAAAATGTAAATCTGTGCTTAAATTTTCTTCACCCAAATTTTAATACTAATTTGAATGCATAATCAGTTTTCACTTTCTGTCTCAAGCACTCCTATAGAGCAGTAAATTTTTGACATTTACGAAGTGGAGTATGAAAAAGTATTATGAGACACAATAAATAATTTTCTGTTGTTTTTCTTCAATAATATTGTAATAATTAAAAACAAAATGTAAAACACAAGTGTGCAATATAGAGTTTATGTAGAAGTTTGTGTCAGAGGCATCACTCACCCTAAAAAGGTCTGAAAAGATTCTTAACATCAAAGGGAAATCAAGATATAAATTGGATGTCCAGAGTAAATATTTATCTTTTTTTGCTTTTGATACATGGAATAAATAAATATTTCAACATCTTTCACTGATCTGGAGAAAACAGTTAGTTTGCTTCTGACTGCTGATAATAGGTCAATTTCTATTAATAAGGTTTCTTTAGTTATGAAATTGAAAGCAGACGCATATTATACAAGCTAACTTAAATCCAAATTGTGTTAGGTAACCATTTCTTGACACAGCAAGTCAAAACAAAGATGTTATTGTGAATGTCAATACATTCATATAAGAAATTTAAGCAGAAGAGAAATTTAAGCAAAAACTAATAAAATTCCTACAATAATGAAAATTTGTGTAGTAATACACAAAAAAAAAAAAAAAAAACAATCCACATTTTGAGAAACAAAACACTGGAGAAAAAGACAGGCAGAAGATTATTCAGATTTCATACTAATTCTGAAATTTAAAAAAATAATAAAGCAGACAGGAAGTTGCTTTTGAGCACTGACCATCATTATTGTTAAAATTATAAAAGGAAACAAAGGAATATGAACAAAATGTTCCTGGATTGAGGTCTTTTGTTTCTGTAAAATAAGAAAATACTTATATTACTTCAAACAACTTGAATGTAGAAAAATAAATCACACACTGTACAATCTGTAGAACACTAACCTTCAAGATCCTTTTCCATGTACATTTTTGTTGATCAAAAACTGAAAACTGATGCTAATCCTTGCATTCCAATTGGTCATAAGAAGACAAGTTTTAGATTAAAAATATGATTTTACAACTTTTCTGAAAAGGAAACAAATCATTGAGCGTTGCACTAGTGTAGGGAATAATTGCAGTTTTCACAAAAAAGAAACTTGGAAACAACTGTCAGCATTGTTGAAACAGATGAACAAGCTTGTTCCATCTGATTGTACAAGCGTGACCTTTTAACAGATAGGTTGTGAAAAAAGACTCAGGCGAAATACTGCTTTCTCTGGCACATTAACCTCCCCTCTGAGCCCAGTTTCCAGTTATACTGTCAACATGTCCGATAAGGGGTGGTGGCAGTCAGGTTTTGGACAGCGGGAGTTGGATATTGATGGACGCGGGACAAGGCCATGTTCACCTTCTCTTGAAATGAAAAGAACTATGTCCTATTGTAATACACATAATTAGGTACCTTGCAAATTGAGTGGTGCTTCAGGGAAGGTTCTTAGTATGAACACAGTTCATCCCAAAAACTTATCAACTTTTTATATTTCACTGGTCTGAAAATGTATTAAAATCGCAATAATTTGGAAGGCTCTTGTCGCTACAAGCTCTACAAACAAGCTCATGAATAGCTTACCCAAACAATGGAGATTTGTAATAAATGTACCTAGAAAATAATGAAAAAGTACATTAAATTAAATTAATGCAAGAACACATAATCAAATAATTGGATGTATTTAATATGTACGTATGTATTTTAATATGTATGTTTTCAATGAAAAATGAAATGCAATGTTTTTCTTTTCGTAGGATACTTTGGTTTTCTTTGTTGAGTGTTCAAAGGGTATATCATTGGTCATTCTGGTATTAAGCTTTTTATTAGTTCATTCATTTTTTTAATTTTAAATTTTGTAAATTAGTTTTTTAATTGAATTTTGCTTTCGCTTATTTGATGTACTTCATTTATTATGCAAAAATGCTGTATTCTACACCAGATTGATGCCACCTGTGCTGTTTTGATCCATGGTAAGATCATGCAAAATATCTTCACATGATTTCAAGTTTTAGGTTTTGAAATCTGAGATGAATCACTACTTGTGAAAGAAACTTAATTATGCTAAGGAAAAAAAATTATGAAATTTAGATATAATGTACAAAACATAGATTTTATTAAAAACTTCTTCTTCAAGGTGTAATGGAACCAAGAACAGCTGAAACAAGGAATTGCATAAAATTCAGTAGCTTTTCTTCCTTGAAATTGCTTGCACTGAAAAATGTGAATAAAACCACACATTAAAAATGGCTGTCAAAGTCTTTAATTGCTTTTGGGCAGAATAAACTAGCTTACATTTCAGTAATTCTAGTAATTTGGTTTCTAAATATAATACAATTTTAGAAAGTTGAGAAACATTTTCAAAATTTCTCCCCTTGTCACAGATATAACAAAAATTCTCCCCTTCTCACAGGTATAATAGTAATATTTCTGTACTTATATGTTCCAATGCATCTTAAAATTAGTACAAGAAACATTGGATAGAAAATACTTCATAAATATTCATGCTTGATTTCATTTATGGAGAAAGAAAAGAGAGATAAGCAGTTTGTACAAGGAAAAAAATCCTTAAATTTTATATTATATTTGTGACAAAATTTCTCAAAAATTTGGGTCTGGGGTTTTGGTTTATTGTTTTGTTGGGTTTGTTCCTTGTTGTTTGCTTTTTCTTCCAGGTTTGGGAAATCTTTTGGATGCAAGTAATACTGTCAGCCTGGCTACCATGCACATGCAGAGATGCCAAACAGGCGATTGCTGAAAGATTCAGGTCTTGAATGAGCCTAAGAAGAATCATCCATCTCAGGTAAGCTGAATCTCTCCTGAGTACCCATTGTTTATGTTATAATTAATGACAGGACTGCTGGAAACTGACTGCAACAGAAGGAAATTAATGGAAGAGAAAAAATTAAGAGAGAGACATTATAATATCTTTAAATAATGCTTGACCATGAAATAATTATGTTTTCTTCATTCCAACACAGTTAATTCTTAGACATCTATGGTGAAATTTGAAGGTATCAAGGGGAGAATCCCAACCACTAAAGCATTTTATCAGCTAGGAAGGGTAGGTTTTCTGGCACTAATCCCTGAGCAAGTTTCATGCCTGAGACCTTTAGTGGCTTCCTCTCCTTTACAGGATACAGGTGGACAGGTTGTATTTAAGTACTGACTAGCACTGACCCAGGAGCTGCAGCTAGAAGGCAAACAATGTAGTATCTTATCTCATTCACCAGTTCTTTCCCCCCAGATTCAACACAGTCTGAGTTTTTCATTGATTTTGACACCTTAGGAGGGAGAACATTTTGTCTTACAGTTAGGTTTATCATCCAAGCTCCTCTGACAAATGCCAGAAAATTCCTTTATTCCTACAGTGCCATGAGGAAACACTTCATACCTTAAAAAAAAACCAACAATAAAATAAAAACCCAAATAGCATTAGGGCTTTTTCCTCTAAAAATGAAGCTGCTATTTTGGTCTGTCTACTCAAGACTTCTGGAGAAAAGACATCCAATTCTTAGCAAAACAGTGCTAAGTATGATACCCATTGCTATGCTTCCCACAATCCTTTAAAATTGTTGTTGGTTTTGCCCAGCTCACCTAGATCTGTAGACTTTTATGAATACACATGGCAAAAAAACATTGGACTTTTTTTCTTGGTTATTTTATATTCTCCAGATTCTGACACTCTTCCATCTGTGTCTCTGTGTACAAAATTTGATCTGAGAAAAGTTTTATTTCTCTTTGTTTTTCCTTTTCTAATCCAAGATAAGTAAATGCAAATTGTTTTCAGTTGAATACTTGTCACTTGTTGCAGTCATCAATGATGCACTTCAATGAGATAGTTCTTTTAGATTTCAATTAGATTTTAGGAAAAAGGGGTTAATTTCCTAACCCTCTCATAATGCTCCATGATTTAGCAAAATGGTATTTCTGTTCCCTCAAGCTTTGTATCAATTTTTTTTTAAATATCTAGGGAAGGCATTCTTTCAGTGTCTTATACATTTCAATCTATCATGCTATTACACAAAGAAGATTTAATTATTAAAATGTTCCCTAGGCATATCTCCTAATGCTGTTCTCACTTTCACAGAAGATCTAGAAAGGTGCAGATCGTAATTACTATTTTCAAATGCATTACCATTTTGTAGAGATCTATAATTCCATTTTCAATCACTATAAGGAAACCTAAAATTTGTTTATTTTCAAAATTTTTTTGGAAAGAGGAGATTTGTTTGTTATTTGACACTAATTTAACTGTAATGAAAAGGTTGATTAGAAGGAAGTGGATTGATTAATTTACAGATAGTTGTATTTTTCGTAACCGTGCTTCATATTCCTATATCAAGCAAAGGATAAACAAAAGATGAAACATGAATGGAAACTTACAACAACATTCATGAAGTAATAAGAATTAATTTCTTATAAGAAAATTAAATCAAAATTCTTCCACTTACTTCAATAAAATCAATATTTATTATAAAATATCAAACAGATTTTACATAAAACTTTCTGAGAAACTCTGAAGTGGGATGCAAAAGGAACTTCACTGTTGCATCATACTTCAGGAATATGAAATGTGGTAGACAACCATATTAACCAGGATATACACCATGTTAACCAGGATGTGCATTTATGTATACCTAGGAACATGTGGGATCATTGACTTCCAAACGCCATTCACTACATCTGTATAAATTTGTAGCACAGTGAGTGAATCTGTACAGGAAAACTGTTCATGTTGAGGATCTTTTATCCGCACACTTTGTTTTATTTCAATTTTTTGCTTCAAATTATCCCTAGTTGGTTCTCTGTACATAAAAAATTATAGAAAACTCCCAAAACCAAAAAACAAGCAACAAAAAGACCAAACTATACCAAATCAAACCAAATAAAAAAGTCAAATGAAAACTAAAACAACCAAACAACAAAATGACTAAACAAACTGACTGGAGAATACAAAGTGCTTTTACCATCTCTATCTGGAGGTTTGATTTCATCTGAAAGGACCCAGCTTACACATTCCAAAGTACTACTCTTTAATGTAAACAATTTCAGCCACTGGCATCACTCACTTTAAAGGTACAGTCTTGATCTGTGCAAAAAATGCTAAGCATAATTACTTTTCCTATACTGAGGAAAATGACTGACTCTCTCCTCTTTATATTTCATTGGTAAGTCTTAATTTAACTCAGAATTAAAAAAATTTCAACACCATATAACATAGTAAGTAGTATCTCTAAGGATTCAATTCCTTTATTTCAAAAGAACATTGTTATTTTTAAGTTGTTGATTTTGTAGGTCAGCTCAGGCCGATAACTCAAGTACTGACTAGTGTGTACACCTTGGCCTGAATCCATGAAGTTTTTCCAGTTTTGAATTTAGACAACCCCAGAATGACTAAATTGAAACCATTATTTTCTTGTGGGATTTGGTGGTTTGGTTGGTTTTGTTCTTCTTTTTGTTGGGTTTTGTTTGATTTCCTTCTTTGTTTTTCTTATAATAAAACCCAATTACTCAACCAAACCAAAATTCAAAGTGTCAAGAGGATTACATAGTGTTTCCAGTGTTTTTAATTTTATTTATCCAGTCTGTATGAGTGCAAGTATGTACCACGGAAATATCACCATACAAATCTGAGAATTTACATGTCAGCGTTATACAGGGTTTAATTTTCTGCATAACGGATAAGAGTGCTCCATTTTCTGACAGTTTTATCAGTTTGTTAGCACCAGGATCTCAACAAATGAAGCTAGCTGTTATAACAATCTCTTTTTAGTTCTTTAAAATTCTTTCTCAATTTGCCATTACAGAGGGATGTCTTCTGAAATTTCCACAGTATAAATGTTCTTTCCAGAATATAGACAAGATTCAGATGATTCAGTGATAAATTTTTTGGTTTTAGAAGTTTAGCAATAGATAAGGTGTGTTCAATACAGGTGCTCTGCTACTAATAAACCTTAGAAATTGTACCATCCTAAGAACTGTGGTAATGCAACTATTAGAAAGTTTGGTAAGAAAAAGAGTATTTATTGTTTTGATAAAAACTTCTAATATTAATAATAATATGAAATTTTATTAAGGTAATACTTCCATATTCTGTTGTTCAAGGTGGGCTGTTTCAAAAGAAGTTTCAAAACAATCACAAGTGATTCATACAGTAATATATTCAATAGATCTGTTCTACGTCATTAAATAATTAAACTGACATCTTCAGAAATGGGTATTCTATTTGATGAAGAAACTGAATATAACTTTGCCAGACCTGTTACATCATATAGACACTTATTTCTTGTGACATTGAGATTCAGTGCATACACTTCATATCTTTTCCTTTCCTCTCGGTTCTAATAACTCTTACTTATCAATAACTGCCATTATTTCAAATTAAATCCATGAAAATAATTATCTGGGGAAGAGGAAGTTTTTATTGCATTGGTTTTGTGACGAAGGTAACATATACTCTCTTTCCAGTGTCTTGGTGGTTTTTTCTTGTTTTATAATTCATACAAGTTATCTGCAGAAAGGCAGATTGATTTCTTTTTAGCTACTTTCTGTAACTAGATTTGATTGATTTCTTTTTAATACACTTTCTGTAACTAGATTTGTAGTGCATGACAGTAAGGCTTTAAAAAAATAGATAGATAGATAGATAGATAGATAGATAGATAGATAAACACTTCATTAAATAGAAATGAAAAAAAAAAGCCTTATGAAGCCAATTCATTCACTGCTGTGAAGTCAAACAAGCAAATATGCTTTAAAGTTTACTGCTAGCAATGGCAAGCTCTTGTGTTAATTTACCACTCACTTACATTGTTTAAGTATCACATACAGATTCTATGAGCAAGTTTTTTCTCCTGAACTGTGTAACAAGAAATAGCAATTATTAGCAGAGATCACAGTCTCAATTCCGGAGTTTTCAAGATTTATGTTTACTATTTACTTACTCCTTCATAGAATCATAGAAGTGTTTAGGTTGGAAATGACCTTTAGGACCATTGAATCCACCCATTAACATAATACTGTCAAGTCCACCATTTGTACCTAGGTCCACATCTACATGTCTGCAGGGATGATGATTCCAGCCGTTTCCCTGGACAGCCTCTTGACAACTCTTTCCCCCAATATTTTTTCTTTTTTTTTCTAACAATCCAACCTAAACCTCCCCTTATGCAACTTGTGACTATTTCCTCTTGTTCAGTTTCTTATTATTTGGGAGAAGGACCTGACCTTTCAGGTATTTTTGGAGAGTGTCTCTTGAGCCTACTCTTCTCCAAGTTAACAACCAGCTCCCTCTGACACTTCTCATATGACTTGCTCTCTGGAAACTTCCCAGCTCTGTTGCCCTTCTCTGGACATGCTCCTCAGTGTCTTTCTCAAAAGTGAGGGGCCCAGAACTGGACAAAGAACTTGAGATGTGACCTCACCAGTGTCGAGTACAGGAGGACAGTCACTGTCCTGGTGCTGCTGCCACACTTTTGCACATAAAAGCCATGATACCATCGGCTTCTTGGCCACCTGGGCACACTGCAGGATCATGTTCATCCAGCTGTTGAGCAGTAACCCCAGGTTCATTTCCACCAGGCAGCTTTCCAACCAGTCTAGCTCAGTCTGTAGTGCTGCTGGCTGTTGTTCTGACAGAAGTGCAGCACTTGACCTTGTGGAACCTCACACAGCCCATCAATCCCAGGTCCCTCTGCAAAGCCTTCCTACCCTCCAGCAGATCAAAACTCCCACCAAACTTGTTGTCTTCTGCAAACTGAGGGTTTTCTTAATCCCCTCATCCATATCACTGACAAAGATATTAAACAACAGGCCTTAAAACTGAGTCCTGGGAAACACCACTTGTGACTGATTATCTGCTGGATTTTGTGAGTTCTAACAATAGTAAGTGGAAAACAAAACAAAAAAAATAAATAAATTTTCATTTTCATATTAGGAGTGACAGGAATGCCTGCACAAATATCTAGTGACTACATTCAGTGTATTTAATACTCTCTTTTAAATGTGTTAAGTATAACCATTTGTCTACTTATCACTGTCAAATATTATGGAGTTTGTTGTGAAGACAAAAAGGGAGGTGAGAGAGGCATGCTTTGGCATGTAATATTAAAGTACAGAACTACAATCCATTATGTTCCATTAAGAGCAAACAACCTTATTCATAATAGAGTTAAGTGCCAATTATCATAAGTTCTCTTCTTATTAATTGACACGCGTTAGCAAGCTTTTAAAAAAAGATTGAGATTAATTTGGTCTGACATACTGAGTCTTTCTGAGGTCTGAACATGTGTCATGAAAACATGCTACTTTTAAATGAATTTAGTTCCCTGTAAAGTTTATTAAATCTCACAGGAAATTACTGTAATAAATATATACTAAAATGTTGCCATAGGAGCAAAAATGTGCAAATATGGAGATAAAAAATATTTTCCAAAGTGTGCTTACTTCTAGATAAGTCTTATATGACATATTGCTTCCCTGAGTAGAATTACTAGCTTTTTCTTATCTTTCAGTCATGAGCTCAGGTTCCCCTACTTCAGTGATGTAGTTTCTATCTCAAAAACCTTCCCATTTGGGGTTTGAAGGTCAAATTTCCCCTACAGCTTTATCTAAATACTGCAGTTCTCTTTTGAGGTAGAAACCTTCTTTGTGCTGTTCCATTCTGATTTCCTCTGAACACTCCAAATTTTTTTTTAAGTTTTAATCTGTTACTTGAAATGTTTGAGGAAACATTTTCAAGGTTTTCTCTTCCTGAATTATACTGTTAAATTGAAGGTTTTCCACAAAATAATCAACCAATCTAAAAAGCCACAAAGACTTAAAAGATAAAGATAATACCCTTTTGCCTTGCTCCCTCTAATTTTACACTAAGCCTACAGAGGAAATATCAGCTGAAAGAATTGACTGATGTTATTGTTATGCCATTCTCTGTCATCTTTGAGAAGTCATGGAGAGCAGGAGAGATGCCTCAGGCTTGGAAAGACAATATCACTCCAGTCTTCAAAAAGGGTGAACAAAGGAACCCAGGGAATTACAGGTTAGCCAACCTCACCTAAATGCCTGTAAAGGTTATGGAACAGCTCATTATGAATGTTCATTCTACACATGTGGACAAAGAAGACTGTTCTCAGGGTAGTCAGCATGGATTCCTAAGTTAGAAATCATGCTTGACCAATTTGGAACCCTTCTGTGCTCACATGACTGGCTGAGTAGATGAGAGGAGAGCACTGGATGTTGTCTTCAGCAAGGCTTTTGTAACTTTTTCTCCTAAGATCCTCACACATAAAATCATGTAGGGATTAGATGAATGGACAGTGAGTAGGATTAAGGACTGGACATATGACAGAGCTCAGAGTATTGCAGTCAGCAACTAGAGGCCCATAGCCACTGGCGTTCCCCAGGGTCAATACAAGACCCTTGCATGCTTGTCAAGTTTGCTGAAGGTAGAAAACTTGGAAACGTGGCTGATACACCTGAAGGCTATGCTACCATTCAGCCAGACCAGGACAGAATGGAGAGTTGCATGGAGAAGGACCTAAGAAAGTTCAGTGAGGGCAAGTGGAGAGTCCTGCACTCATGGAGGAATAACTCCATGCTCAAGACAAGGACTCAACCTGCTGGAAAGTGATCGTTGCTGCATTAGGAAGTGTGGCCATCAGATCAAGAGAGGTGATCCTGCTCCTGTACTCTGCCCTGGGGAGACCACATGTGAAGTGCTGTGTCCAGTTCTAGGCTCCCCAATGCAAGAAAGACCTGAGAGGTTCCAGCAAAGGGCTATCAGGATGTTTAGGGAACTGGATTCTGTTATGAATAATGGTTGAGGGAGCTGGAATTGTTTCGCCTGGTGAAGAGACAATTAAGAGGGGAACTTACAAATCCATGCCATTATCTTTGGGTTGGCTATCAAGAGGATAGAACCAGACTCATTAAGTGGTGCTTAATGGCAGGACCAGGGCTAACCAGGTACAAATTTAAAAATAGGAATTTTCATCTGAATATAAGGAAAAACTTATTTCCTTTGAGGTTGACAAAGCACTGGAACAGCCTGTCCAGAGCTGTTGTGGAGACTCCTTCTCTGGGGCTATTCAAAATCTGCTTGGAAAATGATCCTGTGCAATCTGCTCTAGGTGAACCCTCTTTAGCAGAGGCAATTGGACTAAATAATCTCCAGATGTCCTTTTTAACCTCAACCATTGTGTGACCCTGTGATTCATTCCATGGAGAGACTGTACCAGAGATAAATCTGCCCTGCTTACATACAAAACCTTAATATCTGGATATTTCAACAAAAATTTATTAGATTAAATAGAAAGTAATAATTCAGAAAAATTCTGACATATTCATCTGAGTTCTGAACATGGCTGCTGTTCATCCTAATTGTTAATAATGATATTAATACAGATATCAATACACATAGTTTGGATACTGAGCCAATACCAGAATTTACTCAGCTGTATCTAACAATAGATATTACATACTAGTTTATACTGTAAAAGAAGCTCAGTTAGTAACAGAATCAAGAGAGTCTGCTTACATTATAGTAATTTTTTTCATTTACTGCTGCTTCTTTTATTCTAATAATGGGTAACATTCATATACTTTTTTTGAAACTCTCACATGCTCAAGCTTTCCAGGTACGTTTATTATTTTGTATAGTCTCCTTCTGTCTACACATTCCCCAGAAAAAATGTCAAATTCTTTATGTAAGGAGCTCAAAACTCTCTGTCAAGCATCAAGAAGAGAAAAAAGATAGGTATGTGTCTTCTTAAATTATTGCTATTATTAACAGTGTTGTTATATATATACAGGGTATATTTAGTAATACCATTCACTTTGACACAAAATGTCTCTTTTAGTGGAAAAGTGCAGATGAAAAACTCACAAGGGGCTCCCTCAGGTGTCTTTTGACATTTCATGGAGTTGGGGGCATGTTTCCATGTAACAGTTATCTAGGTATCAGGACATTTTAGTTTTGCATAAGAACTTTGTGACCTCCCTCAGGTACATTCCTCATCTGTGCGCAAGTTCCAAAGACCATAGCTATGATTAATTTTACTGTATGGATACTGATTCAGTAGCACAGTTTTGATCTATTTATAACAGTTTGCTTAGCCAGTGGCCATGGTAAGTTGTTAAGACACAAAAATGTAATTAGTCTCTGTTACACTACATAGCATAAATATTCAGACATTGATGCTATTATTATTTTAGTCTAAACCCAAGTTCATTTTATTCCAGAGTGATCATGGACACAGCTGCAAAAAATACAGAGACTAAGACTTCAAGCATATACCCTAAAGCAATAACACTTAGTCCCTGAGGTTATTAGAAACTCTTTAAGTAGATATAAAACAAAGGTGAAAATCCATCAGCTGAGATTAGCTTTCTCGTGTTAACTAACAATAGTGATGCATGGCACTTTGAGATTCTCTCTCCATTCTACTGTACATAAAATAAAGGCTGATTGAGTGATTGGCAGATAATAAGGCTAAAGCTCAAGTAGACCAAAGTTTTCCCTGGGGAAGTTTGGAAGTGTTTAAAGCTTTATTTTCATGTCAAGAAATTCTAAAAGAAAACGTGAACTTTTTTTAAAGAAAGAAGAGAAAAGGGAAAAAAAATCTAAATTCACAAGTATTATAATCTTTAATGGAAAAATATTACAATTTACCAAATGTTCTAAACAATCGTTTCTAAGCAGAAAATATAATGGAATTACTTAGATATATCAAAAAGGAATGGAAGCCTGCAAGACAAAGAATTGAGTCCTATAGTTTAAACCTTGCAGGCTTAGGCAATTTCTAAGAATGGACTGTGTAGGAATCTGGGAGAAGAATTGAAACTAAATTCATAAAATTAACTCAGAACAACTAAAAAATGTCATTGGCTTTCCTGTGAGAAATAATTAATATCTTGCTAATTTCATCATTTTATACATGAGTGAAAAAGCATAAAATCTTTCTTCCTACTCATAAGTGTAAATCAAGCAGTTTGCTGAAAAAAAAGAGTTAGGAGAAAGAGAGGAATTTTCTGAAGCCTTAAATTCAGGAATATTTTTAATATATTTTTACTTTACATTAAACAAAATAAATTCATACATTTTTCCTAGGCTAAAAGACATAATATTTGAAATAGAATTAGGCATATAACTGCATACCTTTTATGAGTCACAAGAAGATGAGGTATAACTGTAAGGATCAAAGTAGATGAAAAATCCAATAAAATTTAAATAAAGTAGACTTAAAATATCAAGATAAGAAAATGTTCAGGAGTCAAGAAAAATTAGAGAGATGAAAACAGATAGAAATCAGATCTCATGATTATTATTGTATCTGGTGTGTAAATACTTATTGTTTCTGATGAGTGCACTTAAAATTCTTCAGGGTGGAATAATTATTACTCTGATGTTACTTCATTAATTTTCTGTTGACATCAAGTTTATCAGTGTTTGAATATAACTTTTCTGCTGTGGATTTATTCTTCTGATATACTAGACCAAAGTGCTAAATACCATGCTGTGGTTTGTAGATTGTGGTAGAAACCGCTCTTTTTAGTGCATGTACCTACAGTTTTCTGTCCATAAACTCAGACTTAAAAATTAATTAAATAAAAAAAATTGCTAAACAGCTATTTTATTCTTTGGATTGATGGCTCTGATAAGTTACTAGACATGTAACTAAGGGAAATATATTAATTCTTCCTTGGGAGAATAATCATAAGTGTTCACAAAGGTCCTCCTTTGTTGCAGCCAGTCCTTCAGACAGAATGGCAACAGGCACCTCGAGGTATGGGACAAGCCAAGAGACCAGAGATGACAGATGAGTCTGAGAAGCTGAGGTGACAGAACACATTAGCATTTCTCAGTTGTGCCTATGAGTCAGCAGAAAACCTTAAACTACCATACAGACATTTATAAAACATCATCACAGTTACTGTTGGTAAGCCTGAACACTTACAGCATCAAGACTTCAGATGAATGCCTGAGGCATAAAGAACTTATGATAAGAAAACTTTTTAAAGTAAATGAATAAATAAAAAAATTGTGGGCAATCTAATGATGACTACTAAAAATGCATTTACTAGTACGAATTTTTTAATAGTATGTAATACATTTGTAAATTCAGTTTTTCTGAGAGTATTCTGTTGAAAATTACAGCTGGATCTTTAGATTTTTCTTTTAGACTCTGATTGACAAGATAATTAACTCAAGAACTCTAAACACAGGCTTAGAGCTATGCCAAAAGCCATCGCTGAAACTGTTGCTCTTTCATTATATTTCTTATTATTTAAATGTATGTATAGTAGTAAACGTAAGAGCATAAATTCCAACTCTATCCCTAGACAATACCATCTGCTGCCTTCGTGTGGTTCTTTCCATGTCTAGGATATCTGTATTGGCAATGAAGCACACAACATGGCCTGTAGTCACTCTTGCCTGTGAACAGCTGAGGTGGGAAAAGGATAGTTTTTAGGCAGAGGACATATCTCCACAGGGAGAGGGCCATGTATTTTACTCCTGATCCCATCATTAAATGAGTTTCATTTGAGGCATATCTATTCCTTAGTTTCTTCATTGGTAAAAACAGAGATGCTACAATATTTTTTTGGAAAAAAATATGTTTAACATAGAAATTATTTTGAAAAGAATACTGTTTCTTTTTCCTAAGAATAGAATCTTTAATCAGACCTCAATTTCATATGACTTTGAAAAGAAATTAACAAAAATACCTGTTTTATATCCAATGATATTAAGAAGGAGAAAAAGTAAAATCAAGTTAAGACACTGCGTTCAGCTCCATACTTTATTGCACAGTGCTAGTTATTTGCCAGTAAGATTCAACAATTTTTTCAAGAATTATTTTCGTTATATGCAGATTTTCATTAAATGTTTTGTATGAGTGTTTTACTCCTTGTGTCTACCCAGCACAGGCATTTGTATTTCCCAGGGGCAAATTCCTGATTAGTAGAAAATGTAGAACTGAGAAAAATGCCAATTCTGGTTCATTAATTGCAGTACAGATGGATAGCTGCTTTCATGAAAAGCTACAATGTTTTTGCTTTATATAATCTGAAAGTTCATATTATCCTAGAGAAATATATGTGCATTTTTTTAATCAGAAAGAACAAAAGAAGGAATAATTTTCAGACATTTGATAAGGTATAATATAGAAACATATTTGTGGAATAGAAAACTTCAAATATGACTCTTTACCTGGAAAGAAAAATCATCTCTATTGTTTTTACTGTATTTTGTAGAGAAATAGTCTCAAATGGCTTGTGAATGTGTCTTCTGTTTCCCTCTCCCATTGACTGTTAAAATCAATTTTACACAAATTAATACATATATATTTATATAAATTTATTTTTATACACAAAGGATTTGTTGTAGTAATATTTCTTCCATACTTAAAGATACTGTAGACCTTTTCAAAATCATTATTTTTCAAAAAGAAAAGCCAAAAAATATGCAAAATGCATTTAGGTAAAATGACAAATAACAATTTATAAGTAAAATGAAATTGCCCAAAAAAAATGCAATCTCTTTTAATCTTCAAGAAAAGACACAGTCATTATGGTACTGCAAGTGTTCCTAAAAGCTGATTTAGGAAACTTCATATGTTCAGAGTCTGTTGAGGCAGTTATGAATCTTTTATATGTCCCTGCATTTTATAAGGAAAAACATGTCCAATTTATAGCTACTAAGGTGTGTTTTTTGGAATGTTCATCACATCAACCATGAGTAAGCTAACATCATCCAGTTCCATCTTCCTCATTGGTCACTTGTTCTAGTTTTGCTTGCAGGTGCCAAGAAGAAGGTGGAGCCAAGAGCTGCGTGGGCATGTTTGTGTTTTTATTCTATACCACACGAATCATCCCTGGGGAGAGTGGCTTCAGAGGGAAGAGAAGGGAGCACACTCATGAGGGAGGGCCACATTTTGATCTTTTCCTTCTTTGGAGAAGTTGCTGGCAGTCAACACTTTGAACTCGGTCCTCTCTCACCAGAGGGAGTGAATGGATGTCGAGAAATTTGTTTGGAGTTTAATCTCCATTTGATTTTAAATCACTGCATTCCTATGAATGGGTTGACATTTCTATAATAAAATTTCTCTCTTCTATTTTTAGCATTCATTAGGATGAGACAAATGGCATTCTGTAAATTCTTGTTTTGCTCCAGTGCCCATAAATGACACTGTTCAGCCATGTAGGTATCTGTTCCAGGGTTAGGTAAGATGAATAAGAGCATTGCTGATGAGGCAATGCAATAATCAGTGCCGAATTACTTCTCTTCATGTGTCAGCACTGCCCAGCTGAATGACACACAAAACTCAGTTGCCTGAAGTATCTCTTAGCATTTTCTCAATATGATTCCATTAGTTTGGTAGTTCTGGACATTTCTGCTCTGGGTAAAATGAGAGTTTAAGTAAACTGAAAGCTGAAAGGGATTAATTTCTTCATTCTACAACTGCAGAAATGGTGTCTTTTTACAATTCTTTTGCAGAAATTAAAAGGAGAAAAGAAGCAACTCTGTGTGGCTAATGACAGATTATTGTTTCTAGCTTCTCTATATCAGAATGCAGTGATTAAGCACCGTGGAAATTGGGACATGAAAAAGAATATTATGAGTGTAGACAACTAGTACAGTAATAAAAGATATCAATTTTTTCCAGCTTAGGTCTTTGCAAATTTTAGGAAGGTATGAATAACAACTTGGACTTTGAATTTTTTGCTTCTTTTCAGAACTTTCATCTAAGGTGGATGCGATAAATATGAGTAATTTATTTTCTCCACCTGACCAACAACAGTTCAACTTTTAGTTTTGATTGACAAGCTGACCCATCCATTAAGTAATTTAAATGTACATGATTTCATTTCTATAAATGAATGAAGAGTTTTTTTCAAGGATATTAATTCTGGACTGATATTGAAGACTGAAATATCTGAAAATGGAGAATATAGGAGAAGATGGAAAAGATAATAGAGATGACAAGTATAAATTACTATTTTTCTGTCTGTTCATATGCTCTTTTGACAAATACACAAACTGAATTACTATATCTGCTATAGTAGCCACCTTTTAAAGTTATTATGCTAAATTACTTGTTTGAGTCTTAGTTTTTTGGAAGAGATATGAAATATGCTTTTAATATCCAATGCATTTTGTGTAGTTGAAAGGAAATATTCCAATTATAAGAAATTTATATATGTTGATGAAGAATGTGTTTTTCCTTTGAAATTTACAAAATACTGAAATTCTCATCTCTTGAAAAGCTGTAGCGCAGTTTGAATATCTGTGAGAAAGATAGGCCTTAGTTAAATGCACATAATTGAGCCTGGAGTGCAGAGTGGGTCACATCAGATGATCCAGTATAATTTTTTGGCATAAATGTCCATGAAATTGAAGATTAATAATATGCCTATTATATACCAGACAGATCCACAGAATATATGAAGATTAAGTCACCAATATAATGCTAACAAAATTATAAAAGGAGAGAAGATTGCTAGTCTACTATTTCTGAAGACATCTCCTTAATTACACATCAACTACAGTAACTGAAAGATCAACAAGTATGATTTGTTCAGAGAAAAATACAAGAGAAATCTTGCTGTTCATGGACTTTTCCTCTCCTCAAGACACTTCCAGCTCAGGCTTTTCTTTTAAAATATAATCTGAATAGATTTCTTCATTCTAATTAATATCTGTATTCATTCACCCAGAAGTTCATCATCTGGAGCAGGAAGGGTGATAATATAACTTCTATGTTTGGGATGCTAATTTAGTGTAAGATACCTTGGTTCATACTTTTCCAGACCTTTCCACTCTGATGGGATGGCTCTTGTGGGGATGGGGCAGACAGTCACTTCATCAGAAATTTTTTAACATATTTAAAATTCTAGTTCTCCTAGATTTGCAAGAGTAAAAATCTCTGAGGAATATCACCAAGCTATCTTTTTGGTACAAGACATTAAAATAGCAATGAAAGTCTTGGAGGAAATCAAGAAACCTTGTTACAAATGTCTTAGCAACAGTGAAAGAAAGGTGAAGTAGCAGAAGAAAAATGGGAAAAGTAGTGTGGAAAGTTAGAGAAAATTATTTTCCTTATATATGATGATGAAGAGATGAAAGAGGAAACAAATGTAAAAAAACTGTAACATTGCAGAGCTTTGTTCTAATTTAGTTATATTTTGCAATGATGGGCAACAATAAGGGGTTTGCTGTGTGCCTGTGAATAAGGTATTATTTCAACTGCCTGTTGATTTTCCAGTAATTATTCACAATAAATGTGATCTACTGTTAGTAAACTGATCTTATAATAAACTTTGATGATTTACAACCAATCTGTCAGCTAAGAAGCAGACTCCTAAAGATTTCATAGACTTTTGCTGTCATTTGTGTTTCACAGTCTTGTCTTTTTCTCCCATCCCTTGCCCTCATTCATCTATCCCCACTTCCAGTTGTTTTTTAGGGGGATAATTTTGCTGCAGAAGCATATGAGCAAAAAAAAGTTCATACACAAGAGATCAAGGCCATCTGTTCCTTTTCAGTAGGGAAATGGTACATGCATTTTGATTTAGTTCCACCACTGGACTCTAAAATCAAAGACCAGAATATGCTCTTGATGCATGCAGTCATTTCTTGTAAACACATTTCTAAGTGTTCCAGTTATTACTGTCTGGTTTTCCTTGGTGGGATATTCTAGATGCCAGGATATAAACTACCCTTCATCTCATTTGAATGTGGAATTCAGTTTTCACATATGTTGAGGGGCTTCTTTTTCCCAGAGGCAGAGAATTTAAGTTCTATTTGAGTCAGATTATATTGATCATTTAACCCTCAAATGCCTTTTTTTCAACACTCATTACCCCAGCATGGGGAACATTGTTAATTGCTTCATAGCTGCTCACAGTTCTCTCAGAGTCAATATGAATTCTAGTCAGAATGAGTAAAAAATTATGAATTCTGATGAGCATTAGAAATTCTAGGCTCAGTGTAAAACAGCACATATCACTGATGAACAGGTGTGTAAGAATAGAGTATGTAAATACAATATGATAAATCATAAGTGTGTAATTTCCAATTAAACTTTACAGTAATGGAGAATACAAGGTATTAAGACTTTGTGTCCAAATTCCAGCTTGACTTAAACCATGACACTGAGAAAATGCAAACAAACAAGAAAATACAATCTAAAATGGGATGCTGAAAACCTGAAAAACCAACAAAGAATTATAGGAAAATGGCTTGGTATAAAAACTCATGAATTAATTTCACTTTTATTATTAAAGAGGCACCAAGTCTCTCTGAGAAAAGCTATCAAAAATTCCTGAGTTTAACAAAATGTATTTATAAGTAATATTTTCATAATATTTGATTTGTAGATTGTTCAAAATCCAGTTTCAGTAACCTTGTTGCAAACTCATTATCAGTCTTAAATATTGCCAGCTTACAGACATGTGTCATATGAGCAACAGGATTTTTTTACCATTGCTCATTGCCTCCTTTTTCTAAAGTGCAATTCAGTTGTTTCCCCAAGACTAATTTCATGCAGTGATCGTGAATCATGAAGATGGGTTAGTAGATTTTGTCATTAAAAGATCCATGCACTAGGAGACCTTGTTGGATCAGGGAGGTTGGACTAAAAGACCTCCAGCTGGCCTTTCCAACCTCACTTATTTTGTGACTCTCCTAAGCTAGTCAGTATATGCTTCTATCGTTTGGAATCCACATTAGTATTTCCTCTGCTCCGACTATTCCATTCCTTACTGCACATGCAAGAAGAAATTTAAGAATGTCAAAAAGGCTTTACGTTTATGTAAAGGAAGGGAGTTGCTGATCCTGGATTGAAAGGCAGTCATGAACAAACTGCTGTAGCAGAAGAAGGGAACAGCTGATTTGAATGATCAGGAAAATGCTGATCTGATGTACCATAGCATGTGGCCACCAAAGTCCTGCTTTCCAACTGAGTATGTATGCATTGCAAACTTCTTAAAAGATGTGTAATTTGGCTTAATTGTGGGATTTTTTACATATTTTTTACAAACTTGGCAAAAATCCATGTTTCCAGACAAATTTCTTCTCTGCAATTTAAAGCATAGGACAAAAAGTCATTAAAGAAGTTTCTAAACACCTTTACCATGGATAAAATCTCAGATATACTCCTTCATCCTATTTCAGAGAAATGTCCAGCACAGTGTGTTTGATTTTTTTTACTTTTCTTATTTTTTTTTAACCAGGCATACATGTTCAGAATCTGAATGTTTAGAAGAATATAGTTTAGCTACTTTTGGCTATGTTATCAGACACATAGAAAAAAGGAAACCTTATTGTAAATAATGCTATCACCCCTAATTGCTGTAATTAATACCACATTTAATTACTTTAACTGTTGTTAAAATAGTCATGTAGTTCAATAAAATCACATTTAAATCAGGTGCACAACAACTTTCTTGCCTCTTATAAAATTTAATGTAGTACTATACTGGTCTTAATTTGATCTGAATTTCTAAAAGTTGTGGCAATATTTCCACATAATATAGTTTGGCTATAAAAGCTAGTGAGCATAGGATTTTTAAACAGTATTTGTTTCTCTGCAGAGACTCTTCAACTCTTTGTTTCACATCAGAGTGGTTTGTCTGCACATTGCAAATACAATGAATTGTTTTCCCAGCAAGCAGTAGTATGATGTTTTATCAAGATGACGATATGTTTGAGAAAAATTACTTTAGAAATCGGTATCAGTGCCCTGGTAACTAATGTTCATTAAGAGATCCCAAGACATTTTTATAAAGATTAGGATAAACGTATCTTGTTGGTAAAAATCTAGTATGGGTAAGTTGATTCTCTGTGAAACACCTCTGTATTTCTCTCCAGAGGTGATCAATCACTTCTTAACAATTTTCTTTCCTTGGAAGTGGCTGTTTGTTGCTTGGTTGGGGTTTTTTCAGGAGTTTTGTTATAGAGGATAACTACAATGCTACACTCCAGTTCCACATCACACAACAAAAAGATTTATTGAAAGAATAAAAACCAAGAAGCCAAGAACATAAATGGAAGGTGCTTGCATGAAAACTAATGGAATACAGATAAACTTGTGTGGTATATAACAACATAAAGACAAGATTTATCAGAACAAGAACAATAGATCATTTGTGGGATGATGTTTTAAGGTGGCTTCTTGGTACTCGTCAGCCAGTTTCCAAAAGTCTTTTGCAGACATAATTTAACTGATGCTGGCTAATGCTGTGAAAAATTGACTCTTCAATCTTCCATTAAAGAAGTTTGGGAATAAATATTTCTCAATTTATTTTTGGGTAAAAACTTTGAGAGCAAAACACAACACAATGACACAATTTTCTTACTTTTTGAATTAGGACCCTGTAGCTTCCAACTGATGTACATACATAATGAGTGAAGTCCATAACTTTCTGACATACTGTTAATATTTTTAGTTACTGAGGGCTGTCAAAACACCTGCCAAAAAATGATGAAAGCAAAGAAATATTTTTCTGTGTTGCCACAAAGAAGGCACTTTTCTCAGTTCTCCCCTTTTTGGCAATTTGTTCTGTCTCATCCATGATAGAAGAAAATATTTATGAGCAGGAGAGAATTTTAGGTTTATACTTTGCTACCTACTGTATCTCTTTATGTTCATTTTCTAGAAAAACTGTACTGTTAACAGAAGAGGAGCATTCATTGCCAAACAGTTTTCTAGTTACAAAGAATAATTATGTGGAATGTCATGGAATGGTTGTCAATCTCCGTTTTATTTTTGTGACCAATCAATAAAAGAAGTTTTACAGAAGATAGGTGCAGTAGGTAAAGATTTGTTGGCTACCAGATTTCCACTAAGCCACTCCCATCAGTTTCCCTCCCCAAAATGACTGGAGGAGAAAATGTGATAGAGATGCTTGTGGGTCGAAATAAAGATGAGGAGATCAGGTTGGAAAACAAGTAATTAATTTTTTTCCACCAAAAATAGAGTAAGATGGTGAGAAAAAAGGACAAAACTAAGAATGCTTTCCCTCCCTCTTTCTTCCCAGGTTCAATTTCTCATTGTTGATGTTTCATACTGAGCTAACTCATTTTTTCTGATTCTTCTATCTCCTCCCCCTGAGTGGCATGCAGGGAATGTGGGGTTTGCAGTCAGCTTGTAATATTTTGCACCTGCCACTCCACCTTCCTTACATTTCTTCCACTACCCCGGCATGGAATTTCATGAGGGTTGCAGTCTTCCATGAACTGTGCCTTCACACAGGCAGCAGTTCTCCAATGACTGCTCCAGTGTGGGCCCTCTCCATGGAGTGCAGACCACCAGAAATGCACTGCTCCAGCAGAGACCTGCCATGGGCTGCAGCTCCTCTCAGCATCTGCTTCTGCACTGTGTCCCCGCAGTTTGCAGCTTCCTCCAGTTTCTCTCTACCTGCTGTGACCTGGGGCCCTCCATGGGCCTCAGGGAGGATCTCTGCTCCCCTATGGACCTACAGGAGCACCTCAAAGGAAGTATAACCCAAATGGGACCAGAAGAACATTTACTCCAAGCAATTGACTGTATCTGTTGATTGTTTCAAGCAGTTGTGTAAATGGCCTTCCCTCCAATTGCTAATACAAAGTATTACTTTCCTAAGCCAGTCAGTCCTGCATAGCTCTCAAAAAAATTAAAAAAAAAATAACAACATTAAGTCTGAAGAGAGCAAAGGGCTTGAGCTGGCTTTAACTCACCTATTCTTTCTGAAGACTGAGAACACCCAGAATCATAATGCTGAGCTTACAGAGACCTGCAATAGGAAACACATCTGTATTACTATCCAACTATATATTGTAATTGTTAGATTTTGTTTGCCTTGTGATTTCATTATATTGCTTCAAAGTCAAAGTCTCATGTAATATAAAATATTCACTAGAAAATAAATTTGGTATTAAAAATTAAAACCTCATTGTTTGGAATATTTAAAAGAACCTACAAAGAGTACTGGATTCTGACAATTTATATTTATTTTATAAATATAAAAATGAGAGCCAATCTTGTAAAAAAAAAAACAAACCAGAGTTTAAACACTATGTCTAACAATGGCAACAGGAAATAAAAAAACTCCAAAAAATCCAAACTCAATTAACCAATTATTATATTTGGAATGAATGGAAGTTGGTAAAAGGGAGAAAAAAGAGGAGTTATATAATTTTATAACTACTCTGGCTTGTCCCTTATAATAAAAGCATTATTGTTGAAGTTTGAATTTTGAATTCAGTTAAGGAAAGTGAATAATTCTATTTAAGTGCAGATACAATTTTACCAGCCTACGAGTGTTATTAGTATGGAGATCAATGTCTTCAAATCATTAAACTGCATTACGCATGTCTGCACATGACACTTGCAGTCTTTTTTAGATCAGTAAGAAGAGAATATTTACTAATTTGATAACTTTTAGTTTATTTCTTGTAGTTAACAGTGGTAGATTTTGTGAAATATTCTATTTTTCATTTCAATGTGTGTTTCTCTGAAATTGTTTAAGTTACTATTAATAACAATTTAGCATTTTGCTTTCCACTGTGTTTCCTATTACTCATACTGGCAGGGTGGACTGAACAGCCCTTATTTGATAAAGAAAGATACTTAAAACCCTTTTTCAAAAGAGCATACTGTTAATCATTTGGTATTTAGCTCTGTTAAATGTGTCATACTGGATTAAAAGTAAATACCAAAAAATGGATAGTGAAGTCTCCACTCTGCCAAACAGCCAATATATGATGCCAGTCACTATGAAAACAACCTGTGAATCTTGGACACATCTCTCCTAATCATAGAACAATTTGGTCTGTAGTCTTATGAGAACGAATGTGTCCTTCATCCAGGTAAAATATCAAATCTATAGGTACTTTACGGGCTGTAAACAGCTGATGAATTAACTCCCTTACTTTTGGGGATGCTACAGAAAAGCTCCCTTGCTTCTCTTGGATTTTTCACAATAACCCCTTTGCTTTTTAGTAATTCAAGAGGAAGTCTTCCTCTCATTGTACCACTGTGTTAGATACAGTGTGTTGAAGGGAAGTCTAATTAGATTTGACATTTTAATTGAGGAATGATAAATGCCCTCCACCAAATTTTGTAGAAACTGTTCACAGGTGGCTGCTTACATGATAGATTTTTTTCATGGCAGCCTCAAGGTAAGCTTTGAAATTCTTTTTAGTGAAAACTAAGAGAACTAAGTAAAATATTTTTTTCTTTATTTTGCCACTTCCTACTCTATTGTGAACATCAAACAGTATATGGAAGTCATTCTTCATAGGATTGCCCTCCATCCATTCTTTTTCCATTTCATATTGATATTGGACACTGTCCCAACCCAGACACAAGGCCTGGAACCTGGCCTTCTTTAACTTCATGGCATTTGCATAGCCTGCTCCTCAAGCCTTTCAAAGATCCATATCTGCATGATATCTCTTTCCTTAAGTGAATCAACTAAAACACTCAGCTGAGTGTTAGTGAATGCTTTTCTGAGGATGCACTCAATCCCACTACATCAAAACATTTTTTTCCTTCCCAAATCCAAGGACCTGGAGATGAAGGGACATTCTGGACCAAGGAAGACTTATTCTTGGGAGAAGAGCATGAGACCAGGTAGCACTTAATAAAACTGTCCATACATAAATGCATGTGTCCTGATGGGATGCACCCATAAGTACCTGGGCAGGTGGTTGGCTCCTGACTGTTTGCACAGAGGGATTGAGCAACATGAACTGAAAAATTCCCTCCCAATGTCAGCCATTCCATGGCTCTGAGATTCAGAGAAAAGTAGATAAGAGTTGGAAAGGTCTTGGAAAATTTGAAATTGCCATTTCCATTGCTCAGAATTTAAAGGGACAGAAAATCATCCAAGATAATCTAAGAAGAGCTGAGACTCAGTTAAAAAATGAAATCAGAAAGGGAAATTATCCCAAATAAGAATAGTCAAAGGCAGAAAAACTGGAGAACAGGAACATGTAATTTTAACATTGTGGTAGGAAATCTGGGACAAAGCTGTAACGTTCAAAAAAATATAAAAAAAGCCCAAATTTTCCAATTGCTGTCTACAGTAAAAATTGTCATAGACACACATATAATTCAGCATCTAGGGTTGAAGAGAAAATTACTTCAGAGATTATTTATTTATTTTTCCTTTAAGCAATTTTTAAGGAAGATGTGGAGAGAATAATTTGGATTTGAGCTAGGAGGCTAGCTCCTTTGATTATAGCTTTGCAATTTATTCACTTCATGTTTTCACAAGTGATATATATTATTTTCAAAGACAACATGGTCTGCGAGTTTATTTTGTATATCTCCAAATTTCTTGGGTTTTTCATCTTACATTACGTTATCTGCAGAACAATAGCAGGAGAAGTAATATTAATAATAACAATAGCAATAACAACAACAATAATGTGCATGAGAATCCATCTGAAACAAGACAACGTAAATGTACTTTTTATACTTTGTTCACTGTAAAAAAAATAGTAACCATAAATATGGTATGTTTTCAAAGTCTCTCACAAACATCTCTGAGCAGCTCTGTTCATTTTCACGTTATCCCACTGTTCCTATTATCTAATCCCAGACCTATTTGCTTAAAAGAATTTTGAAAACATCTGTTTTCTTCAGTGAATGTGAACCATCATGATTCTGAAAATCCTTAGGCTCTGAGACAGACTGAAGCCCTATGGTGATATAAAATCCAAACAAAGAAGTAGAAATATTCACCTGGCACTTACCATATAAGACAATGTACAATTTTAAACCACTTTGCTTCTCGGTTTCTTTTGCCTTCTTCATCCTGCATTTTGAGATCATTGATAGTTCTAGTGATAGATGGATTAGTGAAAGACTGAGATTTTTATGCACTTTGTCTAGACAGAATTTCATACATCAGTGGATGTATAATGTCTTAAACTTTTTGAAGGACATTTCAGATCTGACCAATCACTTGTAAAGCCCTCCTGGATATGTTACAGAATTGTATCTTAAAGCAATATTACAGCAATTGTTTATGGTCAGCAATACTCATAATACTTAAAAGTTCTGACACCATACTTATAAAAAAGAACTTGACCTTTTCCTTGGTTTTCATGTGATGCACATAGTCAGGATCATGCAGTATTTTTCTACATATATCTCTGTATTTCTCATGAGAAACAGTCACCCTTGTAAAGTTTGTTGTGTAGTGGAAAAGAAATAAAACTTTGAAATACCTAAAAATATGTTTTCTACAATTTCTGTTGTTTTGTTTAAAGTGAACTGGCACAGAAAATTTATATTTCACTTTGGAAACATTTCTCCTTCAAATATAGCCCATTTAATGATTTTTATCCAAGAACTCAATATAAAAATTTTAATTCTCTGTCTGCAGTTGTTACTGAATTTCTTTGTCTGTGCTCAAGCCAGTCAGTGCCACTACAGTTATTCTTCCTGTTTCTACTCTGAGTACTAAAAAGCTTTTTTCATTTTTCAGGAGTTTTCCCAACTCAATCTCTCACTACTATGTTTGTAGACTGTCATATAATTCCATATAGGAAGTGATATGATTGAAGCAAGCATATGAGTTTCCATTAATATAATTTTTATGTTTTCTATGTGTTTTCATGTATTTTGATTCTCTAATATATTTAACATCAATGTCTTTAAGTGCTTCAGTTAATTTTGCATAAGTCACAATTTCAATGTACTTTGGACAAATATTTAAGTAAGACAGTAGAAATCCTATTTTTACCATCAATTAATGAAAATAACAATGTTATATTTCATGTATTATTATCTTGTGATAATCAGAATTCCTGTTCACTTATTATAACACAAGGCTATTCCAATTGAATGACATATTAACTTATTATCTAAGAACAATTTATAAGAAAATTGTCTAATTACAAAAATATTTGAGAGAGAAAAATTTAAGTCCAACTACAAAATACTCATGAAAGAAGAAAAATGTATTATGCAAGCCTTTTGTTTTGCTCTCAAAAGACTCATGAAGAAGAGTATTCATTTGATTATAAACTATTTTCTAGCTTTTATTGTATTATTTCTCTACTCCAGTGTTATCTTCTTAGTGTTAATTAGTAGGTCCAGAAATTTGGTACAAATTTTCATATAAGCTTTTATTATAAAATTATTGAAGTTTATTATTTTGAGTAATAGCTATCACGGCAAATTGTTTGGAATGCTGACACCAATAATAAAGGCATTGTAAGAAAATATTTTTCAATCACTCATATTTCTAAATTTACTGTAAATGGTCTCAAGCCTTCTTTTCTAGATACATCAAAGGTGTCAGCTAATCTACCTGATAGGAAAAAAATATTGATCAATCAGAATATTTTTTTTTTTCCATGTTTCTTGAATTATTTTTTAGAGAAAGTTCCTATTCTACTCTTTGACTCAAATATCATAACAGAGAGTTTGCAAGACTGATACACAATGTGCATCAATCTTGCATCAGTCTTGTGCATCACACACAACTTTCCTGTGCCTCTCTTATGACAATGATACCTGAAAATTATATTGCCAGGAAATGTTTTTGATTTACACAATATATTTATGAACTGTTACAGTGAAAAATATGACTGACAATTGGATAAATGTGGTGATTAGAATATTTAAAACATTAGATATTAACTCTACTGCATTCTTCTCTCCTTTGTGCTGGCTAAACGGCCTTATAAGATAGATATACTTGAATCTTCTTTAGGGTTAAGGAAACTAGGCTAATTCATACACTAATTAATAAGGCATGTATTTTCTTTGGTCTTTTAAAAGTACTAAATCTAAAATTTTTTGATTCATACTGTAAACCAGAACATAAGCCACTTAGGTCTAGATTGCTCCCTTCTGTGGAAAAATGTGATTGCGAGATGGCAAGGTACCTTGACAAATTTCTCCAGACTGGTTTCAGGCTGTTTTCAATCACCAAAACATAGGATATTGTCTCTGTCATCATCCTTGTCCTGTATGGGACCTTCCCAAGTGTTTTCAATCTCAATAGAATCTAAGAGAATACTATATACTTCCTTGAAGGCCCTCCACTTTGAACAGCAAACCAATAAAAATCAAGAGTTTTAACCATAATTTCCAAAATCTGAGTTCTAGAAAAAATAGTCTTCATGTGATTCCGCCATGAACTTCTTCAAAGAGATAGAGATGATAAAGGAAAAGGGAAGCTGAGACCTGCTGTGGTCATCAAGTAATATAAAATTATACATAAAACACTTTCCTTCTGGTATCAATCCAAGGAATATAAGAATCTAATAAGTCCTGTGTATCATTTTTCTTTACCACCCATCTTCTTCAGCACTATTCTTTCTTATGTTTTATGATACGTATAAAATTATTAAAAAATTAAAAAATATTTCATAAATTTTTGAGAAAATAAATGAAAAAAAGTCTAAATGTATGTTTGTGATCATTTGAAATGCCTTAGAATATTTCAAATGCCTGTACAGGGATTATGACCTAAGGCTGACAAGATACAGCCTAAAGTAGACACGTATTCTAAATCTCAGTTTCGGGTCTAGGATGACTATATTACTTTTGATTTTTGATTATCATAGATGAGATATAAATGAGAACATGTGCTACTGAAATGGTATATATAAACATGTAGCAAGAGACATTTCACAGTAATTTTTAACCTGGTGAGTATTCAGCAATTAGCTTTATGGGATAGAAATACTACATTAGATTGATCAAATAATACTTCAATCAGTTCTATAATTAAAATTTCTTATCTAGATCATTCTTGTCCTCCATGGAACACAATTTATCAGAATAATGTTTAGATTGTGGTAATTAATGCTTTCAGACAAAAACATAATTTCATATAAAATAAGGAATAAAATTGAACTTTCTGCTCTACAGCATCATTACATCCATGTTGTGGTAAATTCAGTGCTTTGAATCCATTAACTTTTCATTGTGTAGTGTTATCATCCACTGCTAAAGATTAGCTACTGACACATTTATCAAAGGATGATAAATGAGCTGTCCTTTCAGATGTCTGATTATCTGACCTTTATTCAGTTAAAAGCACGAGGGGCTGACAGTGTTAAGTGCTTGCTAGTTTAGAATGAAATTGAACCTAGGAAATGAATGTTTGGTATTCTCTTCAGTAACACAAATTTATTCCATTAATTTATTTTTAAATTAAACAAAATTTATTATAAAGCTCTGTAGAAACCACCCATTTTTATAGACTTCTTTTTTAAAAAATCATTATTTTATGAAGAATTCTTAATCCTAAAAGTTGCATTTAAGAAAGAACAGCTTTATCTTTATCCACTTGGTTGTAGATAGTGAGGCAAAAAAAACATAGGGTTGCAAAATACTTCCAAGTATCCAGTAAAAATGTGCTAACTTTTATCTATTTCTGTGACATCCAGGCAGCTGCTGTCATCTGGATAACCACAATTCTAGAAATCCTCATCATTCAACTGTAGAGTAAATTCACTAACATCAGATAAATAATTTTAAATGTTTACTAAAATTAGTCTGCTCTTGCATAAACTGAGTGATGAAGCCTGAAGCTTAGATAAAACTTTTAGATTGCTTAAAACAAGTATAGAAAAATAATCAGTATTAAATAAACAACAAAAATTGGCTTTGACATTCCAAATGAAATAATCTTTGCTAGAAATTAGAGCTCTAAGCTTCCAGTTTAATGTGATTTTGCATGTCCAGAGACCCTCTGGAAATAAATATTGCCCAGCTAAGCTCTGTGCTAAATACTGTCATTGGTGTGAGCCTGAACTATAGCACTGGGCTAGGAAAAGGTCAATATAGCTTTTTGCAAAAATATTTTCATTCAGTCCAGCCATCTGCCTTGGCTGCTGCTCATCTCTGAAGCAAAAGAATGGTTAAACCAAGTGACAATTATCTCCAAGCTATGAGATTTATGCAGATGCATCCTTGGTATAAAAAGCTTCAAATTAAAAAGCAATATGCCTTATCGTGTTCCTTTGCCATACTGAGGGTTATCATTGGTTTTGTTTTCTAGGCAAATCTTGATAACTATATCCTTTTTCCAAGCTGGCTGGAAATGAACTGTCCTTAACTAATAGTCAAGATGTTGAGATTGTTATCATAAGAGTAAGCTAATGTTCTTATCATCACGACTTACTGCCATGAAGAAATCACTTTGAGATTAGGGCAAGTTCATCTGCTTTCACTGTCTGGAGTGTGGGCAAAGAAAGAACATTTCTCTTTAAAAATATGAAGCTGTCCTGATATTTTTCTAAGTTATTTTTCTTATCTTGGGAATAAATGTTAAAACTTTAGAAGATGTGTAGCTAATATGGGGGGGGTTTAATACTACAAATTGACGAAGGCACAGCTGAAATGTGGCTTGTAGCTATAATTCTTTTCCTGAGAGCAGATCAGTCCTAGGAATCACATCTTTGAATTTTAATGTATGAACCACTGGTATTAAATTAGTACCTTATCCAAACCTTCTTGCTAAATTGACCTATTTCAGCCAAAATGTAGTTCTGCTCCAAAACAGTCATTGGCAACATGACAGTGAAGATCAAATTAATCTTTCTCCCTTCCCTTCCTCTGTTCTGGGGTAGTTATTCTTGTTTGGTTTTGTACTAGAGTATTACAGACTGATGTCATTACACTAGTTGAACTTTTAGATGTCAGAGTAAATTTAAAGTTGGTCATCTGAGCTTTCTTTCCTGCAAAAGTGTAGTTGTCAGAATGTATTCCTCCTCTGTGAGAGCTACTGTTTCTTAGTATACATCTACCTCCATAAATTAAATTTAATTACAGATTAGGCCAGGCTGAGTGCAGGATTTAAATCTTCCAGGTTTAGCTTTCTACTCTGTCTTAGTTTGAAGACAGGTATTCCTGCTAGGGGAAAATGACAAAACAGGAATCTTTCTCCTGCAATGGAGGAAACAAACCTCCACTCTCCAAATGGCTATATCTTTAGAATTAAAGAGGCTCTCAGGCAAAGAATTGGTGNTTTAAATCTTCCAGGTTTAGCTTTCTACGCATGTTCAAGTCCTCACCACCGGTCAATCCATTCTGTGGGCCTAGACAAAGATTCAGCATCTGCCAGGTGCTCTGCTAAATAGCTCTCTAAACTCCCTCCACTAGATTTCTACTCACTATAAATCAAAGCTTAGGCCCCAGACATTTCTCTGGATACTGATGTCTAGACACATGTATCTAAATGTCTTCATAGCAGATTAAACCACAATCTCAGGTTTTTAATCGCACAGGCAGAGACAACGTATATTCTTGCTGTCTCTCTCAAAGGATGTGGATTGGCTGTAAGGTTTCATTGAGCTTCACATCCAGCTCTACAGGTATTGAGTCATCAAGAGCACTGGAAAATGATTAAGTAAATGAATCACAAAGTAAGTGACAGTTTAGGTAGCCAAAGATGGGATGAAACCCATCTTTGATTTCCAATTATTGTTTTTTAAAGCAGAATTGATAGCCAAAAACAGGACACAGGTTTTCACTAAAATTTGAAGGAAAACATTTTCATTTTAATTGCAATAAAAACACTCTTCTAGAACTAGTTGTAAACAAACTTATCTACATATAGAATTGTTTTCCCTAGAAATTGTCCTCCTAGCACACAATACACTAAACCTGCAAGTCATTATATCTGGTTTTTGTTACTTTTTCTCAATGAAGAACCTATTTTTTTTTCTTCTGTTTCCATAGCATCAGATGCCTTCTATTTAAAAGCTCTTCAAAGTTGAATATACTGATCTTTTGACACTGCTATTTGGAGGTTAGCAAGTCACCTTAATATGACTGCTTGCCTCTAGTCTCCATAAGTTAAAGGATAATCAACAATAAGAAATCTTTAGAAATCTGATAGAAATATTTCAGTGTTGAAATATTCAGACCTTTCATATATGATCTTCTTACTTGATTAAAATATTTCTCTGCCCCTCATTCGCTCTCTCATATGAGTTACATGGCTGAATCATATTTTAATGGCAGCTTCATTTCAACATTGTAGATGTCTTTATAAGTTTGCAAGATTAGAACGGATACTTCCCTCTTCCTTTAACCATGTGGCTGATGGTGGTGTCATGAGTAATACATTCTAGTGACAATCAAGTATATTAGTCTGTTTCCATTCCAACAGACTAGCTGACAATCCATCATAAGCTAATACATTCCTGGGAAAATCATAGAGATTATCTGTCAAAATTTTTACAACATTTTAAAACCTAATTACAATACTTAAGTGTATTTTTTTATTTGAATATTTTTCAAACGCTTTCCAAATTATCCAAATGGTTTTTTAATCCTTTCCCTATCTTTTGCAGGCTTCAGTCTCATAAAACTAAATGTAAAATAAAAGGACTACTTATTTAATTTCTGAGACTACTAATGAAAAAAATTAGTAATTGTTGTTCAATACAGATGAGCAGAAAATGTCACCTTACTCATCCTCACGTGGCAGATCACCCCTTCATAAGATTATGGTATGCTTTTCCAATAAGTCTTGCACTCATTTGTGAATGTGCATCCTACCATTTTCCTTGTTTTCTTACAGATATCAAGTATAGCTTTGTCAAAAACTTTGACATGATTACAGCATGTAATATTTCTTAACCTTCAACTCTCAACCTTGCCAGTCAACCACAGAACAAAATTTAATTGTATTGACATGTTTGTTAATGATGAATCCATACTGACTAATACTGGATTTATTTCCTGTGGATGGGCACATTTTTTCCATATATTTCTGAGGATAACAGAAAAAATGAGTCAGCCTCCTTCCATTTTATCAACAAATACAATTTTCTAGAATTTCACCCATTTCTCATTATTTCTTCAAAAATAAATGTTTACATCCATTGTAAATGCAGTTCTTTAAATATTTCAAATTAATTTTTGCTAGATCTTTTTAGCATGAAGCCATCTAAATTGTGACATTACTTTATAACCTGTTTTTCTATGCTTATCACTCTGTGACTGCTATCAATGGCACTAGATACCTCCATGACATAAGAATTATATTATTTTCATTATATTTATGTTCAGTAGGCTTCCATATCTTTTTCTAGCTTAAACTTTATTTTTATTCAGTTAATATTTTTCCCTCTGAAGAGACAGGTCCTTATTAGACTTATAAAACATCTTGTGAAGTAATTGCAATGAAAATAATTCCCAATAGAAAATAAAAAAAATAAATTTGAATAAAAACTGATAATACATAATCATTGAAAGACCAAAAGAAATAGAGGCTTCAATGACATTTAATGTCAGAGCAAGATTTTGAAATATCTGATCCAGAGAATGATACTGTCAAACCCATTTTTACACAATGCTATTCTGTGGCCTAAAGATGAGAGACTAACTCAATATAAATAATTAGGGAAATAGCCTTCAGAAGTTAAAATAACAGAATAAAAGAAAATTATTAGTAATAAGACAGACTAAGATATTGGGATATTTTCAATGTCTTGTACATCGGTGTAATGGAAACTAGGCAAATACAGATTTATCTGTGCAAAAAAAGATAAATGAACACAATAAGGGAATGTAATTTTGACTATGAGCTAGCAAGTCTAATATGATTAAAAATACCTATACTTGTGTAAAATAGTGCTGTGCTTATAATCTAGTGCACAGACTGTTCAATACAGGAGAACATGGGAAAATAGAATTCATTGCTAAAACTGAAAAGAAGGTATGGGAACTGATACATGAAAGAGCAACTATTAAACACAAGAAAAGAAGATAAACCTCAGGAAAATTAAAAACCAAAACAAAACAGTGGGGGATTACTCAGTGTTGAGGTGAGTGTTGAGGTGACTGAATTTAGTACATTGAAACTAATAACTGAAAATTAGTTCTGGAAGAACATGACTTAAAGGGAGGTCTGTCTAGCTGAAAGGATTAGCAGGGATAAAGTGTAGTTGCTATAGGCGCCTACATTGCTTTCATCCAAATTTTGTTTTGCAGAAAAAGCCATGCATTTTCTGTGTGGATGGATACATAAATCTCATTGTAATGGATATGAAGTGAGTATATTATCCTAGCACCTATGCTGCTCTGAGACATCTAGCACCTGTTTACTGTATGTTTCACCCGCTTAGTGTACACACACATGCCTTTCAGGGTGTTCATAGTGAGTGCTCAAGACCAGAGATGTTGCACACTCTAGATTTTCAATTAATGTGGCTTCTTTCACAAGATTTCTATACAGATCTGTGGCCAGTCTGACCCTGAGAGCCCCTTCTGCAGAGCACTAACTTATTGTCAGGGTCCCACCATCAATATTCACTGACTCCTGAGCAATATCTTAGCACAGCAGAGATTGAAAGAGCAAAAATAATTAAGTGTTATCCACACAAAACTAGATTCTGCTTAATGTTCTTCAGGACCTTTGAGAATATTTTGATATTTAGATTTTAATATTCATTAACTAAGAGATACTATTATGTTATGGTAGGTTCCTTTATCATCTCAGTTGCCATTAGATAAAATAAAGTGTTTGCCCCTTAATATGCAGTAACTGTGCAGATGAGAATTAAAGTAGAATTTTATACCCAGTTAAAATTATAGGTGGAATTTAAGCAGTTCAGACATAATTGCCTGATGGAGTTTTGCCAAAATAAAGAATTTTGTTCTCAGTGAAATGTCCTTTGGATCTCTAAAGATCACTTTTGCTCATGCATTTCAGTTTAAACCTTACTGGACAGATGGTATTGCCAATAAAGAAAAATCCATATAATCAGTTTAATAGCTGGGCAACAGGGAGGGTTGTGCTTATGAATTCTGTTGTGCATTTACCGTGGCTGGTAGGTGCCCATCAAGGTGGTCCCTCCCTCCCTTTCCTCAGAAGGATGGGAGAGAAAATAGGATTAAAAAACTCATGGGCTGAGATAATGGCAATTGAATAAAGAAAAGCAGAGACTGTGTGTGGAAGCAGAGAAAAGGAGAAATGTGTATTTTCTACTTCCCATCAGCAAGCAAAACTCAGCCATCCCTTGGAAGCAGAGCCTCAGTAGGCACAGTGGTGGTTTCAGAAGACAAATGTCATATGGATGCATCCCTCTCCCTTTCTCTCTGATTTAGTGCATAAACATGGCAGTTTGAACATGGTACTCAACAAATTAAAAAAATAGGGGATTTCAATATAATTTCCATAATACTGTCACTCTTGAAGTTCTATCACTTATGTACCGATGTTAGTATGCACTTATTCACTTCAAATCACTGCCTAACAGAGTTAGGTAGGTTAGATAAAACAGTTATGTACAGTTTCTGCATCAAATTCAATTTAAAATGTTAAGTAAGACTGAGAGAGACTATTCTTTCTAATCCTAAACCTTAGTTAAAGTAGAATATCTTTGTATTAAGATATTGGCTTTATTTGAGACCTAGGAAAAACAATCACTTCTAATTAGTAGAGATGACAAATCATCCCAAACTTTCCTCCTCTGCATTTGTGCAGGATCTTTCAATACAATTTGTCTCATTAGGCTGCAGAAGGCTGCTGATTCAAGTGGTCTGCTGGAAGTAATTAATGGAGATTTGTTCAATAAAGTGTGACCTCAGATTTTGTCATTTAAGGCTTTAGACACCTCTGGGGACACAGAAGACAAGCCTGTAAACTAGACTGCACACATACAAAAAATGCATAGAAGTAGCAATGTGGTGCAGAAAGATAGTAAGCATATCTGATGTCCTGGATATGATCAATTCTGGCCCCAGCAGGTAGGCAGATAAGATAGTTACATTTAAAATGGTAGAAGTTTAGAAAATTGTCCCAAATAGCCTTTGCCTTATATTTTTTTCTCTTTTCAAAGCCTAGCCTTGTTAATTACCTAAGATTTAATTCTGAAATTAAAAAAATGTGGTATTTATGTGGTAAAAATAAGGGAAAATAAAGAAAATAAAATTTTACATTAATAAAAAAGCCTCCTGGAGAAATCAATACCACTCAGGGAAAAATTATAAAGAGTCTAAGGACATAGATTATTGGTGGAATTTCTAAGCCATTAAGGATAATAAATATTATAGGGGAACTGCCTTAACAGATAGATATTGAACCAGAGAGAAAATAAATACAGTTCAGTATTTGTTTTATTACTATGGTGACTGATGTAACAGAGAACAGTACTAAAGTACTGCTTCCCAGTGATAATTCTAAAATTACTCAATATTATTTCCATTTCTAGTACTGCCATAAAGGAAAGCTATTAAGCCTATTAGATAACAATTCATTTNTAATAATAATAATAATAATAATAATAGTAATGTTCTCTGGAGTTGAATGGATTAAGTTCTCTCTTTACAGCTGCTGCACGAAATACAGGCATTTGAACATGTTTAGATTTTTCTCAGGTTTAATGTCACAGGTCCACTAAAGCTCAGCAAGCTGACAAGGTTAAGTCATATCTTGGTGGTCAACATCACAAATTATTACGTCACATATCCAATTAAAACAGATAAAATAACATTTTAGAGTGGCATTGATAGATATTAAGATTCAACAGATGCTAAACAGATGTCAGGTTTTAAGCCTAATGCTAAGAGCATTAAGCTTATCACACAACTATGAGGTTCAAGAGTTCTTCAGAAGTTTTCACATGAATATTTATAGCAGAATCTTATTCATGTTGAAATTACTGTTCAGTCATAATTTAAGGATTTTTTTGATAGAATTTAAGTTCATTTTTAAGATAAATCTACAACAGTATAAATACACAAGGGAAAACTTCTAAGGTATGTGAGACCTAACTTCTGTCTAACCCTTTTATCCTGTGGTTTCTTGAATTATCTTGACTGTCTGTGTTGTCGCTAGGTCACTTAAACGGTATCAACTTGTATAATTTCCATCATAAAGCTGCCATTGGCAATGCCTCCTGGTCTTTAGCCTACTTCGTTTTCTCTTGTATTTATAAAAGTTGTTCCGTGGCTCATAAAAAGAATCATAAAAGTTTATTTTTTTTATAACAACAGACTTTAGACATTTTTTTCTTTGGTTGGAAGCAGTCACTTCTGTCACCCTACGATTCCTCACAGAGCCAAGGCAATGCAGCTACTACATTGTATCTGTGTAAAAATGATTTTGCCATGTTTTTGTACACAATACTATGGACTCCTGGCCTGAGAATGTAGTGTCAGAGTGAGCCTGGGCTCACTGTTGCTGAAGTTGAGCTGAGCTGGTTTCAGTGTCAGCCTAGTGAGCAAATGCCTGTTGCTGAGCTTGAACTGTGCCACTGACACCAAAGTAACTTTATTGTTGAGTAATAACCCTCACGAATATGTTTTGGGTACTCAAGGCTTATACTGCATCAACCTATTTGTTGTGTATACACTGTTGTATGCTGTTAATGGGAAACCCAGGTCTATTGGCAAAGGGATTATTTTAGTCTGATTGAAGTTTCACCAAACTGTGACAGTGCTTTGTCTGTACCAGGTACCCTGGTTCACTACAAGCTAGTTGGAATGTCCCTTCACTATTGTATCATAGAGATTTAATTGTGTTGTAATTGTCTTGCAAGGCACACCTGATTGATGGGAATACAATTCTGGATACAATTCTTCTCTGATTTTAGTTCAGAGCTTTGATCTATTTACTTTTTTCTGTAACAAAGATCAGCAAAACCTGACAAAATACACACGAAATAGTGAACCCGTTATCTATAAAATCATTATTTTTGGAAAGTAGTTACATATATGGATCTTTATATTTCATAGTTACTACTAAGGTGCTCCAGAAATACAAATCAAATTAAGTTCTGATAATTTCAGTGGGTTTTAGTGTTGGTTTTTTGTTTGTTTTGTTTTGAAGGTAAAACCAAAACCTAAACCAGAAAGAAAACTCAACTGTCCTTTCAAATATTACTCATCAGTCTTTTTGCTAGTTTTATTTGAATAGATTATGATTGTTTGTCCCCCTTGTTTATACTGCAGTTAGAGTGACCATGAAATTTAAAAAAAAAAAGAAATCACAGATAATGATATGCTCTTATTAAAACAAATTTACATTGTTTTAGAGCAGATGGCTATATTAACACTTAGTAAGAAAAATTGTCTTTTAGAATCAATTTTGAATTCTGTCAGAAATCCTGAAGTGTAACATTCACAGTCATTGGTGCTTTTTCAGCACATTAAGCTTTTATGAAAGTAAAAGTTAATTACATATGATGACTAAACTCTGGGGATCATAATTAGCTGAACTGAATGGCTGCACATCAGTAATTAAATGACATTTCAGTTCATTGTACTGAGTCTTAAAAAGCTGTAGGTATTGGAATTGGTTATATCCATAGGATCATTTCTTCAGAAAACCTGAATGGAGCACTATAAAAAAAATACTGAGTGGAAACCAGAATTATGGATTAGTTTCAACATTTATGCATTAAACAGGTTAGCTTTTTTGAGTTTATCTATGGAGAAGAGATTGAACCTTGTTTGGATCTCTTTTCCTTTTTTCTCTGTCTGTAATGCGGGGGTAGGGAAGGGAATGTTTAGATTTTGCTTTTCTTTGTACATAATTTCTTTATTTTTTCTCTTTTTTTTTTTTTTTTTACAGCTTGAAAAGGTCTGAAGCTTCTCTGCCCATTACTTAAATTGTAGAATATACAAAAATAATTGTCAACGTCCATCTCTGCATATGGTTTATTTTGATTGATGGCATATCAGAATTAATATTTTATACAAAGAAAGTTCTGTCTTGATTCAGAAAAAACACAGAGATTCACCACAAAGTAATGTTCTTGGTCTGTATTGTTATGCAGAACTTGTCAGCTTTACAGAACCTGGGAGGTAAAACTGCTTCTCTGCAAGTGCACTACTAGCTCTGCATTTTAGTTGCTTGAAAATCTGTTTCCATATCCTCCTCCCAAAAAGCTTAGTTAGCCAAAAAGTATAGATTTAAAACCAAATGTGTCTTCCTGTGAGAAGATTAGAATATTTAACATTAATTTTCTAGTTTTTTACTTTGAAGAATTTGCAGAGCATTTTAAAATGCATAAGGCAGGCACCTAAAAATTAATTTATATATTCTAAATGTCCTTTCTGAAGAATGTCTGTTGACTATCAAGGGAAATTTTTGTGCGTTTTGTTAGACCTAAGTTCAGCACCTAAAATTATGGCATAGACAATTTTTTTGTTCACTTAACTCAAAATTCAGACTGGAAAATTATTTTTTATCTGTTTTTAGCCTAAAGACATTTAACTAATTTTTACTAAGTCTTTAAAAAAAAAAAAAGTTACTAAAATCTTTCAAACGTCATTCTGTAATTTCAGTGCATAAAAAAATAAACTGTAATTACTTTTATGTACTATGTTTTGGCTTTGCTCAGCTGGATTGAGCATCCTTCTACCTTATGTTACCATTTCTTCTCTTGCATTCACCACCTGAGACAATACTGGCCATTGCCAGTATCAGAGGAATCCAGGTCCAGCACAAGCAGATGGTCAGATTGTAGGAAAGCCAAATTTGGAGGACTTGTCGAAAGTGTATTCTTTTTTTTTTTGTTTTTCGAGTTTTTTTAGTTCATAGACATACTTTGACATTCAAAGTTCTCATAAAATTCAGTAGAAATCTCAAACAATTGAAAATACTGACGTGTGCCTTATGCAGAATCAAAATAGATATGTTTACATTTTCCTTGTTTCTGTCTAAACTGCCATGAAAAAGAGCATGAATAAAATTTCACTATGCTTGTGCTCATAGAATTTTTCTTTCTTTCTGAGATGGTAGAATTTCATTATACTATCTAAGTATAAGATAGGACTCAGATACTTGTAAAATTGATTTTACTCAATAGAGTGTTACTTATCAGTTGTAATACCTGTCTGTATTTCATGGTGTGTTGTACATGTAAAATAAGAAACACCATTAAATATAAAAAAAAAAGACTTCTTGGTCAATAAAGTCACTTTATTATTATATTTTTATATATTATTATATACATTCAGCACATTAGCCAATGACATTATTGAATAACTTGTTAAGTCAAAGTAATACACTCTGAGTTTTTTTTTCTGTTCTATATTTCTGTTGAAAATGCAATGTATATCTGTTTGTATTAGGCAAATTCATAGCAACATAGATATATAATTATGTACTTTTTACATATGGAAAAAAACCTTAAACTGAGTAACAGCTTTGACCCCACTTCATTCGTCTAGTTTTCTTTGCTTCATGGTCAAAGACAATGAACTAAATCTGATGAAAATATTCCTGCATTAAGGGTGTGACAAATGAGTCATGCGAGTTACAACTGAGTCTTTAGAAATGGGGTACTGATATCAGTACTAGAAAGAGAATTATATTTTCCTTTCATGTTAACAAAAGCATAGCTTAATATCAGCATAACGAATCAGATTGATCATATTTGCATATGCTGTTCTAAAGAGGCATTTAGTTTGGGGATTTTTTTATTATCATCTAAAGATTATTCCACCTATGCTGTCAATATAGGTGGTCCGCAACAAACTGTACCACAATTCTATACATTTAAATTGTTAAAATAAAATGCACCCAACTATCAAAGTTACATTTGTTAGTAACTTCACATTTTTAATTTACTTTTATACCTCTGTAATCATTCTGTGCTTTTTATTTCAAAGTATCAGCTTGTAATTTTGTTATGGGCCTCTGTTTTTTCCAAGATTCTAAAGATATTTTCATGATTATGGTGACACAAGTGTTTAATCACTGCAACCTAGTTTTACTCATGTCCTTCTCCACTTTGCAAAAATAGCACTCAACAGAAATTGATCAAAAGAAAGGTTGAAAGACCTAAAAGAAAGAACAGCTGTTTTCAGAACTGATTACATTTATAATCTTACATTAATATCATTGGTATTAAAAGTATGTTACAAAAAATGATTAGATGTTCCTAAACTCTTATTGTTTACATTTAACCAGAGAAAATGACAGCATCCTGTTGGCAGATCTTAATCCTGCTCCTGAGTCCTTAGGTCATGGATAAGTGAATAAATTCTTGGTTTGAAGAAATTAAAAGATGTTTGAATTTCTCCAAGTCCTGTACAAGTCAGTACAAATTAAGATGACCCAAGGATCCTTGACATTCTCAATACAAAATTTCAATTTATATTGCCTTTGTATGTTCCTCAGTCTTCCTGTCAGGAACAAGAGTGAAAACCGTAAGAAAGATGAAAAGAGAGTGTTCCAGCTACCATAAATATACATATGGACAGAATTTAGCCATAGGTGACTAGGGCAGTAATTCTAGATTAGCTCCTATACCCAGTCTAAAACAACTGACCTCCATGAAATCAACCTTCAGTTTGCATTTCTGGAATATTTGCTATGTAAAATAAAGATTAACCTACTCCAATTCTAATGTAGTCATTTCAATGTTATGCTATTCAAAGCTTATGCATTTCACTCAATTTGTGTTAGATTTGGTTCTTAAAGATTTCTCTTTCCCCTTTCCGCTCCCCCTTTCTTTTTTCCCTCTTTCTCTGTCTCTCTGTCTTTGAGATTTTTAATCAGTACTCAGTAGACTTTTAACTACAAAGCAGTTTTGTAGATGCTTAAAATGGGTAAGATGTGTCCTGAGATGCTAAAGCAGTGAAACACAATGAGGTGACTGCTACAATGGTAATAGCTGAAGAATGAGCTCATTATTTCAAAGCACTGTGACTAGAGTTAACCCTCTTGTCCCAGAGATTTTCACACACGCTGCTCACATTCTTGTTGTTCTCCTAGAATATAAAGATATCAAGGTCTCCCTTCAGATAAAGTCAGAATCCTAAACCACAATGTTCCCAGTCAAATTGCCTCATTCTCTTAGATGCTATGAGGTTTATATTCTGGTACTTGAAAAGATTTCTACTATCTTGAGAATAGGAAAATAAAAAGATGACAGAAAGAAATACAAAAGAAAAGCAAAAATCAATATCTTATATTTATAAATAACGTTGGAGTAACATAGCTTTCTTTCTCCTAACATACAGGCTCAATATTACACTTAAAAATAAAATACTTCAATTGTCTTTGGGCATTACTGAAGACTAAAGACATTTCTTATTGAGTAAAGAGAAAAAGGTAAAATACAAAAGTAAATAATTAAAATTGAATAGACTGGATGGCCCACATAGCTGGTAACAAGAGAGAGCACTACCTCTCTAGGTCACTTCATCATGACTGTATCAGATCAGTTGTGACAGAAATTGTTACCCTCTGACAGCTTTTCAGTGTCCTGGGTGAAATGAGTTACTGGGCTAAGTCTCAGCTCTAATGGCTGAGAATCCACATTGCAAATGACATTAATTGGCACCTTTGTGTGGTAATATAAGCAGAGGCCAATGCCTAAATTCTCTGGAAGAGCTAAAAAGAGATATTGCTCCTCTGGTAATGGTCAGTCACAGTCATTCTTAAGGTCTATTGGCAGAAAGTGGTAGTCAGAGAGCTGGGTTTTCTTTGGAGAAATGTGAACTTAGTGGAAGTTATGTTTGAATATTAACTTTAATATTAAGTAATATCACTAAAGCTCGAAGCCATGAGATTCTTCCAAGTAGGTTCTTGAAAAAGGAAAAGCAGTTGTCCTGAAGTCCAGCTTTGTAATCCTACTTTTCACCCTGCTTTTCTCCATGTAGAATCCTGTACTCCACCATCTCATGCTCACTGCAGCCAAGGACACACACAGACTTTCCATCCCCAAGTCCTTTCCTGCACACTTTTTCTTACATCAAAAATGGAAAATAAAAAGACTGCCCAAATAGTAAACTTATTATTTTGGGATGGTGTTGATAGTTTGATTGTTACAGAACAGTTGAGTTTATCTTCCCACTTTTTTTATCTACATCTTATTTTTGTGCCTTCAGCAAGTAATGCAAGAGGAAGGATTCTTCCTTTCAGAAAGTAGACTAACAGTATTACCATAAAATTTAGCCAATAGTCTATATGTTATTATCAAAAGAATAAAAAAAAGTACTTTTATAAATAGCTCTCTGTTTTCAGACATTAAAAGTCTCTGTGGTTTCTGTCTGCAGCCAGCGCACAGTTGTGGGGGGTTTATTTTCATTGTGAGATAGGATTAAAAAGGAAAGAAAAGGAAGCCAATTTAAACTTGAAAACACACAAGGAAAACTTTATTAACAAAGCTAAAAGAGGAAAATGATAATAATGAGATTATCAGAACTAAATCCAGATAACTTTTCTTTCTCCACTGACAATGCAAAGATAAAATCCACGACTTGTAGTCAGTTTACTACCTTTAAAAAAACAGCCTTAACTTCAATTCACCTGAGGAGAAGAGTTTCTCTTGTTATGCTATGGAGACTTTTCTCGCAAGAAAACAGATTTTCTTGTAGCTTTGCCACAAATGAAAAGAACCGCCCGGGAAAAAAATTATTATTCTCTGCTGTGACAAAGCAAAACATTTCTCTAGTTATAGACTACATTACTAATTGGGATATTATTTTAAGAATGAGCTACTTTAATATACAACAGGTTTCTTATTTATCTCTAAGAACAAAGGTCTTTTTACAATCTTTTTCATTTCTCTCATTCCTCCAAATTCCTCCTTAAATCACAGTAATATCCCTTTGTTTCAACCACCAATATTTCAATTCACAGTTGTACCCAAAATTGCTGCTTTCCCCCAACACATTTCATGCATCACAGAGAAAATAAACAAAGTCTAATATCTTTACCATATCTTTACAAAAGAATTTAAACTTAAGCTCAAAATATTCTCTTTAATTCCTCCATCCAAAATCAAACTACTTCCTTACTGACTTCAAAGGTTAAGTTTTATCATCGATTGAAACAGTTTTTACAGAGTCCTGCAATGTTGAAAGGTTATCTCAATCCAGATTTTCTTGCGCTGTGAAGAAGAACTTGCTGGGTTTCCCTGTGGCCACGTGGCTCTTACCACCATCCTGTTAACTTCGCTCTGCTGAAACACTGAAACTGGAGGGAAAAAAAACTGCAGCAGGTGTTTTTGCCTCTTTCTCACCTGCAGTAAAGTTAGTTCAAAGTAGCTGCGGTGGGCCATATGAAGGAGAAGAAACTGTGGCTGCTGGAATCATTCTGGCTGCTCCACATGGCTGGCCCGACCCTCTAGCCACGTCGTGGTTTCTTTGTTTCAAAGTTGCTTTTAGTTTCAGAGTTCTGTCTGGCCTTGGGAAGCCTGGTGAGTTCCTGGGTAACTAGAAGTTCTCTCACCACCCCTCCGGGAAAGAAAATTTCAGCCAGGTCAGAGAAATCAAATTATCCCAGCCACTCCGAGCTGAGCAGGCCAGCCTGGACCCTACCGGGCCTGGGCCGCCTCCTCCTTCCGAGGTCGGAACTGAAGTGAAGCTGCCCCCTCCTCCGGTTTCTTCTTTGTTTCAAAAATGTGTCTTTACAAAAAAACGCAGCAGCCTCATTGGTTGAATTGAACAGTGCCACCCCACGACAACAGTACACTTGGACTTTTCTTGTTGTTAGCTGGTCAGCCTGTATCCTGATATGTACTTTAACTGTTGTTAGAAATAAATCAGGCACGTTTGACAGATGCCACATCTAATTAGACTGTAAAACTGTTAAATATATTCCTCTGTGATGGTCAATTAGAAACATGGTTATGAAGAAATTACTGATCCATAAAGAATAGTCTCTAGGAAGTCACATTGATACCTTTCATATCACTTGTCTTTTACAATTGAGAAATATTATCTGGTTTCTTTTAATGAATGGTTATTTCACTTACAACTAGCACTATAAAATAAAATCTTTATTAAACCAATTTATCTTATATTGTACTGACTGATCCTTTTAAAAGAAACATTAAAAACAGCTTCCAACACAAGAAAATGAAAACCTCTTTAAAACACATTTAGATTTACTGTTCTAATATTAGAACAGAATCCAAAAAATAAAAAATCCATGTAGGAACATGTGCATAAAAAAGAAAATCATGAGAATAAGCTTGCCTTTTTGAAAGATGTTTCTTCAACAAAACCTGTTAAAATTTTATCTACATTGCAACTAAAATTCTCCAAGAGTGAACCTTAAATAGTCCCCTGTAAATTTTGAGAGTGAACATGTATTTATTTTGAAAGAAGTAAATTCATCATCAAGCACAAGATACGTCACTATAGGTTGACTAAATGCTTTCAGCTTGAAGTATTTGTATTTTCCTTTTATTCACTGTTTCAAAAGCTTGAAACAGTTTCATTTTCTATGAGACAGTTGTTGTACAAATTAATCCAAATCTGACTTTACTATATGTCTTACAACTTTAATGAACATTGTAAACATTAATATATCTGACAAATAAGCATCAAGATTGCTTTAAAGGTGCCTGTGAAAGCCATTAGCAAAATGCAGGATTAATTTTCCTGATTTACCTTATGGTTTTTTGAGGGTTAGGAAAAAAAAATAGTTTCTATTTGGACTGTTTTTTTTTTTCATTTTTTCCCCAATTTTAATTATTCAAAAAGAACACAAATATGTAATTCAGCGGGGGTTTAATGGGGTTTGTTTCAGTTTCGGCTTAGATGTGCTGAAACTTGTTATAATAAAAAAACCTTCTGTCATTTTGATACTGAAACTCTAAGTTTCTTAGAGAATACATTATAACTTATTGCATCACATAGCAGCAGACATACATAGAAATAGAGAATGCATGCATTTCTAAACTATTCTACATCATGTACTTTAGCTGTCTTTAACTGTCATATCCATCTGTTGTCTAAATAAATTAAATAGAATTGGTTATGCATCTGTATGAAAAATTGGCCAGAAAGATTGTACAGAAATGTTGATCAAAACCTAGAAATTTTATATTGGCTTTGTATGTCTTATGAAAATCTATATGAAAATATGTATGTGTCATGAAAATATAACTTGTCATGTAAAATAAAAAATTTCTACACAGGGTTGTTCAGAGTATTTGAATACTCAGCAGTTTGGGGCAGTGAAATTCAATGTAGCACACAAAATTATGTATTCTGCTGATTGCAATGTGACTATGATGAGAGCCAAGGAGTTTAGTGAAAAGAGAGGGTATCAAAAGATAAATTTTTACAACATTATAAGCCATTTTCTAAGTGACAGGTATTCATCAACTACTATGTCAAAATTGGTATTAAGTGTGAAGAACTCTTAAGAACTAGACATACAATTTAACATGCTATTTACTAGAGAGTTGATGTATCTTATTTTTAGCCTATCACTCTTAAGTTGGGCTGCTTTCTCACCAAAAGCTTGGATTTCACCCACTATCTCAAAGACTTTCTGTCTAAACATAAATGAAAATGACTACTTACTGCTCTCTATTGTCAATACAGTCATTTTAATGATTAGAAATCTGCAATCAGTAAGTTCTGTAGCCTTGAGCAGTCACTCATATATTGAAGTAAATGCAAGAAAAAGATCAAACTCATATCAGGAAAAAAATCAAATTCTGAACAGTGGAAGGATATAGTAAGAAGGATCTTATTTTGATATCCCGAGTTCCAGGTTTGGAAATACTAGGAGATCTATCTCCCAGGCACCAAAGTTTGTATTTCCTTCTAAACCCAAGTATTTCTCCACCTTCTGGTCATCCTCCAAGAAGGCAGCCTAGAATATAGGGTTCATGCCTGAAAACCCTCAAAATTTAACCTATTAAAGATCTTCTGAAACATTTTTGACATGTGTCTTGGGTCTGGCTGAGCTGGACTTCATTTTCCCACAGCAGCCCTCCCTCCCCGTGCTGTGCTTTGCCCTGGCAGCTGGGAAGGAGCTGATGACCCTCCAGAGCTTTGGCTGCTGCTGGGCAGGGCTGGCACAGCATCAGCTGTGTCCCAACATCCCGGCCCCATCCGGGGCTGGGGATGGGAAAGGGCCTGGGAGGGGACACAGCCAGGCCAGCTGACCCAAATTAACCTGAGGGCCGTTCCAGACCGTGTGACAGCTCGGGTACAAAAGCTGAGGGAGGGAAGAGTGCATTTGATGTCTGCAGTGTTTGCCTTCTGGAGTGTCTGCTTCATGAGCTGAACTCCTGCTGCCCAGGGAATACATGAACATTGATGTCTGATGGGAAGTAGAAATACATTTTTTTCTCCTTTTCTTATATACGCACAAATTTTTGTGGGTTTTTTTTTGGCCTAGCCTTGACCAGAGGCTCGTCCATCTTTGGACAGCCCAAGGATGAGCTCTGCCAGACATGGAGGAAGCTTCCAGAAGCTTCTCACAGAAGCCATTCCAGCAACCCCTCTGCAACCAAAGCTTGCAATGGCAAACTCAATGCAAAATGTCAGGAGACATTTTATCCCATCAGGATTAAAACATCTAGATCATTATCATACAAAGAAATTCAAAACTGGGAGTAGTAAAGTGGATCCTTTTTACACAGGCATGTGCTGGTAAGACAAACAGTAGTATCTTTAAACTGGATGGGGGTAGGTTTACATTAGATGTTAGAAAGAAATTTTTTATTGTGAGGGTGGTGAAGCCCTGGAACAGTTTTCTCAGAGAAGCTGTGGAAGTCTGTTCCCTGGTAGTGTTGCAGGTTGAACAGGCTTTGAGCAACCTGATCTAGCAAAAGGTGCCCCTGCCCATGGCTGGAGCAAGATCTTTAAGGTTCTTTCCAAACCATCCTGTCATTTTATAATTCTAAATTTATTTTATGTTAACTTATTGCTATCCCTGTGCTAGTAAATTTATTGCAAAACTATTTATAATACATATATTTAAAAATAATTTAGCTTCTTAAAACACATGTCTTCCTAAGAAATATTATTTGGAAGTGTTTCTTTTCTTAATATTCTGTTCAAAAATAAAAATAATTAAAGAATAAGGATACAGAGAATCAAACTAAGAAGTCATTTCATAATAAAATTATGGTACTCTTCAAGACTGAAAATTTCATATTTAGTCATCACTCCTTCATGCAACCTCAGTTAAAATTATTAGAGAAAACAAACAATAATAAACATTATATATATAATCATAATAAATATTCAAATGACTACTGATAGAATATAAAGTGTTTTTGTAGTAACACCTTTTCAATAATTATAGGGATAGTTTTTTATTTGTATTCCTTCTTTCTTTAAAAAAATTAAAAGAGCTATATATCTTACTGTTTCTTTTTTGTGAATACACTGATAGCATGCATTTTAAGATCATGTTCACGTGTTAAAACATTTATGAAAATGCTTTTGAATTATGAAGTATCATACAATTTTATCTCAGAAATAAAATGACTACATATTAAAAATATGCTTTGGTTAGACTTTTTTAAAGTATCAGTCATCGGTATGGTTCAAGAGATTCACTATTAAAGTTATTTTCTTTCATATTTTGAATGTTCAGATGATGATAGCAGGTGCTTAAACCCAGGAATTTCCTGTTGAGTTATTGCATATTTAAACACATTTAAAACTTTATGAACCTACAGCTTTGAACAAGGGTGAAGGAGCAAGTTGTGACCTGTCAATTCTTATTATATCAGTTACTTATCATTAGTTGGAAAGTATATTGGATTTTTTTCTTTTTAATGAAAATTCTCCTAGGGAGAGGAAAACATTCTGTTCACAAATTATGGTATCTTGGACAACTAGCAAGATTCTTTCAAAACACCTGTGCTTAATTGTCTGTGATAATTTATTGAGAGACTCTACACAGAGATATTCAAAATACACACGTTACTTGAGCATGAGCTGCTCTTGTACTGAATTACTATTTTCCCTACAGTGATACTAAAATTTCATAGTTAAGGAATTGAGCTCCACTAAGTAGAGTGCTATTTCCTCTCTGCTGTCACAATAAGTCTTACAAGTAAAATGGACTTAACCATCAGTTATCCAGTTATCTCTTACTATCCACTGTAAGTTCCGTATTCTGGAATGAGAAAATGACCTACTTGATATCTGGAGAATGTGTGTGATAGCATAAAGCTAAAAACTGTGATACTATTCAATATTTTAAATAATATTTGCACTTTTCATATCCTGGAAGTAGATCCCTTATATAATCTGTGTATCTATCAGTGGTCAAAAAAGCCCATTAAGTGATCACAAACAAGTTTACCATTATGCCTATCATTTTGGAGAAGTCTTTCAAGTTTTACCCTCATATTTTAATGCAGATTATTATTTCTAGGAAACTACTGCAAAGAATAATCTGGTATCTCTTTAACCTTTCAGTTTTACATTTCCAAATTTGTGCTTTTGGTACCTTATAAGGAGCAACTCTTGTTTTGTTAGAGAAGTTAACAATTTCAAACGTTTTTTTGCAGTCTTAGCCTTTAAAAGAATCTTTTAGAAATCTAAAATAGATTATTTCAATCTAGTAGTGATGGTGGCAGGGGTAGGGATGGGTTACCATGTGCATTTAGTGTTGTCAGCCCCTGTAGTCTTTCACCAAAAGGAATATGATATTCATGTTGATATTTTTAAATTTCTCCTCCAGAGATCCACTCCAAATAGTTTACACATGTTTGTTAACACTCCTTGACACTTTGGTCTTCTTCTATGGTATCAAACTCCATATTACATTCAAAATTAATATATGTGTTGTGTTACTTTTTACACAGGTTATATATTATTTCTTCGTCTTGTCTAGAATAGTTTGTCCTGCTCCAGTTCCTTATTGTTTGTTTCTGCAGAGTCTCCAGTATCCACACTGTGCTCCATTTCTTAACCTATTTCTCATTTCTCTCACTCCACCCCACATATGTTGCCTCCCATCCTGAGGCTGCTGCATGCCTGAACTGAGATTTCGGTTTGTAATGTCTCATACTACATGGAATAATTGCGTTACTAGAATCCATGAAAATCTCTGGTCATACCACACGAAGCTAAACACAGGGAAAACAAATTAACCTTTGACATCTGATCAGTTAGAGAAATGGCTGTCATACCTAAACCAAGAAAAAAAAGTTAGAGGAAGGTCATGAAAAGTTCAGAGCCTGACAAGCCTTATAAGCTTCAGTCCTCAGTATAAAACGTGGTCTATTACCAGTAATAGCAATTTACACGTTGCAGATTTCAGGAAATGTCTTGGTACTCACTTCAGGCTCATGGGCTGTGTAGCCCTACAAATTTGCCATTGCCCCCTACCAGTATTGTATTTTCTGGGCCTCAGACTTGTTCTTTCTGAACATTTATTGTCCTGCCCTCAGGTTGTTTTGAACTGAGATTAAATCTAAGCAATGGATTCTGTCTTCCAGAATTTTGCTAGTTTTAGGGGATGAAGAAGGGAATTCCAAAAATAGAATGTCATTCCAAATGCATTTAAATGGAATTATGTTACAGAGTAATTAAAAATTATTCCTAACAATCCATATCTGTGTTTCTGTAGTCAAGCTGTACTCTGCTATCAATACCATGACAGAGAAGAGCTCTTCTAAGACTTATACTGGCTAGCAGTAATTTTAATTATACTGGCTAGCAGTGATGCATCTGTGTGAGGTGCAAATCAACAACAACAAAAAAACAAAAAACAAAAAAATCAACCCAAACAAAACAAAAAAAAAAAGACTGTCCTAATGTAAAGATGTAAAGGAAATTCAAATATGGCAATATGAAACTGGGCAAGTTCACAAACAGGCCTGTGAATGAAGTCTTATGAACTTGAATAGTGTTGAAATAATGATTTTAGCTGAGGAAAACCATTTCACTTACTATAGAAAAAAGGTAAATAAAATCAAATTCTGCTAAGAATTACAGGTTCAAAAAAGGAATTAATTTATAAATCAGAGTCATAATTTAGCTCACAGCAATGGCTGATATGCTTCACTCGGGGCCAGTGGCTCACTGATAATGTTTAAGTGTGTTCATGCAAAGAAAGGTACAAGATTTATTCACTGATTGATTGATTTGATTGATAAAGATTCTGTCAGGACTGTTATGAACAAATTGTCGATACTAATGGAAAATTCAGAGGGCAGAGGCTCTGTGAGAAAGGGCATATTTCTACAGCAACTCCTAGGGCTGACTCTTTAGAGAATGATTCATTTTTCACAAAAGAAAGTAGTGAATCTCCTGGTGAAGTGAAAGGAACAGGTTGAGACAATGCTATTTCCTGAATCTGCTCTATGCAGGATTGTAAGTGGTTTCTGTTTATCCTTCAGAACCATAAAATTTTTAGCCTTTAATCCATCACAAATTTTAGACTAGTATCAGATCCCAGATCATAGATATTAAAAATCTATGGGGATAGTGGAAAAAGCTTGTAATGCTACACAAATATATTAAAAGAATTTCACATGCACCACAATAGTGCCCAATTCTGCTATAATTAATCTTAAACATTTAAAGACTTGGGGATTTTTATCTTGGATTTAATCCAAGGGATTAGTGCTAACAGTACAAATAGTGTGCAGAACTGGACTTATGTGCTGAGATGTAAAGAAGAAATAGTAATGAAAAACATGGCATATGAACTTTGTTCCTGTAGTAAATATTTTATACGAGCTTCTGCAAGTATTAAAGTCCTTACAAAACCTTAAGGATTTAATGTGCTTATACATATCTCATATAGTTAAGGAACAAAATAAAGCTCATTAAATCTTACACACATTAAGTCTGGCACCCTAGGAATGCTTAATCTAGTAGAAGCCCAGCTTTACTAGGTAGCTACAATCACTCAGAAATATTTAGTGACACAGCAATGTTCTCATCCTTTTAAGAACTGCTTTGCAACCCATATGGTAAATCCTGAGAGGATACCTGAAAAGTTAGTAGAGTGCTTAAAGCACTCTGTGTGGAAGTAAGGAGAAAGAAACTGGGCCATTACACAGCCAGGAATAAAAGAAATAGGAGACGAGAAATGAATTATTCTCTTTTTCTATACAGCCTAGTGCTTTGACTGCTTTTATATTAATCCCTCTCTCTTAGCAGATTTCCCTGGAATGCAGCCTCCCAGTTCAGAGGGATCTGTCCATAGAGCTAGTTTGCAAAAGGTGAAATAATTATCTTTTCTGAGGAGCAATGTTGACCCATATTAATTTCAGAAGGAAAAAAAAAAAGAGGATGAGATCCCCAATAGTAATAGTTTCTTTGCACACTATTCTGGCTGCTTATAGGCTCAACACCCTCAAATCTTCTTGGCATGTACATGTGTGACTTTAGGTGATCTGAAAAGGAATGGATAAAGATACCTGTTCTTAGACTGGAGTTTTAAATCTAGTGAGGTATGCCAACTCTTATCCAAGAATTTTAGGCGTATAGTAGAAGAAAATGCATGTAGAATTCTGATATTGAAGCTTCATTTTGATCTAGGCGCTATCCATTAAGGAAACAGAAGAATATCGCATAATCCATAAGCCAAGTAAATAAAAATAACTGCATCTTCTAGTGTTGAAAACTCATAACAAATTGCCTGTGGATGATGCACAGAATAAGAATCATTTGTGGGAATTATTCAGCAAATAAATTCAAATAAGGTACACATTTGAGAACATAATAATCTGCTCAATGACAACTAGCAAACAGAGAGAGGCAAAAATTGTCAGATAAATGACACATTATGAATTATTCACTCAGGTTTGCAACATGTTGATTATACTCTGTAATCAAATACTGTGCAACTCATTTAATCAGCACAACTGAGGTCTGGGGAAGAAACATGGTTACACAGCTCACTGTTAAGACAGAGGAGGATAGTTTGTAAAACATCTAGCTCCACAGCTTTAACCCTTCTGAACATCTTTTTCCATAATATGGTTCATTTGCCTAGTCACAAAGATGATCATAAAGACTACTTTTCTTATTTTAGAAGGCAGTTTTTCTCTTTGTTTAAGTGCTGAACATTAGCATTTATTTGATTTTAACTGGAAGTTGTTTTACATGTTAAAGGAACATTTTGTTAGGGAAATTCTGTTCTCGCTTAGCTTCAACAAAAATAAGCTCCATGTATTTCTGGAGATAATTCTATGTGATGTTAACAATGATATAAGTGCACATTTATGCTTCAAATATTAATTGAATGTCAGTGTCATAATTCAGTCCACAGGAAGAAAGTAAATACAGCCAAAGAGTAGAGAAACACTACAAATAATAAGGGAAAAGCAAGGAAGAGACATAGGGCAGAGAAGAGACAAAACATCGCTCCATAAATATACCCAGAAAATATGACAGATGGAAGACATATGCCCTTGTAAAGTGACTTGAGCTTCACCTCTATCCCTGAATGGCAATCAGAGTCACTCCAGGGCTAAGGCAGGAATACGAATAGACCATCAAACTGGTATGAGCTGCACAGTGTGACAAATAGCATGATATAGTAGGCACTGAGAGAAGGTTGTGCTGCTCTTCAAATGTAGATAAAAATGTAAAATATCTAGAAAGAGGTTTTCTACAAATACAACATCAGTTCATTTTCCATAACAGAAATGAGAGAATTCCAAATTTAAAGTAACCCTAAGTATATTGTGTTGGGTTAAGAAAAAAAATAATTTGAGGGAGTCTTACCCACTTTCTCTGGCTTATACATCACTACATCACAAGACGCAGAACAGAACTCTTCCTACACCTATTTTAAGCAATGATAAAGCAAATTGTATACCATTCCAACATAAAATGGTGAATTTAAGATCAGTCATTATAAGAAAAATCATAAGAAATCTGAAACAAAGATATCTTGAGGATCTTCGTGAATACTGTTGATAGACTCCATAACAAGTAGAACACAGTATTTGGAGTGAAAGGCAAATAGCATTGAACTAAGATTTCTGTTTAGGGAAGTAGTTCTGTTATGAGGTAGAAAATCCTTATTTTCAACCTATAAATTTACTTTCTTAGAAAGTAAATTTTGAAAAGACAGTACATGTTTTGGGCTTGTGTGGCCAGGTTTCTTCAGGGGAGTGGAGGTGGAACGATAAGGGTGGCTTCTTTGAGAAGCTGACAGACGCTTCCCTTCCGTCACAAGAGCAATCATCAGCCAGATCCAAGACAGACTCACTGCTGGCCAAGCTCAAGCCCATCAGTGCCGATGGTAGCATCTCTGGGATAACAAATTTAATAAAGGGTAAAATCTGGACCACCACAGCTGGCAGAAAGAAGAGTGTGAATATGTAAGAAAAAGAGCCCTACAGACACCCAGGTCAGTGAAGAAGGAGGGGCAGGAGGTGCTTCAAGTGCTGGAGCAGAAATTCCTCTGCAGCCTGTAGAGGACATGATGCCACAGCAGAGAAGGAGGAGTGTCCTCTGGGACAAAAGAGTGATAGAAACCACGTGTGATGAAATGACCACCACCTTCATTACCTGTCCCCATGCACTGCACACAGGGAGGAGGCAGAAAAAACTGGGAGCAAAATTAAGCTTGGAAAGCAGGGAGGAGCAAGCAAAATATGGTTCAGGATTTGGTTTTAATTTTCATTATACTTTCTGATACTACTGACAATAAATAAAACTAATTTCACCAAGCTGAGTGTATTTTGCCTGTGGCTGTAATTGGTGACTAATTTTTCCATGTCCTTATCTTGATCCATGAGCCTTTCAATCTATTTCTTCTGTTCTGCTGAGGAAAGGAGCAACAAAGTGAATTTGGTGAACTCTTAGAAAACAGCTACAGTCAATCCACCACAGTACTCAAAAAGGCAAATACTCAACAAGAGAGGGAGAGAATGTATAGAGGGGTCTGTGAATATTATGAAAACCAGTAGTGTAATTACCAGAGTGTGCTGGGAACATATCTTCCTGCTCATAGCCATTTGGTGAGAAGTTAAAGAACAATTACTAAAAAATAGGAATTTTTGTCAATACCTTACCTGTGAGGGTATCATAAATCTTGGGGAAATGTCCTGTATAAAAATATTATGCTGTGAGTCAAACAGTATGTGTGAATGAAGCAACCCAACCTGCCTGTTTGGAGACGATGCTTGCCCCAGAAATGAAAGTGCTGAAGAAGAAGGGAACTACAATTGTCATCTGGATTAAGTCGTTTTGAAGAGGTTGACACAAGAATTTGAAATAAAGGAGCAGTATGAAAGCAATATGAAAACATACAGCAGAGAAGAGACCACAGAGGGAAACAGGGCAGTGGAGGCACGCCAGAGCTGCACAACAAGGGGATGGGGAGAGTGGGGTGGGCCTGTCACCTACAGGTGTTTGGGGTTATTTAGAAAAGGATATTTTAGAATGTGGAGGTACTCAGTATCGGGTCCGATTTGTTGTATTGATGGCATTGATATCATTCACTGATTGCTAGTTGTGCTGCTAGTTAATAAGCTGCTTCAAACATATTTTGGTTTAAACCATGTGAACTGAGCAGTTTTTGTCAGGCAATCTATATAATTTTAGACAGACAAGTCAAAAATTCACTATATACTAACATTCTAGATCTTAGGGAGAAGAAGATGAAGGCATCTGTCATATACTGTATTTAAATGATATGGAAAATGATTGAAGAGAATGTCAGAAATGCAAATTGTGTGTGGAAACCAAGCATTCCCAAAATGAGTAAAGACCTTGTCAGAGACCTCAGTACATCAAGGATGTATGGTTGAACACATACTCATTCTACATCCTAATGCATTTCTATTTGTTAAACTTGATTATAAATTCAAATATTTAGTTTAAAATAATTATAAAATTTCAATAATGAAAGGACAGCATTAAATATTTCCTTCATATACATTTTACCTTTTAATTAGTTTTCTGTGCAAAAATTATCTTTCTCTTAGTGTAGCTTTTATATGGCACTGTAGGGATCAGAGACCAGAGCTCAGATATCAGAGATGTTGCAATATTGACAATAATTATTTTACCAGCTGAGATCATGAAAGTAAATTTTCCATTGGGAGCAGCTGTTGGATGTTTGTTTCATAATAATTTGGTCTTAAATTAAAAATAAACTTAGAAGTCCAGATTATTTAAATGAGAAAATATTTCAGCTAAATAATAAAAACAATATTATATGTGAAGTCAAAATAAAAGAATTCCCATGGAACTGTCAATAGTCTACTGTTTTAATTATCACACTTACCATAAAAACAGTTCTAACACTGTTTATCTTAACAAAAATTCATTTAAGGAAAATATTACTTGCAATTTTTAAAATAGTTTTGGTTTGCACTTTCAGTCTCTGAAACATTATGTGAGAAAGTGATGATAAAGTACAGATAGCATTCACAATTTTTCTTTCAGCATGTTCAGTGTGATATCGTCTTGCTTTTTTTTCTGATAAATTCCCATTAAAATTTATGAACAACATGACCAGGAATGAAACAAAAGCACCTCAGATTTCACTGATCAAAAATTCAACAGTTTGGAAATAAGATCTAGTTCAATAATAATTTATATAAAAGTATTAAAGGTTTTCAGTAAATGCAGGAGACAATTAAATTTGAAATTTGAAAAACTATGTCAACTGTTCAAAGGGGTTTTACATTATATTATTTAAAGTTAGCAAAAGTAGGTGATAAAAAATGAAAAAAAATAATATTTCCCCGATCCTGAAAAAATATCCATTTGCAGTTGCAAACTGCATAGTTTGTTTTCAAATTCTCTCATTTTTTATCCTATGTCTCAAAGATTCTTGTCATCTTTCTAAATCACTGTTTGTATAACAATATTAATGTAGCCTTTCCTACTGACAGCTAGTTCCTTCTCCGTGTAATCATTGTATCTTCCCCAAACTTCAAGAGAGTTCTGAGCATTTTTAGATCTGTAAGACAAAATCTCACAGCAACCTCCTGCTAATTCATTGTACCTTTGACATTGTATAAATAACAATATAAACAAGAAACTCTGTATGTTCTTGTTGTTAACCTTTATGAATATTTTCTTTTCCTGGAGGCATAAAATTGCTCAATTATTCTAAGGAAAGGTGACATAAACTCATTAGAACCAAACCACCAATTAGTGCCACTTTCTGCATTTCTTATTGATCCCTTGCTTTTTGTCCATTTACCCTGTGAATTTCTAAAGGCATGGCAAGTGTCTTTTACAGCTCGCGTTGCAGTTGCCACAGGATAGTATTTACCAAGCAATCATAAAAAAAGGAAACACAACTAATGACCTCTCTCCCCATAAGCATAATGCAATAGTTGCAAAGGTGAAGAAAAATTACCTGAGCAATCCCATTTCTGTAGGAACTTTCTTTCCTTTTTATGTATCAATTTGACGTGCAGAAGATGTTATTTATAAGGTAAATGGTATTTTTACTGAAACTGTCCTATGATCATTTTCTGTAGTTGATTTAGACTGTAGACTGAATTTTTCTCTCCACTTCAGTAAGAGTGTACGATATCTGTATATAATTTTATTACTTGCAAGTTCTTCAGTTTCTGAAATTATTGTTTTCCAGCATCCCATAGCTGAGAATCCAATTGTTTTTTCCATGTTTGCATCTTGAACAGGTAAATGTGTAGCATTTCCTTTGCTGTAAATCAGTAAATATTTCTGTTTGACACCTTTTATGTACTTAGTATTTTGACAGGGAATAATCCTTCCATTTCATGATTTTACTTCTTTTCAGTACCTTCACACTGAATAAATGTCCCAAACTGTGATAATTTCCTCTCGTTGCCAACAACCCATACCTGATTCTTTAGTGGGTCATTCACTTCAATCCAAACACTAATTGCAGAAAACATACTGTACTCATAAAGATCAAACCTAAGGAGAGAAGAATACTCTTTTTTCTTTTTAAATCTAGTATATTCATTCAATTTCATCTTCTGAAGTTAGAAACAAGGTTAATAGTATGAAATGATAAATATTTTGTTACTTAGGGGCTATTCCTTCACTCACTAAATCCTGAAAAAATTTGAAAATTAGTGGACTAATGTCAGAAGTTTCTGGAAATTAAAAAAAAAAAAAAATTACCTTACCTCTTCTAGTGGTAATCTTACAAAAAGAAAATATAGTCATCCCTAGAAAAAAGATTGTCAAATTGTAGAAGACATTCTTGTCTGTGTATTCATCCATTTAAGATGAACAGTGCTTCCTGCCAATGACATTTCATGTGGTAGCTTAGTTTAGGATTAGATGCTGCTTTTTGCTGTCACATTTTTCTTCCAGGTGGAATTGCAGTCAAAGAGAAAGGAAATCTGAACGCATTTTCTTTGATTATTTGCTTGTTTGGTTTCTTGGGGGTTTTTGTTTGTTTTAGCCAAAACAGCAAAGGCTCTTCCTTTATGTTGAAAAGGATCTTTGCATTTGACAAAAACCTTATGGTTCTGCTCAAGTTGTTTTTTACAAACCTACGCTACATATACCTGTAAATAGGAGTAATATCTGACCCTTAAATCTTCCCAGAAAATATAAAAGGAGGCAACTCACTATGGTTATATTACCATCTAAATTTTCTAATTTTGTATGCAACTATTTACTGTCTTTTTCCCACTGACTAGAATAAAATTCTAGTAACTGATTTCACTGACATCAGAATTATGTTTTATTTGTAGGTGCCTCTGTATCTATCTAGCACTGTTTGGAAAAAATAAGTATTTGATTGCTTCTCAGACATCTATCTCTATATAAGCATTTCTCAGAGAAGCACCCTTTTCATATAAATTCCATACTCATGCCAAGATTTTCAAAGGAATATGTTTCTCTTCTTATTCCTTCATAAGTTCAGTAAGAAGACAATAAGAGGGATCATAATAAGATTTTAAATTTATACACTAAGATAAACACCTTATTTTCTATGCATCATTCAAGTTTTACGTTGTCACAGGAAGGCTAAGTGTCATTATTGAAATGACGAAGTGTCATTTCAAATAAAAAAAACTAAAGTGACACAGATTGTATTATAATCTCTACATTACAGGTCATTTATGGAGTAGCCTTATTATAAAATTTACACAAAAAAAATATTCTCTGACATACATTTTCCTAATTATATGGTTTTGGAATATTTAGGGGAGAAAAAAAAACATATTAAGACAGGTCACAGTAAGTTCCAGTTCTTTTTTAGTGTGATGACAGAAATATTTATGCTGCCATTTGAAACAGCTTTCCAGGTTCAAGGGAAGCCTTTCCCTTAGGAATTTTTTTATAACCAGTTGTCACATTCTCAGGTAGATAATAGCTTTAGAATTCTTAGGAGAAGTGTTATTAATCACTTTTTTCAACAATTTGTTCTCAGACAGAATGTTGATAAAAAATGAACTAAAATAAATTGCAGGTGAACAAAGCTGTGTCAAAGTTATCTAGATGAAGAAGACAAAAAGACTCCAGCAATATTTACTGAGACATGAAAAAACCCAAACAAAAACCCCAAACCAAACAGAAGTTTTTACTTTTTACAGATAAAACTTTTCCTTTATTTCTTCTGGAAAGTATTTTTATACTGTTACATGCATCTGTGATACATTTATGACTTTATTTTCAAGAATCTTAGCCTTGATTCTTCTGTGATATTGTGTTCTGGGCAGTTATAGATGGGAAAGAAATTCTTGAGGATTTTTATATTTCTTTCTGAAAATTGAAGCAATCAAGAAAATAATTCAAGACAATAAAGACAGGAACTTCCATCATTCCACAAATTTCTATTTAGAGAAGATGCATAATATGAGTACAACTCTAGGTGTTTGCTAAGATGAACATCTTATATTTTCCTGTGCATGAGACCCAGAATGAATTATCTTCTATTTTGAACATTTTCCTGGTATGATAATTCCTTTGACCATGGAGGTTCGTTTTACCTTATGAAATGTCTGTTCTGACCCTGATTCTCAGTCAGTAACTGTCACACTCTTCTTGTAAGCTATTAGTCCATAGGTTGAACCATTAGGTTTTCCTCTTCATGTCAAGAATTAACTAAAGCCTCTTCTTCTTGTATATTTTAAAATTTCTATTTCTAACTAAAATAAAATTTTGCTTTACTTCTTTCAATTAATAATAAAGAAAAATAATTCAAAATAACCTTGAAACTTTGGCTGAATATATATGAATAATGATGGGGAAAGCATTTCCTTCTAATTATGTTTTGTGTTGTTTTTATTTGCAATGCATTTCAATGTTTGTATATGCACACATATACACAGAACTTAAGGTATATGTATTCTGTTAAATTAATAAGAACTGTAACACTTATTCAAATTCACAAGATTTCTCTTCATGTGCTAACATGATATAAAATAACTGTTGAGAAAATTGGTTCTATTTCCTTTCACTTTTAAACAGTAATTTAGCTAAGAGAGGTTGTGCTAATTACCTCTGCACAAGCTGTTCAAGTTATACTAGGTAACAAGTCTGCAATTTATCCCTGACTAACTGTATTGATTTCTCCCTTGCCAGCTATAATCAAATAAATAAACCAATAAGCAACACTTGTTCTTATCATCTCTGCAGTTCAACAATACTCAGCTTAATTTACTGCTTCCTGGCAAACATCCCTGCAGAACTTACCCTTTCCATATCTAACTGGCATACGAGCTATCTGCTCATACCTGATGTATCATTTCCCTAATAGCAGAAAAGTAAAGCAAAGTGAATCCCTAATGACCATACACCTGCTTTGGGAGTCACATTCCACTGCTTTAGTCTTGCTTTAAATCAATGTTTGTATTGTTTGGGGTTTTAACATCCTAATTGGCTGGTAATAGCAGCTGTTCTCTTAGCTTATGCATGGATACACTTATTTACTCTTCTCTCAGCTGCAAGTAATAATGTATTTTTTGAGAGATTTATTCTGAAGTATTTCAACATCCTTGGATTTGACTCTGATATTTTTGATTTCTGTTTCTCTTGGAAAGCAGGAAGTTGTGAACATCTCTTTTTTGTTGACAGAGCACTGTCACAGCTGAACTTGTTACCAGGCCAACCTTTTGAAAAGGTAGATCTAAGATAAGTAGCAAGCATGGAAATTTGTTTTAATATTGAGTCCATTTCTAACTGTGAGCTGGTTTGAAAGAGATTTATATTAGCTATGCACTATGACTCAACCCAGAGTAGCACCTTTCTCTTGGATCTTTGTCTCTTGAGGTTGGCAATTATTCATTGAGTTAGAAAGTCTAACTCTGTAGCTGAGATGCAGAAAACATACCTTAATTTTCCTTCTTTTTTTAAAGTGTATGAGAGGTGAAAACCTGAACCTGCTATATCTAGGTAAATCATTATTTCAAAATTTATCCTCTTCACCTTAGACATTTAATTAAGAAACACAAACAGAGTGGTAAGACATCATGCAACAGTAATTCTTAAATGCCTTAAACACCTCAATGGTATCTTTATACTACAATATTAAAGATTTTTTAAAGATAAAAGATGTTGAGATCTCTAGTTCTGTTTCAGAGGAAATAAAACAGCTATCAAGATCTAGATTTTTTTCTTTTTTTCCCAGAAGAAAGTATACTGCTTTCTCCCCACTCCTATATATTTTGCACATGAACTAAATTCATTCTAGGGAACAAAACCATAAGAAAAGTATATGATTTATTTTTTAATAAACTTCTTTTTTAACATTTTTTTAAATGTTGCATTAGATTTACTGTTTACCAGTACTCATTACACAGCTGAAAGAGAGAGTGCAATAAGTAACTGGGTTGGCTTTGGAATTTCCAACTGAAAATTTTCATCTTATAAACTCCTCAAGCTTTTCCTTTCTGAATTTAACCTTCTAGAGTTCTATTACTTGAGTGCTATGATTCCAATGATTTATACTTGATTTTAATTTCTCAATACGTCTGTTTGCATCTTTTTCAGGATTTGCATTGCAGTCATGCAATATTTTTTTCATGTTTATATATAATGCAGGGAAAAGATCTATGCATTCAAGATGTAAGTCCAAGTAGAATAGACGTAATTGTTTTGGGGCCTTTTTATTCATTAATATGCAATAATAATTGTGAAAATATACACAAGGATTTTACATCTTCAAAAATAAAAACAAGGTGAGAGGAAAAGGTTAAGGTAACCAGAAAAGTTACAAAATGTCCAGGAAAATATGTAACATGGATTATTTTGTGCCAATGAAAAGTCACAAATTTGAATTCTGCATCAATGTGAACAGTATGTGAAAAGTGGCTTTGGAAGTGAGATTGGAGTCGGGCATTATGGTGATGCCTTGAGAGGCCGACCAGGAACAGAGACTAGCCAGAGAAAAAGGGTAAAGTAGGGATTTATTAAAAGGCCTTAAAAAGGACACACCTTGGGCAGCACAAGAGCCTGGCTGGGCCATACCCAACATGGACCCAAAATGGTCACAAATTGGATGGTCACAAGGTCCATTTGTATATTGGAGTTAATTGTCCAAAAATAGCCTCAGGTTATGAGACACCATCCTCCTCATTTTCTCCTCTTTAGTTCATTTGTTTTTACCTTTTAGGGCCAGAAGACTGTTTCAGTTGTCCTTGGTCTCTAGCTGGAAAAGGAATTGTTTTTTCTGCCTACCCTGTGAAGAGGACCTACTAATACTTAGTATGAAGCTCAGAGTTACACCCCTAGGCCGCAAAGAATCTAAAAATACAAAAGGCATCAATAATTAGTTCTGTCAAAGTACATTAGGATCCAGAGGTGTTTTCCGCTGGGATGATGATTTTTTTTTAATGTGGTGATGCCTCAAAACTGTCACGTATAGGTACCATATGTTTTATGAAACTTTATATATCTATTATCCATGTAGGCCATAAGAGTAAACAATGGAATGCAGTGAATACAGTGAGAATTTATTTTTAAAGTTACTGGCTTTATTTGAAAAAAAAATTCTCCTACCATTCTCCTGTTGAACTATTTCAGCATTAACTGACTATTGCAGCCTTGTGTTGTACTACTTAGCAAAAATATTTTACAAGTTGCAAGTGACAGCAACTCACATTACAATTCAATGTAAAATTTTCAGCATCATTTTCCTTTACAAGAATTCTGATATTTCCCAAGCCCAAAATTCATCTATGCCTCGCTCCATCCGCTTTTCTAATATAGAAATTATCCACCTGGTCTGAACTTCTGTTCCTGCTGTAATTGGTAAATCACTGACATGTGCCCCTGCAGGATGGTAGTGTGACCCCTGTACTCATTAATGGGTGTCTGCTCTCCTTTTGCAGCTGAGTTAACTAGCAGTTTCATTGTAAATCTAAAAATATTACAGAAAGTGGCATTTGCATTATAATAATCTTTGTAACCCTCTGACAGCTCCTCCAACCTGGAGCTCTGAACACGGTGTAATATTTTCAGATAAATTACTACAGTTTTCCAAGGGTACAATATGTGCTTGTGTGGATTTTTAACTAGGATCCTCCCTAGGTGTCCCAGAACACAATAGCAAAATACCATTGTATTATGGATCAGGATTGGGCCCCTATTGCATAAAAAGGGTAAAATTTACATTGTCCTGTTCATTTGCACAGCAGCCAAATTCCATTACAAAATGAAACAGTCCTGTAAGTGAAATGAGTCCTCTCTCCTTCTTCATAATGTTAATAAAGTCTAGACCAATAATAAAATATTCTTTCAATTTTCATACTCAGACAAGAAATTGTTAGATTCCTTTAACTCATTTGGGTTTTAGGTATAAAACAGTGTTTTGAACTCTGCTTGTTTTATGTCAGTATCTCAAGCTTTTAAGTCACTGTGATTCATGTTCCATTATTATCTATCTTGCTTTTCTGTTGGGATTGTTGGTAATTCTGCAGCACTCTAAAACATAACTAAGTACATGCTATAACTCAAATGAAATATATTAATCCAATATAAAACATTGGATCACTTTCTTGGCCTAATGCATGAAACAAAAATTAGTAGGTCATATACTGTCCTCTTTGGCCTTAAAGTCACGAAAATAGTGAGAATAATAATATAGAATTTTAAACAATCATTGCCACTGCTGAAGTTTGTACATCAAGGTTAAAGTGATTCATTCAATATGCACATAAACTGAAGACCAGATTTTCAAAAGAAATTATCTTTCACTTCAGCAATTAAAAAGAATCTGGATTTTCATAAAACCCAAGCACCCAGCTTGCCAAGTACCTCACACAATCTGGTTGCTAAGTTTTGTAAGCTGTTTTAAAAGTACAGTGCTGCAGAAACTAATTGCAGCTTTTACGGTCGTACAAAAAAGTTTTTTGCACCCTGTTTCTGAGAGGAACAGAAATAAATTGAGATATTCACCATGTTTACTGCAGGAAAGATTTCACCCATGAAAGATTCTTCAAAGTTAATACACAGGAAGGTACAGTTTTGGACATCATCAATAGCTTGTGGCAGGCAGTACTCATAAATAACATCTGGTTAGGATGTAGGTATCTTGGTAAATAACTCTATATGCCTGATCAGATGAATCATTTTCTAGTTGCACTACATACATAGGAATTAAGGAAGGAAGTAAACTGATGAAACAAAATATTTACTTCCTTACACTATTTTATTTGTAATAATCTTACAGTATTTTTTGACAAATGTGTGATGAGTTAATTGTGAGTGCTCCCAATTCCAAGAAGTCCTGCCATGCTCACAGTGCCTGAAACCTGGGGAGTAAGTCTGTGTCTGTCTCTGCCCCTTATTTTATTTTAATCACCAATTTCATTTCCCATGCTTATTGGCTTTATTCAGAATGTATTGAATGACATTTCTGTACCTGCTTTAGTGGAGGGTATCTGTGACCATAGCAGAAGGGTGGGAAGAATGGGGCTGGAGCTGATCTTAAAGGCCCTTTTTAAATGAAACTCTTCTGTAGTTCTATTGTTTTTATTTTTAATTTTTTTTACTGGGATGCTGTCAGAAGGAATATGTTCATTTATTGGGAGACACCATTACGATGGAGATGTATCATCAGTATTGAAACCATCTCTTCTAGAAAGATTGTTATATATAGAACATATATTGAGCATCTAATTCTTTCTATTTGGTTTATGTATTCATTTCTTCCCATTTATAGTTTTCCCTCAGATCAGAGCTTAATACAGCAATATCTATTTCTTTTCTCACTGGAGCTAATCATCTATCAGTTCTGATGGTTTCTGCTGTCTTTCAGACCTTCAACTCACTGATTTTGAGCTTTTGTCACCACTCTTCCTGACAGCAAAACTCCTTATATATTTTTCCAAAGCAACAACCTACACCACTGAACTGTCAGGGCCCTGAATGGACCAACATGCCTTGTAACATCTTCCTGCTGTCCTTGGGAGCTCAGCTGCCTATATTCAAGATCAGCTTTAATTTTATTTACCTGTATGACATGGGATCGGACCACGAGTGCACAGGTGAGCTGTGAGAAGGAGCTGCGGAGTCTCCATTCCCTTTGCCTGGGAGCTGTGTTCAAGCTGAGGCACTAACTACGTCCTTGTGTGAGTTCTGTTCCATCTGTCCATCCTCCCAGCACTGCCCCTGCTGTCTCTGAGCTGGATTCACTGGCTTTGCTTCCTAGCCTGGCCTTGGACATGCATGGACACCTCTGGCAATCACAGGGCTGTTCTCTGGTCTCACACTGAAACGTGCTCTTCTTGCATAGTTACTGTGGATAGTGTCCCTCCTGTTTGGAACCACTGCCCTGACACCCTTGTCACTCCTTTCTCCCCTTTCAGGGCAGCCTGCCCCTGCTGTCTCCTGGATTAACATGCACATTAGGGAATGCAATGGCTAAAGTAAGATGATGCATTGTATTCTGGAATGTACTTATTAGCAGAGTATGTGACAATTTCTGAAATGGAGAGGGGGTTTTCAGATAAGGACTAATCCTTACTACAGGAAATTCATGATACTGGCTTAATGCTTGATTAGAGAGCACAGATGCATAATGAAATCCTTTTTAATAGAAGTGACTTTTGTTGCTTTGCACTGAAGAAGTTCTCTATAAGAAAAAATATGTCCAAATATTTTTTTCAATATATTCTCAGACAGCAAATTATTTCTCCTTTCTCAGTTAAGTGTTTCCTCATTGTGCTGTGCACAGAATTAGGGAATAGGGAAGGGGAAACCTTAAATAATAATAAAAATTACAAATTGCACATATTAATGTGCAATTGAAGCCAGAAATTAACTATGTGAGATAATGCAGAAAAACATCTGACACACCTGACAAGTGAAACCAGCTGTGTCTTAAGGCGCTGGTGTCGGTAAGTACATGGAGAAGAGCCCTAATAATATTTCAGATGAAAACAGTTAGTATCAACCATGAAACTTTCTCATCCAAAACTGCTGTTTTTCTGGTAAAAGAAATAACATTTGAAATACTTGTTCTTAATATATTGCAATGCAAATAATCTGTACATATGTTTAATAATTTATTATGAACAGGTTATTTGCAGGTTGCAGAAAATCTTCCTAGAGGCAGCACTTTCAAGAATGAAAACCAGTATCTCTTGAAACCAGAAACTCTTACATCACAAGTGGATAAATCAGGCAGATACACAAGCAGTTGACAGATCTTTAGGAACTGTTTTGAAAGTAGCTTCTTCAGGCTTATACCCTCTTTTATAGTTAATATATAAATTTGAGAGCTCTAATAGTTAAAATTTCTTTTCCATAGATCAGTTTACAGTAGAATAAGAATGTAATCTATTCTGTTTATTTGAGGAAACAAGCTTTTTTCCTCCAGATTTTCACTTTGTCATGTCTCCTCCACTTGTGTATGATCACATAGATACGTAATTTCTGCCTAAAACCTGACTTTATTGAAAGTTCACTGTCAAAACTTGCAGTTAAAGATGGAGAGTTACAAATGGGGAAAAAACATCCTATCCATGCTGATAGAATTAAAGCTGATAAATCTTTCTAGTGGTGTTTGGTAACATTAAATGATCAAAAGAAAGAAGAGATTCTATCTGTTTAAAGCCTATTTCCACTCGGGGGCTTTGCTAATACAGCTGCTTTCAAAAGCTTCTGTACTTCAGATTAAATTTTTAAGTAAATTACTTGAAGTGCTAGTTCATCAGCTTTCCCTCCTTTCTCTCTGTTTAGAAAGGCCCAGTCTGACAGGACTTAGCTCTGGTGCAGCTGAGCAAAAAGAATGGATGAGTGCCAGTGGGAAAGGAGAGCAGTCAGTGATGCTCATGCAGGGTAAGAAACTGCTGGGTTCTGTTCCTGAAACCAGTAGGGAATTTTAGAGTAAGTAGGGACTGGAAAAAAGAAGAAATAATTTAGAAAGAAATTGCCTGTTAAGACCTTCCTTCATAGGAAAAAATTTCACTTGCCATGAAATTACATCATCTGTGTCTCTCTGGATCCATGAATTTTGAATCTCTTGTTAAAGAGTGTTTTACTAAGAGAGATTAAAAGTGCTCCTTTTTTCCATCCCTTCTCCAGGTCTGATCTATCTTCATTGTTGAAACAAATTCTTGATGAATGGAAGTTGTGACTTCAGATGTAGCTGTGGTGGAAGAATAAGAAGGTCTATAGGTTGGAGGGATTCATGCACCAGAGTATGGAAGTTGGGAAAATGTAACCATAGCTGTAGTGGTGAAGCTGAATAGGTGAAACAAATGAAACATTGAGCGCCACAGAAATAATAAAATATCTTATTTTATAACGCAAACAGGTGTGTTAGAACCAGACTATAATTTCTACAAAATTATAATATATTTTATACAAACAGCCTGCTCTTTCCGTATTTCAGATAGAAAGCACAACTGTTTTTTTGCTTGACTATTGAATTTCACTTCATTTTGTGAAGCAAGTTACAAAATTCTATAAAAGTTTGAAAGCAGAAACCTAAGACTTCAGGTTTTGAATATATGCTTGAATCCACTGAATTCATAGCTAACAAAGAAAATTATGGTTTGTCCTGAAGGAGCCGTACATCCTGTCATATACTCTGGGAGTGGGTATAGGGAAAAGGTCAGAATTGATGTACCATGGCAAGAAAATTACTCTAGGTGCTGCAAAAGGTAATTTCTTTCCAAAGGAAGATGAATTCATGGATTAAATACTGTTGAATTGAGACTCAGCTCTGATAATTATCCATGCACTAATCATCTGTTTACACAGGAATTAAAATTACCCTGGATAAATTAAAATATTTGGACATTTTCTAAAACAACAAATATAGACAAATCCAAAGTATATATCTGTTATAACTTGAATGTATTCACACAGAACTGCATGACACAATGACCACAAAAACCTAAACCTGACAACAATTAATATAAGTTTATTTAATTCATCAGTTTCATAATTTGATTCTGTAGAACTATTCACATGGTTAAAAATAAACATATTTTATCTTTCCCCTTAGTGGCTGCAATTAAGAGCTTATGAAAGCTGCTCTTAAATGAGCAGGTAAAAAAAAAAATTATAAACTCTCTGGTACTTTATGGTAACGTAAAAAAAAATAAATCTATACATGAAAACTATAAATCAATTTAGAAATGCCTGCAAAGGTTTGAATCTGATTTATTTCTCAATCCAAATCAGATTATTTTAATTGAATTGATGGTGTTGTAGGGTTTTATTTTAGAAGATATAATAATAATATAATGCAGGTATATGAAAAGCATACATTAGGAAGTGTTGTCAGCAGTAATGAATGAGTGATGTTCTTCAAAGTACATGAGTGTAATTCTGGCTTCTTTGAGGTCAAGTGAATCCTAGGACATCTGGGATTTCACAGACACTCAAGACAAACACCTTCACAAGAGTTAGGTTTTTATACATCATCGATCTCCAAAAATAAAATAAAGGAATGAATACAAGCAGTTCTTCTTTGGTTCTAGTTAACAAAAACAAAGCAGTTGATAGAAGTTACAGACAAAAACATGAAGTCAAAAATATTTTTTTAAACTTGGTTTCATAATGAAAGTATCACATTATCTAATAAGGAAAAGAGATTAAATAGCCCTTCAGAAAACCTGTCAAAACAGATGACTTAATAAAGAAATACCACTTTTAATGTAGCAGTATCTTAACATAAGTCACCACAGTTATGAAACAGATTAACAAGGACAGTAAATCCTGGTTCATTTTCCACCTTTAAATATTTTAAGGTGTTATCCAAGTTTCCTGGATAGCTCTTAAATTCTCTAGCTGAACTGTGAGTATATATTAACCTTTAGAGTTTATTGGTTTTAATTAGTTTTCCTGGCAGCAATGACAATGAAGGGATATAAAATTCACTAAAGCACACAGTGTCTCAGAGTATTCTAATAATTTTCCTTGACCAGTAATTTTTGAACAATTGCAAAATGCTACTAATAAGCCCACAATTCTTTTTGTGAAAGCAATGCATCTATAAACCAATTTTATTTTGTGTGAAATACTAGCAATCTATTACTGCTGTCAAAATAGCAAAAATATGCTAACAGGGGAGACAAAAATGGTAGATGTAGAAAAGAAAAAAAAGAAGGCAGCAGAATATACTGTAACAAAAGGAATAAAAGAATTAGAAGTTAAGAATAGAGATAAATGTATGGAAGAGGAAAACCACCAATAATAAAAAGTGTACATAAAGAGAATTTCAAATTCAAAGGAAGTCAGGTTGGAAATAAAGAAATGTGACACATGCAAAAAAAAAAAAAAAAATTAAAATATAATGCAGACCAAAAAAATATGGGGAAAAAAGTGAAAGTGAAACTGTCCAATTTAGGGGTTGGTTGGGTGGCAAAGAAACAAACACTAACTTAAGGTAACCCCACTAAATTTTACAGTATTTAAATTGTGTATTTGGCAAAGAAAATGAGTGGGATATTGTTTATTCATCATAGTGACAATGGAATCAGCATAAAAACACACATGGTAGGCCACTGAATGCCTCTTGAAATCTTAATTTTATGCCATTCATTTATTCTGTAGTGTGGAAAAACTGCATATTTTCTTACTTTGCTTACTTTGTTTTCTGAGGTGGAGTGGAAATAAACTAGAAAAGTAGCCTGATTCTAGGAATGTTGAGATAGAAAATACCAATGGATGTCTTCTGCCTGTAGTAAAACCTAGAGGTGTTTAATACAAGATGCTGTTTTCCTTTCCCCTCTGACTTAGCAACTTGCAATGTTGTGCAGTGTGACCTGTGTCACTCTTAATGAGGATTGACATCATTTCAGAAAACCTTAAGCCCATTAGTAACAAAAATCTGCAAGGTCAGCTAAAAGGTGTCTATTTGATTACCATGATGACTGCCTCCACTTGATTAATACAGTCAGCTTAGACTATTGAGATGTAAAATGAAGCAGTTTTTATACATTCCTTTTTATCCAGAGGCTATCATTTTCTAAGTAATTTCTGGCACTTAATACAATGTAGAAGTTGAAAAAAGTTGGAGTCAACGATTTTCATTTTGAAAAGTCTTTTTTTAAGTTGGAAGATGTATATTTAATGGCACACCTGAAGCTAGAATATTCTATTTTATGTTGCAACATTAACTAATTTATAATGACATTTTAGATTTATGATATGAGAGAGTATCTTTAACTGGAAAGAAAACTTTTAGCATTGTGTAGCATTGCCACACATTACATTCCCATGTTTAATTACAACTCAAAATATCAGTATATTTAAATTGACTTTAAGTATTTGAGGTAAATTATTAATGACGGTATAAATCTCATATCTATTTTCAGTATTTGTAATTAAGACCTCTTTTGATTAAAATTTATCTATATTTTATAGTGTTAAATTAGGTGATCTCCGTGAAATTTTCTTTATTTTTACTTTTATAATTAAAGATAGTAAGTAGTGATTATTGAAGAATTAGGGATATACACAAAGGTCAGAAGCTCCTACAGTAATCTCAATTTGCCATGAGGATACTTAAGTATAAGAAAGGGCATTTATGCCATTGTATTTCCAATTACACCAGTAAGTTCCTCCACCGTTTGCACAAATGACCCAAATCACTGGTCTCACACATGAAAATCGTGTTTTACTTGTAGCTCATATGTGTACATTTCCAGAGAAAAACAAAACTGTGCTTCCTCATGGAGAATACCTTTGTTTTTCTACAGATTCCACCCGACGTGCAAATTAAGGAAACAATAATCTTTTTTGGCTTCAGGGTATTCTAGGTACATGGCAATATCTCATGGACACTGCAGACTGCTTTTTCATCTCAATGGTGATGAATGATATATGGAATTTTCAAAAGTGTTCATCATCAAGTGTCACAAAATTCATGTTAAGTAGTTTTTAGACACTAATCATAATTATTCGATGGTATTTCAAGAGTATTTCCTTCAAGCAATGTTTTCTGATTTCTAATTAGAAAATTTATTCAATCCAGTTGCTGTATAATGATGAACTGTGTCTTTTTTCTGTAGTGTCCAACTCATTCTTCTTCCCCAAGAGATGGTTTATTTGGGTTTTTTTATTAATCTCTTTATTTTCATGCTACCCAGACTTCCACTGCTGGCAGACACACAGACTGCTAATTATGACAAAGTACTTTTCAGTCTTAACACATGCAATCATTAAACACAGAAGGCTCGGTGTAAAATATTACCCCTGTAAAAAATCAAAATATAGTGACTATCATTGGCTGGCTTTCAAAACCAATTAAAAAATGCCAACTTACTTGAAGTTAAGATGGCTATAGGAAAAATATCTGAGAAAGCCTTTAATTCTGTGAACCCTTTCTACAAATTTGACAGAATAAACAGAACAGAAATATGTTATAAAGCTGTATGACTGAGGGAAAGGTGGTACGTGAAGGTGAACATCCATATGAGATAGATAGTAAGAGTCACTGTAGGCCAGAAAAGCACTGGAATAAAAACAAATGTGAATATGTTAGAAATTAGGAAACTGTAGCCACAAAATCTCTATGGTCAAATACGAAAGCAAACTGAGAGAACAAAATAATATTTTGTGTATTAAAATAATATAAAAACTAATTTCAGTGAATGACTCTTACTTCATAGTACAATGGTAAAACATACAGATAAATATGGAGCAGACCTCATGTTTAGCTTCTACTACCATCTATATTGTATATACAAATGCAAATGTAAATTTTCTATATTTATTTAGTTGAATACTTTATATCTGTAAGAGACTTTAGTTGAATAAAAACAAACAAAAAAACAAAAAAGATGGACTTTGGAGGAGGGAGGATCAGAATCTGGGGTTCAATAAATTTTTTTTAGACTATATTTCTTTACAATTCTGAGGTAAGGTGCTACTTTGTGGATAAGAGTAGCTTATTATGGGGAAGATACAAAAAGCAATTGCTGGCTGTCTTTTTGCTCTTAGGGAATTCTTTGTCAAATTTAGGGATTAAAGATCTACTATGCTATTATAACCCTTAATGTTAGGAAAAAGGCTACTTACTGAAAATATATTGCCGTTATTTTTGTCTCTATTATTCATTCAAAAGTATACTCTTGTCTGTCTATTCCTTTGCACAAAATTTTCTATTTCACTCACTAAGAAGTAAAAATAAAAACTAAGTTCTAGTTGGGCAGAAGAATATCAAGTGAACAAAGATCAGGCAATATAAGCATTCATATTTCAATATTATTATTATTTAAATTAAGAAAAAAATAAGAAAAATATCTGTATGTCTTGCATTTTGACAGAGCATTGATGTTTTCATACACAACTTAGTCACATTTTAGTGCTTAGAATACTTTTATACAACAGGTAAATTTAATTAAATAGAATAAAGATTTCTAAAAAACATAAGCAGATTTACTTAAAAATACAGAAATAACATAATAAAAATAAATTCATTATTTAGTTTGTCATGTACCTCACGCAACATTGGTGACTGCCTTGAGAATTAAATTTCCTTAATGTCTACAGCTATTCTGAATTATACTAATATGGCATCTTAACAGCATACTGAAAAGGTTGCATACATTAGTCCAGATAAAGGTTTGTATTAAGGGGAAATAAAACTACAACACAGAATAAAAAAATGGATTTCTGACAATTAAATTGCCAAGACCAGGGGAATACTACATATTTCTGCTACAGGGAAAACACTGCAAGAAAGCACATGTCAGTTTCAATATACTTGAGGCTTGAGGAAGGTACGAAACTTAGCCCTCAAATTTAATAAAGGATGCTGGGAAAAATTATTTCATGCTAAAATTTGATCTTAATGTGAATAATTCTAAAATTATAATTTGGGCTTATTAAGAAAATCTGGAGGTACACTGTGCATGTTACCTTCAGGAGACAAAAAGCATGGCTTGTTCTGCAGAATAACTAATCAAGAAAAATAACCTTTTACCTTATTTCTACATTAACAGTCTTTCCTAAGTACATTTATAAAATTCTGTTTCCATATTTATAAGCCAGGCTCAGAATTAAATTTCTAACAAAAAATCTCCAGGATTTTAGATGCCAATCAGGTGAATTGCCCTCAGAAAAAATCAGTCTCATTGCCCATGTGTGGAAATCAAGTAGTAAAGAATAGGGAGAATATGTTGCAGACATATATTTCAAGGTTTCTCAGCATGTCAGGAGAACCACAAATGAAGAAAAGTATTTATGGAGTTATACCTTCACATTTTTCTTCTTAATGATTTGTTACAGCCTAACAATTCTTTCTTGCAGTACTCTCTACATATATTGTAGACATAAGGATAATAGAGACATGAAACATTTGTTGAGTCATCGCTTTATTTTTACCATGGAAAATAATTCTTTAAAGTACATTTACCTGTGATGACAGTTTTGGAACTAGGGCCATTGCCTGGAGTGCACTGCTTTTTGTCAGACCAGTGGAACTGACCATAGGAGAGTGCTCGAGCCTTCAGCCAAAGTTCCATGAGCAATGTTAATATTATTCGAAGGATTATTATTAGCAGACCGCTGTTTCATACTCAAGATGTTAAGGAAGAAAGGCTCCTGCAGTCATGTCCTTCTCAGAAGACTATTTGGAGTCTTCAGTGAGATGTCTGATACTAATACTGAACTTTTAGAAGTAATGCTGCTAATACAGATCTACAACTCTGCTTTCTGATCCAGGAGCCTAATTAATGTATGTTGTATACTTGAGCTCTTCAGCATTCAAAGTTCTTTTTGTATGAAATCATGCCTCTGTATCATTATATTTTCTTCTGAAGCATTTAAGATGTGGTGTCAGGGTGGTCTGCTTGGATGCTCTGCCCAAGAATGTGGTCAAGAAATTCAGACAAAATACTATTTGCAAGGCTACTATTGGTGGATTGAGAGAGGCATCATATGCTGGTTTTGGTGTTGAATTATGCTAAATCTAGTCTGGCAACCAACCATGAACTAACAGTCTGATAGGGAGGCAAAGATTTGATAGATATGATGATAAGTTCATCTGGAGACACAAAACTAGCAGTCATATCATTTTACACTAAAAACATCCCGTTTCATAGAGTTAGGTTCTGACATATTCTTTGAAGTGGATGAAGATTCCTCTCTTGGGTTGAGGATGCCCCTCCCAAGGAGACTCTTTGGGGTTAAGAAAATGAGATCTGCACACAAGAAAACATATGGTGAGTTATATCAATCTCTACTTAATAATTGTCTCTTTTTGCTAATAATTGCTTTGATATAGTGCACTATCTTATACTCTACACTACTCTTTGTTTTAGCTTTTATACTGTGTGGTAAATAACTCTGGTTAAGATATTTTATCTAATAATTTGTCATAATAAATAATCTTATAAAATATATCTGATTTGCCATCTTTAATCTTGTCAGACAATGTTATCTAAATTGTTGAAAAAGTCTGGGGGCATATTCAGGATCCTCTTTCAGAAAGAGTTTAGAAAGCAAAGGGGTCCTCTCTGCACCTTGTGGCTCAACATCAGGGTTTCTCTAACAACTTTGTAGTTCCCACTCCACCTGAGACAGACACCTCGGTACATTTAATAATGTAAACACTAAAAAATGTAAAATGTAACATGTAAAAAGTAAAATGTAAAATGTAAAAGGTAAAAGGTAAAAGGTAAAATGTAAAGGTAATATACATTTAGAAATGTAAAAACCAAAATATGGACAGATTTTCAGGTTAAGTATGGATATTTATTTCTCATTCATTCCATTCGTGCTGGTCTTTTTATCTTTCCAATTATAAGTTGCAATTCTTACTTTTCTAAGAACACTGCTCTTAAGAGGTGATTTTTACAATTCAATACTCTTATATTCTTATAAGCTTTGACTTATATTGCATTATCCCTCTCTTTTCTGAGGTAAATAATGTGAAAGTATAGAGAAAGGAAATAACAAAACACAAAAGAACATTTGAAGCCCTTCCTGCAGTTACAAGAAGTTGTTAGATTGTGAAGAATATTGCAGTTTGTTGACCAGCATAGAATAGCTGCACATTATTTTCAAGTTTACTAAAGAAAATACCTGATGATGTGCATTGATTCCAGTCTGTGCAGGAATTACCACAGGGTATCACATATAAAATTATTTCAATTTTCTATGGATGAGCATATCCGGTTGTCATAGAGGAAGATAATTCATTCTAGCTGCCTTCCCAGAAGGGTTTTGAACTTCTAGTGATCTATCTGCGAGCCTTATAAACACTTTTTTTGGTTTAACCAAAGCAATCTAGTTCCTACTCCAGTAAAGTAATATAAGTCCATATACTTGAAAAAAAGTATTTTGTAGAAAAGGCATGAATACCTTAACTTTTAAAATTTATTTCAAGAAAATAAATGTCAAAATTTATTTGACCCCTCTAAGGATTCACTTTGAATTAAAATATTTACCAAACATTTCTCCTGTTTTCATAGCCAAAATATTTTCATTTATGGTACTTTTACGAAATCCTCTCCAGACAATATCTTCCTATAAAATTTTCATTGGTCTTAAATCTGCCAAATCTACAACACAATTATCAATGTTACTTAATAATAACTGAGTTATGGTCTAAAACAATTTTTTCAAAGGACTTATGAGCCTCTGACTATAGAAAAAAACAAATAAACAGACCAGACAAACAAACTCCTGGAGTTTAAAAAACTCCTAGCAAAGGAATGTTTGGATAACTTGACAAAAACAAAAGGCTAAAGCTTGAATGCTAATGCATGTCACTTGTATTGAAAGCTGTAAGGAGACCAAGATTTATGGCAGATAGCAAGCTTTTAATTGGATCTTGATCAGGAAATACAAACTCCGAGCATCTGTGGTGTGGTCAACAAGCCAAGCGCCGTGAGGGACCTCAGTCCTGGTTACGCCCTCCCTCGCAGTATATTCTGTAGATACTCACTGGTTCAGGGGAGCCAAAGTTCAGCAATAGAGGGGATGGGAAAAGTGAGAAGAGTAAAGTAGAGGCATATAAAATCACAACTAACCAGGAGAAGAAGACATTTAACCATAAATTAAGACTATTTAAGAAATAGCAATTACTGTGACAATAACTATAGTGGTATGATTACAATGATGATTATGCTGAAAAACACTATCCAAAAAATCTGTAAAGTCATAAAATACTGACCCAGAACAAAGAAAGGAAAAATCAAAAAGAGATAAAAATGGAAACTCGTCTGTTATTGTTAATAAAATGTGGAAAACTACAGATTTCCCTGAAATGCAAGTATGCACAGGACTTTAGATGTGATACCTTTAAATGTGAAGTTGTTCAAAACAAAACTCTTCTGATATATTTTGTTTTGCTATCGTTTCCTCTGGGAAATGGTAGAGCAAAATTCAGCCATCAGTTGGGACACGTGGTTTTTTTCATAGTTAAATTGTACAGACTATGCAAATGATCATTAATTGCTCTCTGGAGAGCAGTGTGTCCCCTTTTTGATCTATTGATTTATCCTGTTCATTCTTCTGAGAGTATAGAGGAGACACTGCACAGCATGCAGTTTGAACAAAGGTTTTCAAATAGAAGATGTGTAGGAATGTAGTGTGTCACAGATTTTTCTGTTTTTTATGTATTAATATATAATACAACTTGAGCAAAGGTTATGCAACATTTTTACCCACACAACACAATTGCATTTGGGTACATTTTTTCTCTATTTACATTGGCAAAATGTTTATAAGCCATTATTTCTCAATTGGTTTTGTCAATGAAACACAAGGCATATATTCTGAATCTTAAATCTATTACAAAAATTTTCAAAATTAGATTACAATTCAGCTGTTCTCCAAACCATTTTAATGATTGAAAGCCACAGGCAAGAAACAATAATTTACAAAATTGCTGTAAACTTCAGATGTCTATTTGGTAACCTCAGAGTGCAAAATCAGTTTAGCATTTCACAGTCTCCTCCAACACTAAGACCCCTGTTGTGACCCCAGGCTCACTTAGAACACAAACGTGGCAGGAAATTTTAAATCTGTGAATCTACATAATGTTCCTAACCCTTCTTTCTGTTTTCAAATATACACAAAAGACTGCATCCTTATTCAAAATGTTATTTTATATTCTTTCTATGTCTGACCATTTATAAAATACATCCATTTGCTTTTGGTCTACATCAAAAATCTCTTCTGCAACACTCTACTGTCCAAAGCACAGCCAGTACTTCCATGGTGATCTGTAAAACAACTGAAAAGAGATTATCTTTCCCCTGCAGACACAAAAATATCAGCCAAATTAATGTTTTATCCTTTAACAGCTTTCTGTCTTTCTTTCAGATAGGAAGAATTTAACTTACAAAATATTCAGTTTTTAAAATGTATGCAGCTTCACAGCTGCTAGTGTAAATCAGTTATGAAAATACCAGTACCCTAAAGGAAAAAGACAGTGACCTAGCAAATGATCATGTAATTAAATTAAGCCCTTCAGTCTCAGTATTATTCTAAAAATATATCTGTGGTAAGATGTGCACTGGGATTGGAAAAATTTGGAAATTAGAACAAAAATTCCTCTCTTAAAGAACATAGGATAAATGCCAGTGTACAAGAAGAAAATTTAACTCTGAAGCAGTATTAACCTTATTGAACTTGTAAATTTAACATTTGTCAGTTAATGCTAATATAACAACTCCTCAACTGGTGTAAATTAGTCCAATCTCATCAAGGACAACAGAAATACACTAATTTACAAGTGTCTAGAATCTCTCCTGAAGGCTTTTTTTCTCTTGTACTCATCTAGTCATGGAGTTGTAAATAACACTTTATTAGCAATAACAAGGAATAAATTTCACTAATAATCTCAGTCATCTGCAACTTTGAAAGACCATTTCTGAAACGTACTCTTTGAAATGTCTCAGATAGAGACATAACTTCTATGAACATTTTCCTATGTGGGCCATTCCTTAGGAAAATCTGGTAGAAAACCCAACAACATTCTGACATTCCTTATGCTTCCAATGCTCTCAGAAATGAGAAAAAAATATCCATCAGGAAGATATCGTTCAAACATATATTTCATTTGCCTGTTTTCATTTTCACAGTGATAACACACTTCAGTGACTGCACAATCCAAATTATGGACAAAGAATTAACTGAACACATCAAGGCAATTGTTAGGGCATTTTCATTCCTGTCCCCTTTCCTTCTAAATATGAGAACAGGGGAGATGGTAGTGGAGTTGTTTTATGTTGTATGTGTATGCTTTTTTTCTATTAACCTTATTGGGTCTGATAGTTCAGCTAAGAGACTGATCAGTGCAGGTTACCTATGTGCAAGAAAAGAGGGAAATGAGAGCAGCTAACAGAGAACTCTTGCAGGAGCTGTGCTGGGAAGAAGTGCAGAAGGTGTTGAAGAACCATTCATCTTGCAAGTCCACTGAAACCTGGTCTCGTCCTCTGTTGCATAATGAAAATTTGTGTTGTCTTTTCATCAACTTACCTGTGAAGCAAGAAAGCTAGAATGTAAGAAAGAAGGCCTTATTTTATATAAAGTAGTGCTTCTTATTAAGGTCTTAATATAGGATCAAGCTGTGCAGCTTGAAAGAACATATTGCATTATGAATGCTGCTTAAAAAATAAATAAGAAAAATATAGAAAATATTGGTACTATCATTCAGAATTACAAACATTTTTCAAAAAGCATATGTAGAAAAAATCATCTAAGGAATTAATTTTGTCTCTGAGTTTAAAAATATTAATCCTTTAACAAATATATGAAGTGAGTTAACTCTAAATGTAAGAGAAATCTGAAATCTGATCTTCCTCTGGTTTGGAAACTGATAACTGAAACAGACAAGAAGCTTACAGAAAGGTAGATCACACAGAAAATTGCAGCAGAAAATGTATATAGTATCTATGGCTCCTGTTTTCATTTTCTTTTTGGAAATCCTTTAGACTAATCACGAAATATTATAGTAGACAAATAAAGATTTTCAGTCTTCTCTGTATGTTATTTGACAAGTTCCATATATGAGTTCCCTCCATCCTACAGCAAGCTATAGAGCAAATAAATTTAAAAGGCTGGGCAGTTCTTTTCATTGGAGTCAGGAAAGGGAGGAACTTTGTTTCTTGGTTTTTCTGATGAAACAAAAAATCCTTAGGGATTTTTTGTTTGATTGTGGAGTTTTTATTTGCTTTTTGATTTTGTTGTTGTTGGTTTTTAAAGCAAGTCTAAATAACAATGTTGGATTAAACATAATTTTAACATTTGGATACAAGATAAAAATCCTCCACCTACATCACTCTAATACATACTTCCCCATTGCAGATTTTCCCACAATTCTTCCTGTGTAATACAGAAAAATTTTGAAGATATTAAAAGACAAAAATAAAAGTGTATAATTCTTCTGGGGTTTATAAACCTCACATCTCCCATATCTATTGCCTGCACAATGAGACATGAACAGAATTCCCATTTTCCCAGGTCATTTAGAGTATTTCTTTTGCCTTTTTCTCAATTTTAGTTACCTTTATCACAGAAGAGGAAATTAACATTGCCTCCTCAGCCAGAAAAGCTACTGAAAAATCTTATAATTAGTTGGCAAACCATCTGGAAAGAAGATATGATAAATAATAGGATGGTGACCATTTCTAATTCTGCAATTTGTAAAACTTAAGAATATAGATTTTTAAATAACTTCATAATTTCATAACTTGATAAACTAAAGGAAGTTGCCACTGTGGTACATGTCCACTGTTGATTTTAATGACACATCTCAGTGAAAATGATAATGTTCAGAAATTGTTTTTTTGGATATGAGTCAGCACCCCTGGAGGAAGAAGTGACAATGATGATAATTTGTCCTGTATACACTAGTCGGAGAAAATTTGGCAGCACTGTATGTTTTAAAGTTATGAGTTAAAAATTTTATTTGGGGATTTTGACAATAAAGTGACATATAACATTTTATAGTATATGTTTAACAAGCCACATTTGGATTACTGCTAATAGTTAGTAGAAAAAAAAATCCAATATCAGTGGTGTGGTTTAAACTCAGTTGGATATTAAATCCCATTCAGCCTCTTCTCTCCTTCTACCTCCTCTGGCAAGAGAGAGAAAAAAACAGAGTTTCTGAGTTAAGAAAAATATGCTTGATAACAACGAGACGTGAAACAAATAGTAACAGAATCAGTATTAGTGATCAAAGCATACAAAAGAGAGGGTAATTCACACACGAAAAGATGGTCACAACTCCAACCATGCTGCATGTGACCACCAAGACAAAACCCAAATGTGTTTGCCTTTTCTCCCCACCAAAGCCACATACCCAAGCAACGATATACATTATGGTATAGAGCAGCAATCTAGACATGCTCAGACAGCTCTAGACTCCAACCCCCTCAGCAACTGTGAGAAAATTTGGACACATAATGAAACCTAAGTAAAAGGAGAAAGAAAAAATATTTTTCTAGTAGAAAAAATAAAGCCTGCCTGGGACATGAAGCACTGAAGCTCTAACACACCTTTTGGTTCAATATAGTTTCTTCAGAGTTCAGATGAGTCCAGATTATTTTTGGCATTATTAATAAGTAACTTCTACATATTCGTTAATCTAATTTTCATTTGATCATCTATTTTGTTTTGACTGATATTCAGAACTTTTGATGTTTGTTCAGACAGGAAACATTAACTTACAGAAAACTAATCCTTAGAATTATAAATTTATTGTCTGCTTACTATCCCACAGTTAGAAATGAAACCTAGGAGATTCCCTAGGACTTCAAGAGAGTTGGCAACATAAATAGCTTTTCCAGAAAGCACTTAACTGTGAAGGTGGAATTTCAGTTTTCAGACATTTCATTCCAAACATTCATTTTAATATTTCCACATTTCAAGAACTCAAAAAAATATTTATGAAGTATAAGCCATGAAAATCCTGCTATTATGCATTAGAAAGATGCATTCTAATGCCTCACTAAAAAGTATTTTGCTTTATAGCATAAGTTTCCTTATTTTCAAATATTTATGAAAATACAGGTTAAAATTCATGGTTTACTGTAGAAATTTATTTTTTCACCTCAGGCATCACCCTTTCATTAAAAAATATTTTCTGTATACCCAGGTGCATGTCTTTGTTTTTCGCTCTTTAATATCACAGAAAAGATGATATAATCTAAAAAATGTAGTGCTACACCACAGAAATTTTAAGGCAATCTTAATTAATTTCCTTCCTTAAAATTTAAGAAAATAGATTCTATTTTATAATGAAATATTTATGTTTTTAATTAAGGTATACATTTCAATATATTAAATAACTTTTGTAGGATACCCAGGAAACTCATTAAAGGCCATGACCTTGACTAAATTTTATTTAGCCTGGAGGTTACTTGAAATAGTAGTGTTTTTCAGAGGTGGTCATATGACTACAGAATACTAAACACTTTTTGGAAAAATATTGTTTTATCAAAGTAGTTTGAAATGAAAATTGCCTCTGGTTTTACTCCAGACACCTTATTTCAGTGGCAAAGGAGGTACAAAGAGACTACAGAGAATACAGACATTGTTGCTCTTGTTTGGCTGGAACCCACTGTGCTGTACACGCCACGACTGCCCTGTGCACGCTCGTGAAGTCAGCAATGTGTAAAGGACAGACGTGATGAAAAGGGAAGCTTTAAGAAGGAATCAGATTTGGAGGAGCTTAGAAAAGTTGAACTGAGGCGGCAGAGGTTGCCTGCTCCAAAAAGTTTATCTAGTAAACCCCATGGGGAACCTGCTCTCTACAGAGTCACCCCATGCAGGGTTTTGTGGAACATGGTAACAACTAGCATGAATCACTTCTGTCTTTGCTTTTTCTCTCCATTTTCATTGTTTGACAGATAGAATATCTATTTAAAATCATGGATTTTCAATCTAGTGGTTTTGTCATGATGGGTTGATTTTGGTTTTTATTTTAAGTAATGTAGTAGAGATGAAGAATTTTTTTTTTATATGTTAATAGTAAAGAACTAGTTAATTTTTCAATCCATTATTAAATTATTTGCTTCTATGCAATCATAGCTATGATGCTAACTTAGTCACTATGTTTCTGGTTATGAGAGTAGAGTGAAACATATTTAAAGAATAGTAAAGAAGAGGCAGTGTAAAATTCAGATCTGGACAACAGAGACATTCTCCCTTCTCATTCTCACATTATTAGAATTCCTATCTTTCTGGTTGTGTCTCCTTTAATAACAGAACAAGATGGACAGCAAACAGCTCACTAGCATATATTGAGTACATGTTGAACTCTTCCTTCCCATATGGAAACTTTCTCTAGATTTGAAGGTGGAATAAGAATTCCAGTTCCTTGCTTTTTTTGAAACATGCAGATTTGAAATATTTGTAAAAACATCTTTGCCTATTGCATAAACAGTAGCTTAGTGTACTGCTGTGGAGGCATTCTTGTAAGAAAAGGAGTGCCATACACCTGTGTTTATTGAATTTCACTTTCTAGTGTGAATTGCTCAGTGAACTATCACAAAACTTCAGTAGAGAGATTCCCTTTTGCTAACTGGAGTCCAAAGTATAAGTCATCGGCTTTTAGCATAGATTCATGTTAAAATGATTAATAAGAAAAATAGTCAAAAAATAGATATCTCAGAAAGCTTTGTGGCTTTTTTGTCAGTCATGCAGGTGCTCTCTCCACACCAAATCTAAAAATATGAGAATAAAACCATGGGAGCTGGAAGGATTCCCTTCAGTGACAGAAGGACAATGTCATGGTGAGATACACAGAGAATCAACTTTATGCTCTCTACTTATCAGTGTTCAAAAATCTTCTGGATTTTACTTTTTAATGCAAAATTCCCAACTTCTTTTTTAAGAAATATATTTTTAGTTTTGGAGACTCTGGAAAGCTTTAAATATTCTACCATTTTTTTCTGTGTGTAACATTTCAGATACCTACCTTCAGCAACAGGCAATTTTATAGATTTAACAAAATATTGCTATTTAATATCCTTGATGAATACTAGTACTCTTAAATTGCAGGGTCAATAACAGAAACATTATACTGAAAAATTGTTATGCCAAACATTTTTAAACTTTGAGAAAATTTACATATTTATGGGCAGTTTCATATTTCATGCCTTTATTTACTGACTCTAGATATATGGACAGTTACTACCTGCCACACTAAATGACACTGAAAACAGCTGACTGCTAACACAAAGGAATGACTCTCAGATAGAAAGTACCATGAATTTTGTTTTGAATATTCTCAAGGATATTCACGAATTAAGATAGGAAAACTTAACATTTTTTTTTGTGAAGAAGGGAGAGAGGCTAAGAAAAATATGTTTTATTTTATAAGGCTGCAGTATTAATGTAAAAATTCTTGCAATGGAGACTATTTTCCCTCCATTCTATTTTCTAAATATTACTTTGATCAGTTCTATTTAGATACTCCTGATGAATATATCTGACAGAAATATTCCACACCTTATCACACGTTTATACACCCTAATTTCTTAATTTTTCATAGGAATAAAATAGTATGGACATTCATAATCTATCCAAGGAGAGAATGTGATGGACCACATATTGCTCTTGTCTGCCATGATGAAGACAGATCTGCAGTGTAACAGCAAAAGCAGCTCCACTGTCCTTCCTCAAGTAATCAGCCTCTGGCTGAGTGTTAGCATTAATGATATACTCAGAGCTTATGGTAATGGAGTAAAATATTTGAAATTTAATTAAGACCGCTTTTCCTAGGCCTGGCTGTGCTTTTTCAAGTTAAGTTGCTTCTCACTTATGTTGTCCAAACATGACTGGCTACTCCTGAAGCCAACTCCTTGCATTGCTGGTAATTCAGACAATTCTCAGTGCAGGCTTAACTCTACTTTTAATTAAGAGTCTTCATAAAATAATTTAAATCTTTAAAAACATATAACTGAATTAATACTAAAATTACCTTTTCATCTTTTGTGTATTTTTAATAATAAATGTCTCATAGATGACTACTGCTGTTAATACTAACTTTTTCATTTTCAGAACAATTTAAGATAAACCTTCTCTTCTTTGTGCAGCCTGCATTGATTTTGCCTCCCCTTCTATTCCAAAAGATTTTTACAGTCTAGGAGAATGTGGCAATTCTCTACTGCAACTGTTATTACCAGAATTTACATATCCTTTTTTGCTGAACTGTGAAATCAGCATTCCAATTTCAAGTGAGCTCTGGTTTCCAGACATGAAAAATAATTATGAGGCCTGGATATTATCAGCCATCACATTACCTTTCTTGGATCTCGTTATATTACTTTAAACATACCTCTATCCTGAAAATAAGTTCTTGGAGGGTAATGCTTTTCTTACATGATTGTAAAACTGCAGCCTTATACTGCTTGGCATCAAGGGGCATAGGAACATTAATATGCTGTGAGATGAAGCAGTACAGAACACACTGCACAGCTGATGGCAGGAAGGCTTGAAAACATGATACAGCTATCACACACCAGCTGGGAAGGGTCACTGGAGACAGTCGTGACTGTTTAAAAATTGTGTGAGACTGTGTAGAGGGTTAAAATCTTCCTAGATCCTCAGATCTGTAATCATTTTTCTCACATACTGGACTAGCAAAGATCTTGGCGTTGTTGTGATGTTTGTTTAGTTGCTTTCTCCATTTTACAGCAACTATCTTTCACAAAAGGATTTTAGAAACTCAGTCTTTTTCTACAAACATCGTGGCAGACTTCAAGTGACATTAAAGATCTTACTTTTGTTAGAGGGTGTGCAAAATTTTTGTGGCTTGTGTTACACTTGGGTGTGCAATTGTCTTTGTGTTCTTTCCAGATTATACCTATCCTATTCATAAAATTGGTAGGCTGACATAATGAGCTGCTCCAGTCATAGGGTCCTACTAAAAATCTATTTTTGACACCTTTTTAGAGTATTACATCAACCACTTGTAGCTCTGATTTTAACTAAATTCAAAGTTTTAAATATTAATCTTTCAAATTTTATCACCATTCAAATTTTACAGATGACTGAATGCTTTCAGAACATTCCTTTAACTTTGGGTAAGCTCTGCTTTTATTCTTAAAAGTTTCCTGTCTAGATGTTTGCAACAAAAAGCATCTGGATTATCATAGAATGATGGATTAACCCAAGTTGAAAGGACTGAAGTGAGAGCCTTAACTGAGCTTTCTGCACAAATCTCAGCTAAGAGATCATGCCAGGTGTGCAGGGATTTATCCTGTTTGTTCTCAAAAACACTGAGGGTGGACTGAGAGTGCATAAACTCTCTTTCAGGCCTGGAGTGTCCTAATGACTGTGGTGGGTTACCTTGTCTGGCTGCCATATGCCCACTCACCCATCCCCTCACTTCATTTTCTCCATAAGATAGAGGTAGAAAATAAGATGGAAAAAGCTCATGAGTAAAGAGAAGGACAAAGAGTTCAATTATCAAATACTTTCACAGGCAATGCAAACTGAATTTGGGAAAATTAGACTATTGCCAGCTAAAATAGATTTGCCTAGTGAGAAAAAAAAAAGTAATAAATTAAAAGAGTCTTTTCTCCTACTCACTCTCTTTTTTCTAGGCCCGATTTTATTCCCTCATTCCCCTGTTGAGTAGGGAGGTTGGAGCAGATGACACCACTGTGGTTACTTCCCACCTTACCCACTCTCTATCAATGTGTGTCTACATTTCTGGGATACATGCTCAGCTTCACTTCTGGTTGAATCTGTCTACAGGAAAGTCATAGACACATCCCTGAGCCTGGGAAAAGACTCTGGGTTCTCCAGGCTGGGCTCCAGCAACCTGGGCAGAAGGGAGGCCCAGAATTTCTGTAGTAGGAGGCTGCTTTTAACATCCCTATTTCACAAGTTAAATCACTAGCCAAATCTAAGTCTATAAAGAAAATCCTATGGCTATTTTTTTTGTTTGTGAAATTAATAAGCATAACATGGTTTTGACAGCAGAAACAAAAGGAGAAAGAATAGCAACAAAACATCACACCTGTAGGTTAACAGCTATATAGATTTAAAATCTCATATCCTCTTTTCATCCCAAAGCACTCGTCTGTCCTTAACAGCAATTGTGTCCTCGCTTATTAAGGAGTTTTGGATAATTAGTTCAGCTGAATGTAATTAGCTTCCAGCTGGCAGTGCTTATCTAAGTTGCATTGAATAGTGATGAATTATGTGAAAAAAAAAATAAAAATAAAGCAACAAAACCACCTTTTAGTGTCATTTCCTCTTGACTTGTCCACTTTGTACTATAATAGGCTTTTTAATAGTGCTTAGGAATGATTGAATACATTGAGTTTTAATAGTGACGTGCTGCTTGCTTTTGACACAGAAGTTTGGTAAATGTCTGCATACTCACTATTTTTAGGCTCCTTTCCAGCTTTTGTTGTCGTTTCTCTCAATGAAGAAAAATTCAGGAATAGTCCTAAGATTTTTTTGTTTCTTGTTTCTCTACAAGTAAAGGTGTTACGGTAAAATGTAGCTAGTTTTTATTGGATGAGAGTAAAGTATCAGTAGATGCAGATCTGTCAGTCAAATCTAGGACTAAAGAAATTGTTTATTACAGAGTGCTGTCTATGGAATCCTGGCCCACCCTTCATGGGTTCGTGAAGTTCTTGTGAGTGTGATTTAATTTCATTTACTTTTAAGAACTTTGATGGATAGTAAGTAGCTCTTTCACTAAAAGAACACGTATTAATTCTTGATCTACCTGCAGGCATACTGCTGTCTTTTTATCTTTTCTTTTTTTTTCTCAGTCATATTTATCTTATTCTGCCCACCAAGTTATTGGTATAGCTCTTCTGTTATTGACTTTCAGAAGCTCTGCTTTCTTTTGCATTTTCTGCTTTCTCTTTCTGATTGTATATTTCATGTTTAATTCTTCTCTCCCAAGAGAAAAATCCTAAGTATTGAGTTATTTTAATTGTGTAAATTTCCCTGTGCAAATCCTCTTTTATTTCCCTTTCAAATGTCTTGAACATATTTTTAGAACACTAAAACAAATATAAGAAGTTCAATGGATTTTTATAATTCCCTTTGTAGTGTTTTTATTCTTTCAAGTCTCTTGGCCTTTCTGCTTTGTTTGGTTTTGTCCCTCATATCTCAGTAGATGTTTGACAATATTTGTGGTAGAGATTAGGATACTATTTGGTAGATGTGCTCTAAAGCTTGTCCTAAAAAAATGCTTCATTTTCACCATTCATTGAATTTTCTTTCTATTGTAAAGTACTGGGAGAGGAGCTGAAAACTAGTTTTAATGGCAGCAATTTTAAATAGATAGAGTAGAATTTTCCCTGGATAATCAACAGAAGAAGACAAACAAATTCAACCAAAAGACAGAGCTTAGATTTTAACAAATCTTTACTCTCCAACCATTTTTTGATGCTAAGTATATCCACAATTTACAGAAGTACAAAATTAGGGGGATTAAGAAAGGAAATTACAAAAGGAAATCTGGAAACCATTTTTAGGAAGAATTTTGTCTGTTTAAGACTTACGTGTTCCTGATATTGTGCTCTATAAACCACAGGAACCATACAGTAGTGGTCCTCTGTCCTGTACTCTCCTATCTTTCATTCTACTTTTCTAGCCTTTTAAAATAGCATATTTATATCTCCTATATATATATTTTATGGGATATAGTATTTTACATCTGATTGAATGGATCAGTTCCAGAGTTGTATGCACTTGTCTGAAAGCAGAAAAATTGCATCAAATACATGAGGGTTTTGCCTTTTTGCAATGGGACAGCGTTCCACTCACTTTCATTTTTTTCCAGAAATGTACTTTGCAGTGAATATCCATCTCCTATAAGAGTTTCCTTTTCAAAATTTGAACTGGAACATTAAAATGTTTTTATCTTTGATGTTATGTAACTACTGTGAAAGACATTTAATAGCTTTAAAAGGAAAGAAATTACCTCTTACGGTATTTAGAAGAAACCTTTATAAAAACTAGAGTCCTTAACCTCTAACTGGATGTTTCTATTCAGGTGTTATCCTTCAGAGGGAATAGACAGGATATTTGACACTAGAAAAAAATCTGTGTTTGTTAAATACTCTTTTTGTTAGGGAAATGGATTAATTTCTAGATAGAGATTTTCTAGATTTCATACAAATCTGCTGTAACATTGTCTGAATTGTGACTCAGTCCTTTAACTTTTACAGCTATATGAATCAAGAAGAACCTTCTCTGACATTTTCTACCTTTCGCTTTAGAAAAAAAAAAAATTATAATACTGAACCTATTATAAATATTAAATTATGGGTTCTGAGAAATTTAAAGTGCTTATGTACTCTTTGAGATCTGTTTGCTTGACATAGAAATTGTTGAGAGAAAATTTTGAAAGGAGCAAAAGTCAAGACATTTGTGGTTTTCAGCCATTTAATTGCAAAAGCTGTCAGATGCTTCTTAAACACTGCAAACAAAACAAGAATTTGGTAGCATATTGTAAAAAATATTCAAATATATGCAAAATTCAAGTCAAACTGTCTCATGTCCTTCATGTGCAACAGAAAAGATTTTGCCACTCTGTGATAAGTCCAGGTATTGAAAAAGTGTAAAGATAAAGAATACAGACACTCAGATGTAACCAAACGTGTTTAGAAATAGTCTCCATTCTTTTTTTCTCTTTGCGTGAAAAAGCACTGAGCTATCTAATAGTCCAGTCAATAAGCAAGGTGTCATTTTCAAATCAGATCTTTCTTTGCTGCAATTTTGTCTAAATTTTACCTTTTTTTGTCTGTGACCTTACTAACACGGAGTTTTCCAGGTAATCTTGCACAGAAAAGCATCTAGGATCTCAAACAGTTTATATTTGGAATCAAGAAACTTTTTCCCTAACACTGAAAAATAGATAGTGTTTCTCAGGCAGCTATCCAGCCTACTGCACCAAATATCACTCTCTGAATGTATTAGTTAGATATTCTGTTAAGCATCCCCTGCAAGACATTTTCTGTCTTACTGTCCGGTACTGCCATTGTTACAGCACTCTTGATTTCCTGCATCCCTGAATCCATCTCCTGACTTGTTTTGTGAATTCTCTTGGGAAAGAATAATTTTGTTATAACTTTATAACATATGTATTCAACTGATCCCAAGCCCATGCTTACAATTCTTCTATATTACAGCAATAAAAATAATTAAAAGTATTCCTCAATAGCCACATCATTGTTACTTGGCTATGAACCAAGCGTGGACTACACAGATTACAAAGCTAGAGCAAATAAGGAAGTTCTTTGCAACCAGACACTATTAAAAATCAAAGCAACTGATGTCTCCAGCTGGCATAAACTTTCAATTATACTTCAGCAATATCTATTTGCAAATGAACTTGTGTATTTTTTATGGTCAAAATCTTGTTTATGGGGAATATGAAAGTATACCATATGGACAGACAGAAGTATCTATATAGGCATGTAAAGCAAAGATTATGTATAAAAAGCTCTATAGATAGATGTGTAATACCAAGAAATCAATTTTAGTATATTTGAAATCTTAACAATGTAATTATTATTATTTCAGGTGTAAATGTTTCAGAGAAAAATAAAAGAAGACTGAATTTTAATTTGTTGTATGCTCACATCTTCATTTCTACTCCTTTGTGAAAATGTAAAATTTGTGCAATCTCATTACATAAAAAACATATAAGCCATTTTTTGTGGTTAAATTAAACTTTTTTACTGATTTCCCTTTTTTTAAATTAATAGCTCCCTCCATTGTAGAGTTAACAAGATTGTCTCTTCTTTTTAAATAATTTACTACAGTCTTCAGCCTATTTTTGCTTTCTCTAAAGTGGTCTAATGTGTACATTTTATATGCATTCTTTTACAGCAAGTGAACAGTGCAAAAACTGCTCTTAACTATAAAGAGGCTTTTAAAGATTAAATATCAGAGTCTCAGTTTTTCTCTGAAATGTCTGTTGCAGTAGTAATGGGGGAATTATATTATTTTTAGGACCACATGATTGTCACATTCTGCCATCTGATATAGAAATGGATTGCTGCTAATTTCCTTCACTGTATGTTGCTGCCAAATATTTATTTCTCAGCATGCTAACAGTACTTTCAGCAGTCACATCTGAGTACAGGATGTCTAGCTGAAGGAGAGTTCTGAGACATGGAATTAAGGCAAAGAAATTTTTCCGACCTCCTTTTCTAAGGACATATCTTGACACAGCCTCTTCATGGGCAAAATTTAAAAACCTAAGAAACAATGTGAAAGACAATATTGATGTTTGAGACACACTGCAACAAGACAGAAATTCAAAATTTTTTATTTGTATTGTATGAAATCTGCATTGAAGCCTAGCACCATTTTAGAGGAGGGGTTTGATATGTTTTCACACACTCACTGATCTACATTTTCAGTCCTTAATCACTGTCTTACAGACACTAAATCTATTACACTCTTATTTCTACAAAACAGGGTGTTTTTTTTCCTGAAACAGTTAACAATTGAGCATAACTCATTGATTTGTGGAAAACTTTCTTCATATAGTGGTGATGATTTTCTACCCAGTCTGAAAAAAATGTGCTAAAGGCAGGATTACTCAAGCTTCTATTTTTCCCCTAAACTTTAGACAATTTACAATGCATGGTTCTCTCTATATTTGAAAAGAATGCATTCTTATTTGCTTTCCATTAGTAAGAATGATGATAAATTTTTCTTATCGGTTGTTTTGGTTTTTTCCTCAGCTTACACTGGGTTGACAGTATGGACTTTGCTAAAATGCTCTATTTGTCTGTGCTTTGTTGTGTTAGTGTTCAGAGGAATCTTGTACAGTTAGTTCTATGCAGTCTGCTAGCAAAGAAAATAGGATGCATAATTGTGCTTAGTGGATAAGAATTTAAGTGCATTATTTTATTTTTTCTTAAATCATTAATATTCCCTAGGAACTAGCTTATTATGAATGAGATCCTGTTTCTCTGTTTCATATTATTTGTCTTCATTCATTACAGCCATTGTAATTATATAGCAAAATGTGTTTTAGTTTGCATTTTTAGAATATTTGATCTATTATGTAGGGACTGTAATAACCCAAGGCTGATTAGACTTTAAGGTGTGAAGATGTCAAATGACTATTGTCTTCAGTACATGCATGGAGACAGTGTCATTTCTCTAGTAAAGAAAAAAAAACGATTGTAGGAGAAGAAAGAAAGTAAGTAATTTTGAGAGATATTTGCTTATTTTTTTTCTTGCTGATCTGAATGTTCTGATTGCCAGATGGATTCATAAATAGACTGAGGCTTTCATGGTACTTGCTGCATGTAATGATCAGCAAGTCTAGGCAGTTTACAATATAATATAAAGTTAAATAGATTTATAAAATTAAACAGCCATTTGAAGAACTAGTGTACTTTTAATAACTGTTTTGTTCTTTTTTAGGCTCTTAGAAAACTTCAATGGCAGTTACTGGTGAAATAAAAAAAAATAAACTCAATTAGAAAAATAAAAAATTAATCAGGAAAGAAAAAACTGAATAAACAATTAAAATAACTGCTTTTTATTTAAAAAGGCAAAAGTATTGTAGTTATCCTGTGGAGAAATATATTTTGATCATAATCTTCTTGTTAAGTATGTTGAAAAGGCAGCCTTGTCAAAATATGACTGAATTAAACTACTAAGTTAATAGTATTCATTGAAGTCAGCTGATGTCAAGAATTAGGTTCTAGATACTGTCAAAGCAGAGAAGATCACAGAATCAATTAGACTGGAAAAGACCTCTGACATCACAAAATCCAGTCTTTGACCAAACACAGTCTATGACCTCTGACATCATAAAGTTTAATCTATGACCAAGGACCACCATGTCAACTAGATCATAGCACTGAGCGCCACATTCAGAGATGATGGACACTGTATTCCAGACAGGAAAAAATATCGGTGTGAAAAAATACTGATGTGAAAAAAAATTGGACATGTTAACTTCTGGGTTGCACACAAGAGAAAGACCTTATAGTTTTTTTGTTACACCACGATCATGTTAAACCCTTTCAGGGATGGTGACTTCACTCCCTCCCTGGGCAGCTCATTCCAGTATCTAAGCACCCTTTCCAGGAAGAAATTCCTTCTAATGTCCAACTTCAACTTCCCCTGAAGCAGGTTGATGTAATTTCCTCTTGTCCTATCACTAGTTATCTGGGAGAAAAGGCCAACCCCCACCTGGTTACAATTTCCTTTCAGGCAGCTGTAGAGAGTGATGAGGCCACCCACAAATGTCCTCTTCTCCAGCTTAAGCAACCCCAGTTCTCTCAGCCACTCCTCGCAAGACTTGTGATTCAGACCCTTCACCAGACTTTTTACCCTTCTTTGGACCCATTCCAGCACCTCAATATCCTTCCAGAGCTGAGGGGCCCAGAATTGCACATAGCAATTGAGGTTTGGCCTCAGCAGTGCCAAGTACAGGGGGACAATCAGGGCCCTGCTCCTGCTGGCCTCACCATTGCTGATACAGGCCAGGTGCCATTGGCCTTCTGGGCCCCCGGGCTCGCTGCTTGTTCACGTTCATCCATCACTCAACCAGCACCCCCGGGTCCTTTCCCACTGGGCCACTTTCCAGCCACACCGTCCCCAGTCTGTAGATCTGCAGAGGGTTGTTGTGGCCAAAGTGCAGGACCCAGCACTTGGCCTTGTTAAACCTCATATTTTTGGATTTGGCCCATTGATCCGGCCTGTCCAGGTCCCTCTGCAAAGCCCTCCTACTCTCCAGCAGATCAACACTATGACCCAACTTGGTGTCATCCACAAAATTGTTTATGGTAGACTCGGTCCCCTCATACAGATCATCAATAAAGATGTTAAACAGGACTGGGCCCAACAGTGATCTCCGGGGGACACCACTAGTGACCACAGGAAGATCACAGATCTGCTGTATATGAAGGATTAGAACTGTGATTGTGATACTCCAGAACCAGGGAATAGTTACCTTTAGTGGACAAAAGTTTTTTTCAGTGGGACAGCACAGATTATATCTTGACAAAGATTAATGGATTAATGGGCCATATTCTACTTTTTAATAGCTATTTTTCTCTTATTTAATTGTTGTAAGCTTCATATGTTTAATCTTGAATCTTAATCCCTCCCCCACCAGGTAATTCCTACTGATCACTATTTGAGATAGGAAACTTCTGGTTAGTACACATTTGTATTTCAATACAAGTTTTACCTTCATATTCCTCCTGTAATATGATCATGATGTAATAAAAGAACATAAGTTCTTTTAGTTGTGTGTGACCCAGCTCCAGTTAATACGTCCAGTATTTTTTCATAACAATATTTTTCCTGTCTAAAATACAGTCTTCTATTCAGGTTTCACTGTATGCAGAAGGTTTTTATTCTACATGTAGTTTTGCTGCAAAAACAAAAAGGAGAAGAGACGCATTTTACATCTGGGTTGTCTCAATGTCCTAAATGATAATTCATAATGGCTCCTTTTTATTTTGTGATTCATACACAAGATCCAAAAGGAAGATATGATTTACACATTTTGCTTCATAACCTCACATTAATTTTTGAGGTTACAATTGACATAAATGTTTCACCACCATTTGTTCTTCTCTGTGTTTCAACAGCACTTATTTTTGTATTGAATCTTTATTTTCTTCATCAAGAAATTAAATAATGACAAGGAACTTTTATAAAGAACTTCAGTCATAGTTGGAAAAATGTTTTCATCCCTTCCACTACACTCTTCTCATGGAAGACAGAGGGGGAGGGAAAAAAAAGAAGGCAGAAAACTTGGCTCTGCAACAACATATGCTTATACCTGTGGGAGATTTTCAAATTATGATCAAACTTATGATTTATGTGTGCTGGCAACAATTCTGAATATCACTGTTGACTTTGTGAAAGTTTTATTGTTTTTCTGGAAATATGTTATTCTTCCTCAGATTGCCCTTAAAATGTGTGCAGCCCTCATAGAAGTTATGTATACATGTTTTTCTGCTGATGCATACATGGGATGCTGCAGCAGTATTTGTCTAAGCCTTACAATTATACAATGTGTTGTGAGCATTAAGTTCAGTTGTAGACCTGTATATCTTGTTTCTTATGGCAATTTTTAAAAAGAGGTCCTGGTTATGTAATGAGATGCCTCACTGTCACTGTCTCCTGACCATTTAATCAGTAGGCAGCAGAGCCTACAGTGCAGAAAGAAATACTTGGTAATTCATCATGACAGGTGAGAAAAATAACTTGAATTAAAAAAAAAAAAAAGACAAATACTTTTAAAATATTTTTAGATTTATGCTGAAACCAAAACCACCGAATGAAGAAAAGAGAGAGAGAGAAAGAAAGAAAGAAAGAAAGAAAGAAAGAAAGAAAGAAAGAAAGAAAGAAAGAAAGAAAGAAAGAAAGAAAGAAAGAAAGAAAGAAAGAAAGAAAGAGAGAAAGAAAGAAGAAAGAAAGAAAGAAAGAAAGAATTCTCTTGACCAACTCTAGATATTCATGTGTAAGATTGTCACACTGATTTTCATGTAGTCAAGACAAAAGAAGTGAGCTTTCCCCACAGGCAATCCATCTTGCACTAATAGCTGACCAGACCAAGTAGTATATGTTCAAAGTCTGGATTACCAAATACCATTCCTTTCATATAAGTTTCCAAGCATTTTGTTAGATCCATTAAGCATTATAAACATATAAACTTAAAAATAAGAAGGAAATATCATACCGGAATGTACACTTAGATTTAGTGGACATAGGATTGCATCTTTTTCCTCTGTTAGGGTACAGGAAAGGAGCTGCAGAAGTCAGATTTCAGGAACATTTCAAGAATAATCAAAGTTAAAGTATTGAACAGGTTTTAATAAAGCAACAGAGGTTTCAGAAGAAACAGGAAAGGCTGAGGATGGCCACCAGGGTCAACTGACAGTTTGGATCACTTGGCCAGTCCATAGTGGTGAGGCAGATCTGAGACCTCTCTGCGAAAGGCTTTGACCAGGATGCTGTCCTGCATCTGGACCTAACAGCACCTGTGGGCAGGCACCCTCTGCAGGGCAGCAGGAGCTGTGGACCAGGTGGAGCCAAGGCAAGAACCTCAGCTGAAAGTGTCTCCCCTAGGCCAGGGGTCAACCCTGGGCATGGCTGCCCCATGGCATCTGGGAGCCTCTCACATAGTGCCTAAGTTCCAGCAGCCAAATCCCTGTAAGAGTGTAGGGTCTGCCACTGGGTAGAAACAGCTGACTCGAAAAAGAGAAATATTATGCTGAAAGGTCATTTAAGTTTTGCAGAATGAGGAGGGAGCAGGCTTACTGTTGAATTATTAAAAAACTCTGAATTCATTTTGTCTTTTAAGTGTTATATAAGATAAGATTGCAAGACATTAAAGGATCAGAGAAAATCAAAGTTTCAAATGAAGTATAAAAGTATAATTTTATTCAGGACTCTTCTTATGGTCCATTTACAGGACAGAGGTAACCCATGGCATTTCATCCAGGTAAAGCTGTGGATCACATACTCCATATCATGGGGCCTTACTTCTGATGCAGGTTTGCATATTGCTCCTTTTTATAATAATGAATCTTTACTAATTTCACTCATACATTGCCCTAATGTCATGTTTCCTTATTCCTTATTATGTTGGAAAGGCCAAAATATTTTGATAATTTTATCTTGCAATTTTTCCTGTAATATTTAGCAACTTTTCCTCTGTCTTGGGCTCTAAGGTCTTCTTTGACTTTGTGTAATGGAAATATTTGAAGTTTCAGACAATGGCAATCTCATTTCTATCCCTTATCTCACTTCCTTTTGTAATTCCTTTTGCTGTAGGGCACAGCACTTTGGAGAGAAAGTTTCTGAATAGTTAGGTAATTAAGTACTTGATATGATAGCTCTGTGTGCACTACTTCTGTTCTTTTCTCTCTCCTTAAATAGTTTCATGTCATATTCATATTAACTTTTTTCTGTGACAGTCCTCTTTAATTCCAGCAAGATACTTTATCACAGCAGCCTCTCTCCAGCTTGGTATACCAAAGCGATCCCTGCAGCGATCTTTGCCAGAGTCATGAAAGCTTTCTACTCTCTACTGACACAATGCTAGTTTTTGAAAATATTCTTGCAGCTGACTGTGTGAACAGACAGATGTAGGCCAGTACACATCAAGATTTCTTCCACTAATGTGGCATTTCAGTTTCATGGTGAGGTAAAAATTTTTAATGGCAACCTTTATAAATCCATCATTGCTGTAATGTTTTAATTTTTCTATTTTAGACAATAACCAATGTTAGCTATTTAATTTGAGATAATGATATTCAACACCGGACAAGACTTTAATTTTTTTTTAATTTTTTTTTTTTTAATTACCAAATTAAACTGTGAGAGACAACACATACATGAGCACAGATAAAAAAAACCTAAAAGTTTACCATTCCCTGAGTGACTTTGGGGAAGTTATGAACAATAGATCAAAAACTCAAATGATGTAAATTGCTATAATTTTGTCAGCTACATTAGAAATATGAAGACCACCACTCATGGAAGATCTACAATTTTATATGTGATCTTGCTGAATGTATTGTAGTAGCTCCCTGGGTTTTTTTGTTCCAAAGCAGAAGGATCTTCTCGTTTTCCTTGCACATATATGTGTGCTGAGGCGAATCCAATCTAGCTGAAAAGAATTATCTGATAAAACAGTGGTCATTTCATAGACCTGCTTCAGGAAACTGAATTACTGTATGCTGTTTAATAGAAGCCAAGTTGCACATCTTGATTTCATAGGTAACTCTGGGTCATCTACATGTCCACAGGTAATACAGACTTCCATACCCTTGCCTTCATGTTGTTTCATCACCATTAAGAGTAGCTTCATACTGTGCTGGTCATTTGTAAATGAGATATACAGCTTCATCAGTAAGACACTGGAATGAAATTTCCTGATTTGCCACTCTTAAACCAGGATCTGATTTACATGAACTCTACACTTCTCGGTCTACTCTTCTAGTTTGTCTTTAGAACTGGATTTGTATTTGAATGTTGCATAATCCTCCTGAACATTGACATTCAGTACTGTGTGCAGTCAGAAATATGAAATAAGAAAAAGAAGTCTAAGTGAAAAAATTCAACTTTTTTCTGTTCAGACTGTTAGGTCCCTATTTTACATGGTGCTATTGCAGACGGAATCCCTCTATTACTTAGGAACATTTTTCCCCCTTCATTTTTTGTAAAAGGCAAAGGGTCAGATTTCCTACACTTCTACCTTGGTAGACGGTGGAAAATATTTTGTTACTTCCCTGAAGTTTCTGTAGAGGAGTGTTTATTATTTTTCAGCCACTGGGCTTCTTATATTTCTGAGCAAATTAAAAAAAATAAACCACCCCATACAATTTAATGTGAATCAAATTGCCGGGCAGAGTCTTGATCAGAAGTTCAGAAATACAGTTGCAAAAGAAACATTTAAAATCCAGTTCCAAGAAAGAACTTCTGTATTAATCTTTAGCTGTTTCTGTCTTTCATCTCTCTCCAAAAGCTCTCATTCCTTCCCCTTCGCTTCTGCCTGACTCTGAAGGTTTTCATAACACATCCTCTCTCTTTCTTCGTATAGAACAGCTCCTCCTCCTCTCTCCTCTGCCTTTATTCTTACTTTTCTCCCTGCTTCTATTTTAAAAATAAATTCAGACTCTGAACTTATATGAAATAGAATTGTGATAATTTCAGTGGGTTTTTTATCTTTTTTGATCTTTATAGCTGAGGGTCTTCTTCCCTTTTACCCTCTACTTGCTCACATCCAGTGACTGAATTTGTCCCTACTCCTTCTGGGTTTGTCTGAATTTATTTTAGTATTTCTATACTTTCCCTTCATTATTATGTTCTTTTGCAGTTGGTGGCAGCTGTGTAGTTTAAAGCATTTTCAAGGGTGTTATGACATCATGCAATAACATATTGTAAAATTTTCTCAGTGAACCAGGATCACACCAGATTTAGAACTATTAATTTCATGTTTGCCATATATTTCTGAAAATATGGTAACATATTGAACATATTTAGAAACTTTTTCTCCCTATCACCTTTTTGCATTTTTTTTGCTTTTTTTTTTTTTTGCTATTTTTTTGCTAGTGGGCATGCAGCCACATCTCTTGACCTCTTCCTTTATGTCATGACAAAGATACCTAATGAACATGGCTGGTTCTTCAAGACAGGCTATTCCAGTGTCCCAGCTTGGTGTCAAGAAGATAAATAGTGCTTGCTGACATCACTTCTAAAATTGATCAGCCAGTCACTTATGAGGCAGCTGCTGAATGATGGGGATTCATGAAGAATGCTGAGGCAGGTTTAAGCATACAAAGATTTACTGTTGGTTTCTCTAGCTTGTAACATACACAGCGTTCAACAGTCCAAGTTGCTTTTGGGGGAAAAAAATTGTGAATAAAAGGAAGAGAGAAACAGAACAAGGAAAAGAAAAACTGATTTCTGATCATCTGGAAAGAAGAGTGACAGTGCTTTCTCCAGTGCAACCAGTCACGAGAGTTTGTCATCACGCTTTCTACCAGTACTTTGTACTTTTCATCAGGACTGTCCCAACTCCCTTCCCTGCGCTTGGTTGTTCTTGTTTTTGATCTTCTTGGTGCCAGCAGGACTATGCAAACACGAGCATGTGTTACGTGTTGGGTTTTAAGGATCTCTGCACATAAAGGGTTGAGCAATATTTGCGAAGTATTCACATTAATAATATTTTGTTATGCCCAATCTTTATTTTCTCTAATTTAAACTAAAAACTACAAAGCAACAGTTAAGGAGAAAAGGATAAGATAATTCTCCCATCCCTGATAATAGTCTCACTTGAAACCCCATGAGAACAGCAAAATCAGAGATTTGCAGCTATCAGGACATTAGAATGACAAGAGCACAACAGGCTGGGAACAAGGGAAATACTGCTACAGAGTTGCAGAAACATGCTGCCTCAGCAACTTCAGAGAAAGGTTACAGAGCTGCAAATAAAAAGCTCAGAAGTGATTGTTTTTGTTTTTAACATGAGGTGTCATGGGGCTGAACTGCTTCAGCATCAGAAGGAAGAAGGCTTTGCTAAACATCAGGGACTTGGAATATGAGCCCTGTAGAAAAAAGTCTGTTTTGTCTGGTCAGCTTCAGTTGTCTTTATGAGTTTGTTTTGGCATAAAAAATTAATGTCAAAGGTTTGGTGATATTAAAATACTTTCATTCATTTAAAGTATTTAAATTTTCTGATTTATGTGTGTAAATTCTGAATCAACAGTAGTTCTGGGATATTTTAAATATTATCAGAGTTAATAGGAATACATATATACTTACAAAGGAATTACTTAAGTAGCTCAAAAACACCTTAAAAGATAAAATATTAATATTTATGTAAATTATGTTTAACTCCGCTAGAAATTAAAATATTATTTCTTTGAGCATTATTTTTTTTATTATTTTCCTCCAATGTATTTTTTTCCCCACAAGCCAAAGGAAAATAAAATATTAAGTTGAAGAAACACATGAGCAAAAACATAGCATGGGGAGATACATTTTTTGCCAAACAATTGAGAGTAAAAACATTTTAAAATATTGATAGATAAGAATAATACAAATAATCTGCATTGTAAGACTCTGGTATGATGAGAGATTTTATTAGCATTTTTTGATGGGGAAAAATACATGCTGATAGGTTAGAATAAGCTTATGTTCAAATCAAAAAAAAAGAAGGAAAAAATATAAAAAGGCAGTCTAAAGCAATTTCCTTGAAGAAAATTTGCTATCTGAATGATGTGTATACAGAATGAGAGACTCTAATTTCAAAGGCCTTAGGAAAATGCTGAACTCTGGTCTTAATGTAAATGCATCCAATAAAACCCTGGCTATTTATATGGCTAAGCAGATTTCAAATGCATTTGAAATTTGAAACACACTTTGATTAATTCTTTGGAGATGGAATCTACTGAAAGCTATTTTGGAAAGGGAAAAAGATCCAGTCAGAACATGAATTAGGTTCTCCAATATCCAGGTTTATTTCTCTCTTATGAGGGTGATCTTAGTCAGTCATGTAGGCTTGGTTCCAGCACTCCAGGCAGAATTGTGTTCTTCATTTCCAGCTCAGCAAAAATACAGTTTCTGTAGAAAGGAAACTGGTTCAGCTGTGGACCAAATATTCATGGTGACAAACTTTTGCTGATGTTACAAACTGAAGAGAAGTTGCAGCTCTTTTGCCCCTTTGAAGATTGACTCTTTTGCTTGTTTCAGTATTTGGTACAGTACAGCCCCTAAATTCATCATTAAATTTTGATCTCCATGTTGCCAAAACTTGGCCACAATGACCTGTCATTTGTGCTGTTATTCTTCTTAAACTATAATGTTTTATTTATAAGAGGGCAAGCATATTGGCAGACTCCATCATTTGAACTTGCATATGAATTATTTTCTGTGTAATTTGATGGAAATATATTATGGTCTTTTATTTGAGATTTGATGACAAGCTGAGAAGTTTGAGAGTTTTAAAAGAATGGGGATCAAATTTCTTTAAGTAAAAAGAAAGCAATAGTTAAGTACGTTTCCAAAATACAAATAACCTTTTTTTAGTGAAAATGTAAACAAATTGAATATGCGAAATTCATGTAAAATGTGCCTTGGAAAAAATGCAACCTTTTACATATTTAATCTCTCTAAATCTCGAAAGTTTAATAAAAAATATGTGGTTTATTAATTATAATACACTGATATCTCTCATATTCTGTTCTAGCAAATACTGATATACTGATTTTTCACTCTCTGTCACAACTGTAGTGAGCAGAGTTGGTGGTCAGAAGATTGTGATTTTTATTTTTTAAATTTTGATTAGAAACATGACCAGCTGTGCGCTGACTGTACAACCTGTCTAGCATAGAAGCATTCACACCACACTGGGCCATTTTGGTTTTTATTTTTCTTTCCTTATCATTTTGCTCATGGGACATAAAGTTGCTCCACTGTGTTGAGTTGCTTGCCACGTACAGTGACAAAAGCATAATACCTGGGAAAGAAAAACAAAGCTGTACACTTTATGCAGTCCTTTCCTCCAGGTATTTCCTGCATCCTCAACTGCACACATGAGAACATTCTTACCTAATCTATGAAGAGAATGTTTATGGATTTGTCATCCATGAACTTACGGAATCATTTTTTGAACCATGGAATTCTATCTACCTTCACAACCTCCAGTGGCAACAAATCATAGAAATAGAAATAGAAGTTCAAGACTTTTTATATGACAAGATATTTTATCTATTTTTTTACCCCTTAATAGTTTAAAATTTCCCTGGAAGTGTTAGTGTTCTAACAGTTATTTACTATGTTACTCATTTCTGTTATTCACCACCTTCATAATTTTATAAACCAGACCTCCTTCTCTCTTTGCCAAGTGTTTATCTATAATGAAATCAGTCTGCTCCTGAAGTTAATATCAGCTCTTAATGCATCTGGAACAGCAGCTGAGATCATTCAGCTCTGACAATTTCATACATCTGAATTTTGTGTGGAAACTCCTAATATATTCACTGTCTATTTTGGAGTAATTTTCAATTCTTTCTTCTAAACAAATTTTATTCCCCAACATGATGTATTCAATTTAGTTTGTTATTTTTGAAAGAAAAAAAAGCAATTTATACAAATTATTTTACTATTTGTATAAACTATAAGTCCTGACAAAAGTTCACACAGAGCTTACAGGTGCCAATTGCATGGGATCTCATTTAAACAAGTAAAAAAGAAGACATATCTTGAAGCTAAGATAATTTATAATACTATACTTGATCTAAAGTTCATTGCATATTTAAAAGTGTAAATAAAAATAAACCAGCTTGGTCTGTTGCTTTTGAAAACAAAATACATATATATCTAAAGGCATATCCCTCATAACTAATTCTTCTTTCTATCTTTTTTTTTAATTAAATATTTTGCTAATATCTGAACTACGTATTCCCCAAAAAAATAGTTTTCTGCTAAATTGTTGCTTATTGTGTTGAATAAAATGTAGCAATTTGACACAGAGTCTTAATTTATTAGGCATTTTTTGCATCTTATGATTCCAAAACTTTACATGTATAAGTATATATCAAAGGATGGGGCTGAAATGGCATTAGTTTCTGGAGGATGGGAGTCTTACTAGATTTCCTGAAAATATTATAAAGAAAAACATAATGGTTTTATAATTACTGTTTAACTTCAAAAACAAAATTCCTCTCTATCATTGTTTTATAGGAGTTCAATCAGTCATTAAATGAACAAAATGGAATTATATAAAGGATGGTTTACCCTAATATCAAGGATTAGTATGGAAAGATAATGTTCTGTTCATATTTATAATAATCAGAAATCTAGGAACTTTAAAAAATACTCATGAGAAAAACGTAAATCAAAATTTATGTCCTTAAGAAATACTTCTGGAAAGAAATGTAATAATGTATTTTATATGGCGTTATCTTTTCAGTATTTTTATATATACAATTTTTCATAAAAATGTTAAGAGAACTGTGGTCATTCCAATGTTTGAAGTCTTTCTACCTAAAATATAAAATCACATTCCTGTCCACATACATTTATGTTTACAGTTCTCCATTTATATGGAAATGTTATATTTTATTGATATTTTTTCACAGAAACATTTCTAATTATATAATTTTAAAAGCATTCTTTTTCAATAAGTACAAACCTGAATAAAGAGAGACACTTTTAAAAATTCTCTAGGATCTGAAGTCCTAGTAAAAATAGATCACTACTTTAATGACCTGTGTGTTTCTGAAATATCCTGTAAATCAGATGATAAAATTGTATGCAGATGCACATATGGTGATTTTGCTATAACACATTTCTCTTTCAGGCAGTCAGCAAATGGAAAAGGAAACTGTAATGCTTGCTCTAATTTGTTTTTATCCAAGCAATTTGGTAGTCTTAACAAAATACAGTAACAATCCTATATATCACTGAAAGTCTACATGGAGCAGCATCTGTTAAGCCTCTTATTATATACCTGTCTAGTGAAATGCTCTTTTCTGATTAAAGAAATTAGTTTGTCAGAACAGTCTGTTACTTCCTGAATATATAATGACAAATTAAATACTGTTACCTGGTTTCAAAAAAAAGCTATGAACATGCTTTCACTGAGCACCTTTGGAAAGTTTATTCATAAATACTTCTTCCACTTTCATTAATAAATGATACATTGCATCAGAATCTTGAAATATGAAATCACTATAAGTTTTCTCTGCAAAACTTCACACTTACTTTTAAGTGCAATCCAAATTTGATTACAGAGCATTAGAAAAGAACCCAGTCATGCTGAAGACAGATGAGGTGTAAAATGGGAAACTGGGGTGATTTTGGTTTTCTGCCAGAACTATTTAACAACTCTCAGTTCTTACAATGCCCTGTCGTTTGAGCCTGTCATGATCTCAGAGAGACTTGTTTTATATCACCTACATTTTTATTCGGAATTTGTGCTGCTCCATGTGCCTGCTTGCAAACTACTGTTCTAAGTGCCGTACAGAAGCCCACACAGGACTTTGTGCTGTAAATTAAAAAAACAAAGATTTTTTTATTACATTCAGAAATGACACATTGCACTGGTTCTGCAATCCTGAGCTCTCTAAGCACTGACCCACAAGTATTTTCTGAAGCTGCTAAATTTTGCACACATTGAAGTGTTTTTTGGTTTCTGACACTGAGCATTAATAGAACACTGGATAAGAAAGCTGAAACTGTTCACCTTGGACGCGTGGTGAAGGTGCCATGGAGCCTTCTAGTATCTGAAGAGGGCTTACAGGGAAGCTGGAGAGGAACATTTCATCAGGATCTGCAGTGACAGGACAAAGGGAATGCCTTTAAACTGAAAAAGCATAGGTTTAGATTAGATACTAGCAAGAATTTTTTTTTTTACTATAAAGGTGGTGAGACACAGAACACATTTCCCAGAAAGACTCTGGATGCTCCATCCCTGGAAGAGTTCAACGCCAGGTTGGATGGAGCTCTGAACAACCTGATCCAGTGAAAGGCAATCCTTGCCACTGCAGGAGAGTTGGAACTACATCTTTAAACTTCCTTCAAACCCAAACCTTCCAATGATTCTCTCATTCTATTGAACATGTATGAAAATGCAGAAAGCAGTAATTCATGTTGTGCTCCGATTATGTGAATAAGGATCCAAATCTCACTTAGGACCAATGATCACAATGCTGCTTTGCCTTAGAATATGTTTTTCTAAGTTTAAAATACTGTCTGCAGAGAGTTGTGATAATTTTACATTAAAGATAGTAACAGAAGTGAAAGATGACTACAAAAACTCTGAACTTCAAAGCTGTCATAATATCTCTTAGAACTTATTTCAAAAACCATAGTGTTGTAGTGAAGGAAATGCATAGTTTTAATTTGTTAATTTAATAAACTCCACAGTAAATTACTTTATATTGTCCCCTCAGGTTCCCAGCCCAAAGTCCATGAACGTGTTTGTTTACTCTTTCAAATTGAAAATCATTGATTTCCTTTAGGAATTCATCCTTGTTGACTGTGAATGAGTCCATTTGTTTCACGATATGGTAAACATATATATTAATAAGGGACACTCTATTTTTATATTGGCAAAGAACAATGTTTAATTTTAGTTGCTCACATGAACTTCAATTTAAACAAAGATAATATACAAAGCTGGCTTCCTTTTCCCCATTTTGTAACACAAGCACAAGGAAGGTGAGAACTATCTAAATACCATCTAAACTGGCACAGAGGGGATGTCTTGTTAATTATTTTTCAGCATCATTGATCATCCATTCCTAAATCTGTAGGAACAGGCACACAGTACTACCACTATTATACCACTCTGGCTTAGAATTGAATCAAATAAAACACTGGCATCCTAAATATTTTTAATCCAGACAAATTGTCCTGTATAGCACAAGAAGAATCAACTCATATTGTTGATGGGAGTGTTCAGAAGCAAAAAGGAAAGGGCAAAAACTGCTGAAAACAGGATCTCTGTTAAAACTCTGCCCTAAAATGTCTTTATGACTTGATTGATCAGGCTAATTGAATAATTACATTTCAGATATGAAGTGCATGGACAAAAGTTGGTTTTATTCAGGTACACAGGAAAAGGTTAAATGTTCAATTCTTACATGGTTGCATGGGGGTTAAAACATTTTGTTTTCTTTTCAACCTGAAGGAAACCATAGTTTTCTCCTTTCTGGGAGAATTCTCTAACCATAAAACCACAATCTAATCTGACTAAACACATGAACTATTTCTTGTGAAAGTAGAACTGTGAAAATAGTGCAGCTGGAAAGGAAACCAAACAAATCACATTATGTCTCTGTTCTAACACAATGATGTGAGCTTTCACCTGCAACAAAGGAATCCTGGAGTTTTACCACAAGATCCAACTAAATTCTTGAAAATACCCTCAGTCCAGTTTATAGCTTGAGGCATGTTGCCACAAAGGCCTGAGATATTTAGAGTGTTTTTTAGATTATTATATTTATCCTAGAAGAGAAATCTTTCAGGAAAGGCTCCTTGGAGTAATCATGCATGCACATATTTCGGGACCAAAGGTGAAACAGTGATGATAATACACTGAAAGTGCAAGATCATGAGGACTGAAAACTAAAATTGATTAGTACTTGTGGAACCCAAGGGGATGTTAGCACACAGATTTATGACTTTCTAAGTAAATTCAAGAAATAAATTTCATTTCTGAGTCTCAGTGATCACCACTGAGGTAGTCTACTTCCTAATGCTACACTGTGCTAAGTCTATTCCTAAATACACTCCCTCAGATTCTAGGAGGTAGGATGGATATCAAAAGTGCATAAACTTTTTTTCTTCAAGGCTAAGCCTAAAAGAATATTATGAAGCTTGGGTAAAACCGAGATTAGCATTTATTCTTTTGAAAGATATAGTAATTTTCAGAGTCTGCACATGAATCAGTGTTGATAATTACTTTTAAACAGACCTCTAAGATGTACTGCTATATGTTCTCCACTGCCAAGTGTTGCTATATAATTTGTATAAAGCTGAAAAGGCACTGAGGAACACTAATCATGCTGAGCCACTGGACATAATTACAACTGCCTTTCTGTGTAACATCATTAATTTTGCCCTAGTTTTAAAGGTCTCCTTGGATTATTCCTGAAAATAATTTGTACATTTAAAGCAACTTCAGATTTGCGACAGTGAACTAGCTAAAGTCTAGTTCAGTGACTCTTTTTTCTTCTTCTGAGGTTGGAAGAATGTCATACATTATTTAAAAAAACAAACCCAAAACTGCTTTATATTTAGAGGGCAGAAAACAAAAAGCTGCACATTTCTGTTCATCTTGGTCTATATCGTGACTAGACTCTACTAATATCTTTTTAGGATATCTATATATATATAGGCAGACTGGATCTTAACTTGGATTTTTTGAGTCCCTGAAAATAAGTAAATAGTTGTAACTGTTAGCTAGTTAACTGATTTAATTCTAATATCATTTATATTCTCTTCTTCTTATAGATGAAGATTCATAAGCAGAAAATTTACTTTGATTTAGACTAGTCATTGTCAGGCTCTAAAGTTTTATGAAAGAAAAAGCAAAGCATGCCAAGTGAGTATTTAAAAAAAGATTTCATATATGGAAGAAATTTTTAGAATCCATCCTTGATAGAAAATTAAATCCTCATATGCATTTTTTAATGGAGGATTATTTTTTGAACCTGAAATTGTGTTTACAAGAACGAAGAATTGAATTGCCTTGTTTGTTATCTTCTTCATAAGCATATATGATTAAAAAAAAGGAAGAGAACACTGTAAGAATTTGAATGTAGAGTCTGAAGATTGCACTAACATTTAAAAAAATCAGAGTAACTAGTACTTGATACTTGATATACTGATTCAATCAGTTGCCATCTCCCTTCATTACAATGTCTCCACCTTCTTCCAATTCACAATCAAACTATTCTTAAATGCCCTTTCTGACACCAGTTACTGTATAAATTCTCTTGGGTAAAATTAAATCTCCTGTTTCATACTGTGTAGACTACATCTATATACAAAATTACTAGGATTTATTCAAGTAGTTTAACCAGTTAATGTAAAAAACAGAGAGATATCATTTCAATAACACATCACATGACTGAGCTCTAGGATAATGATTACACTCCTGACTTTCGTTCTCTAGAAAAACTAATTTCTTTCATGAGACTTCCCTGTATGCAGGACAATGTTTTCTCAAATGTTCAAACTTTGAGGCAACAATTTAAAAGGTGCAGAATAAACTTATTTGAGAACAAAAAAGAAATAGAGTACTAGTATTGTCTCATCCAGTAACCTTTGTGAGGAGAATACACACACTGAATGTTCAATATGGTGGGCAAGAAGAAGCCTTTTATCATATTTAAATTAAGAATGTCCATCCCAGTCTGTTAGACTGTATTCATATTCTCCTAAATGGTGGGGTTTTTTTTATTTTTATTCATCAAATAAAATTATGTTGAATAAATTTCAAGAATTACTTTGAAAATTCTCTTCCCAGAACCCAAACAAAGTAGTATATTGTAGGCTAATACTGTAAAAATTCTGTGTATTTTGGCAAGGCTAGAGAATGTTTCAGCAGAGAAATTCTTCAAAGAAAAGGAAAATTGAAATCTAAGATATCTATTCCTCTATTCTGTAGAAGATAAATTAAAATAAATTTAAAATAACAATTAGAAGGGTCAACATTCTACATAGTTTTGGGGTTTGTATGATCTGTAAAATAATCAGCTCACTGAATTTATGTGCTCATTAATATTTTCTTCCCATTTTGTTCTTCCTGATCAGTACCTCTAATTGCCATAATAATCCATTTACATTTTTCTTTTCTGTGTGATACTGCTTAGTAAATTCTTAGTGGAAATATTTCCAGGTTTCCACTCAGAAATTGCCATAGCAGTCAGCAGTTTATGCAGGCAGTTCAGGATTGTTTTACATTACAATAAAAAACATTTTCAACAAACAGAAACCTTGAGAGGCATGCTGTAGTTTTGATGAGATGCATTTTCTGATAAGATATAGTGACAAGGTTTATAAAATTCCTTATTTTTTTAAAATAGCAACTGTTGTTCATTCATTTCTTACTGACATCCTGCAATGCCACAGCAGATAAAGATCTTTCACAGTTTTCATTACCATTAGGATATGCTTCTTCACATTACTATTCAAAGATAAACATTTTCCAATGTTTACTGTCCTTCTTTCTGTGTTTTTCTAGACACTAGAAGGTGAAACAAAAATAAAATTTGATCAGATTTCATGGTTGCTTTTTTTTCATAAGTGAAAATTTCTTCCTTGCAGAGAGCTCATCTCAAAGTCTCTGGTAGCTAAAAGCACAATAAATTCCATTCCAAAAATACCAATATCCTCCAAACACCTTCCATTTCTAAGTTATTTAAAGTATTTTAAATCCTCAAAGAAATGAGACAATAGAAAATTAATTCTATGTTTAGAGACATTTTCCTCATTTTAATGTAGAGATCACCTTCTTTGAGATTAAATTATTTTGAGGTCTACTGTACTAGAAATATGGTAAACCACAACAGAATTAGCTTTAATTATATTAAGAGTATACAGCCAGAGGTCCTGTCTATTTTATTGAGTTCTGGGATACTTCTGAGCCCTTGGTCTGATTTCTCTAGCTGTTCCCCACTTTTTTAAGGAGTTGGTTTACATTCCAAGCAGTGTTACAGAGGAAATTAAAACGCACAGGTTTAGCGCCAATAATGTATTTTCAGCCTAATAAAAAAAAAAAGCAAATGATAAGCAACAGTCCAGCTACAATGACAGTAACAATTATAGCACAAATTAGTACAGGAAAAACTATATATTATACCCATAGAATCCTTTAAAAAACAACTTTTTTTAAAATATATCCTTTTTTACTGACACTGTACTCACCTTCCCAGTGTCCCTCCAGTTTCCCCAGCCAAGTGGCTCTGTGCTGTCATGGACAATCATCAACATCCTGAGTCCCTTCCTGGGAGAAATGCTGCTGCTCAGGTCCCATCATCCCCAGTGTCTGGATGTGCTTGGGTTTATTTTTGTGTTTCCTCAGCATGGCTCCTGCCTTCTGGCTGCTCCCAGCTGTGGCCCTGCAGTCTCCCCAGGCTGGGCCACAGGGGCTCCTTTTTGGGCAAGGACAGCCTGGGGCTGCCGGGCCCTTCCCTGGAGGCACCGCAGAGCTCAGGCTCCTGCTCCAGGAGTGAAAGAAGTCCTTGCACAGTCACTGGGCTATGGATAGACTCTAGAAAACAGGAACAAGCAAATCTTCCTGTTTCTGATATATATTAGAAAGATACACTGATGTATACTACCTATGAACCCAGCTAAAAGTCTCTTTAAGCTTTTCTTTTACATAAGCAGTGTGATTTTATGTTGAAATTTCTTTTTGTCACAGAAAAATAAATCTTCTCAATCTATTGAAAATTCTTATAAAGCTTGTGTTCTTTCCTTAAAAGTGATTGATATGTCAGAAAAAAATCCAGAACTTAGCTGAAAAGTAGTGAGAAAATAATTTGACTTTGGAAGATATTTTAAAGTAAAAGGGACAACATAAAAAATGTGGGAAACACAGAAGAACATCACCAACATGCTCCAATGGTTAATTTTGTGATTAAATCTATTAAATCATACACTGTCTCAATACTTTCTGTTTTTTAAAAAAATAAAAATAAAAATTGAAAGAGCATGAATTCCATGCAGTTATTTAATTTTCTGGTTTATTTTGTGGTTTCCACTAAAAAATTCCGTGTTCAACACGAATTCTTTTGCACACTCTTCAGTAAATACTTAACAACAACAACAACAAAAGCCTTAAGGGCTAAAATTTGATTGTTATGAAGTCCTTACTAGGTAAAACCTTCTGTCTAATTTTTGTTACTAGCAAGCTGTCAATATAGAGCTTAATCTTCAAATTTTTGGAACCACTGGAAGGGAAAGATTATATCTGTATATCTAAAGTATAATCAGGGACTGACCTAAGACCTTTGAAAATCTATTAAAAAAAATCAGTAAATACATTAAACAGAAATTTCTTTAGTTATTATACATACCTGGACTGAGACTTTCCTTCAATCTTCCCATCCATTGGAAGCAAGATATTAGACAGTCACACTTATTTCAAGTGTGTGTTCTCAATATTTTGTTACATTTTCCTGCTACGCCTTTCTGGATCAAAATCAATTATTCCATTCTGGAGTTAAAATTCCCTACTATGAAATTTTTTATCATTTCAATTCTGACCAGCTCTGTATAGAAATATTTTCATCTAGTCCTGATTATATTCAGACACAAAATATTTTATATAAATGAGTTAAATTAAAAGGTCAGGTGTTTGATGTACCAAATATACTGGAAAAAGAAAACTCATTGTGTTATCACAGGACATCTTCCATCTCTTTATAGGTGAGTAAAACATGCCGAGGGAGATCTCAGAATGGGATTTAGGGAATATTTTGCTGAAGCCCATCCTACTATTATTATCTAAATTAAACTGCAGAATTAAATTGCCACAGGACGAAAGTCAAAAGTACAAATTAAATCAAAAAGCAATTAGAGATATCTATTGCTTAAAAGTCCTTGCAGACCTTTTAAATGCCAAGTTATAAATAGGAATTTTAACTAAGGAGATGCCAATACTGCAAGCTGTTGGGAGTTGAGTGAAAGTATTCTGGGGAAAAGATTACCTTTTACACAACCCGTTTTAATATTACTTTTCTAACTGTTTCCACTTGCCACAGTAAGCACAGGGTACTTTTCTGGATGAATATTTGTTCTTATTTCATACAACCATTCTAAGAGTTGCATTCAATTTCTGAAATATTCTATTATTTCCCAACTTGTAAAAGACTTAATGCATATTCAACGTGATTAGTAACAAAAGTAGTTAGTGCTGATTCTTGACGTGTTCAAGTCATTGAATCTCTTGTTTCAGGCAAAATGTTGAATGTTAACCTTTAACCTAACTGCTTAAAAAATAGCAAAAAGTAAACAGAAAAGTAGACATTCAGGTAAAGCTATATTAATTAATGATGTTAGGAGATGAAGACTTAAAAAAATGTTTCCATTAAAATTGTCATTTTAAGAGAAAAAAATCCATGCTAATGTCATTAGAGGAAGCAACAGTCAGTTTTGAAAGCTAGAGTTGATTTTAAACTCATCTGATGTGTCTGTTGCCTTCCTTGTTTATAGGACTATAGGAAGCCTAACTCTCAAAAAATAAGAGACTTCTAAAGCAAATTTAAGGTAAAATGTAAAGAAAAAAGTGAGGAATTAGGAAAGATATCTCTGTCTTAGAATTTTCCAAATGATCCTGACTGAGTTATGCAACAAAAATCATGCTTAGAAACTTGGATTCATAGTATGGAGAAGCCAGCAAAGTATGAAGATTGACACCTAGTTCACCCAGGATATTTACAGAAGGCAAAGTGATTTGAAAACATAACTTCAAATTCAAAACTTAGGTTAGCAAGCTCAACAGTTTTTATCTTATCAGCTCATATTAAATCAAAAATATACCACCTCCAAAACATTAAAAACAATCTAGTACAACATGAATGTTCAAGTAAAGAAGATTAATTCTCAGAGTTTCTTCCTTTCTGCAACACTTCTCCACTTTTGAGGAGTGATTTAACAAAAATATATTTTGCAATAATTGACAATGGGGCTCTGAAGTCTGAAGCTAGATGATGGCAACTATGGAACTGTAAATGGAACATAATGTTTCTGATGAATAACTAAAAAGCCAGGCTATAACACAGCTGGGAAATTTCACTAAAAAGTAAAATTATCATTATTCTGACTATGGGAGGAATGGCATTTTCAGTAACATTGCTGAATAAGCAAGAGGGAAGTGTATTTGGCTGGGACCTAAGTTTACAGTAGAAGGGAGATTGTAGAGACATTATTGTGATTGATTCTCATAGTATGCTGGATCAGCTAAAGGCTTATACTTCTGACATTTCAGATTTGTATACAAGGAAAATACATTTCTGTCCCCTTGTATTAGCTTCAGTATCAGTACAAAATATTGCACATTAACAAGAAGTACATTTCTACACAGAAAGAAGTGTTGAGAATTATTCTATAGGAAATTTTATTCCCCTTTTTTTGACATAGTGTTTGATGTACTTTCATGTACAACCATGTCTGTAGGTGTGTTCTACATAAATCAATCAGGTAAAACTGTATTTTCATTGCATATCAGAACAAAGTTTTGCAGCAGAAACTGGTATAGTCATAACAGAGTGGGGACAGTTGAAATATTCAATGGTCTCCAAATTCCCGTGTTGAATGTTTTTTCATATTGGCTTCAACAATGCACTATAAGACAGCTTGCTGATTCAGACCTTTTCTAAAAAAAAACCAAAAAAGCTGTTATTTGTGTGTCCATACCCTTAACCCACTAGTAAGATTTCCTTATTTAAAAGAGTATTGTAATTTTCTATATCTCCCAAACAGATAAAAGTCTAAATTAAGGAAGACTGAAGAGGCTAAAATATATTTTCTAGGAAATATGCAAGGTGGAGAGTTAATTTTCATTATATAGTTAACCCAGTGTAAAGAAACTGCCTATCTTGATCTGACTTTTTAAAGATAAGATTTGTTTGCTCTGCAGAGAGTANGTGACAGAATGTAAAAATGACCTATGATCATGGATGAATTATAGATACATTGAATATAGAACTATAGATATGTATATAAATATTTTTTAATTTTTTAAATATATTCAGTAATTTATCTTTTCATGTAGTATTCAATCTTTAAACAATTTTTCTTTGTAGTTGTTTTTTCCTAATGTGTCATATGACTGATTTTAAAGGAAAAAAAAGCTATCCAAAAAACCTATCAATCTTTGTCAATTCAGAATTGGCCTTGAAAAGAGCATGTAAAGAAGACAGAGATATTATTCTGGCCATCTCTACATCTCTGAAAGCTGTTTCTAAGTTCTATATTAAACAACTCACCATCAGCTGTGGATCAAATTAAAAATAAAAAAAAATACACCATTTTTTGGATGAACCTAGTAATTTTGTTTTCTTCTTCAGCAGGAGATATAAAAAGAAAATTCTTTTAACATTTGTCTTCTGATCCTATCAATGTTCTGATACCAATGCCTGCATAAAAAGTTAATTAATGAGATATTTAGAGACATTTCAAAAATCCCGTATTTCCTAAATTTTCAAGAAGTTAATGCAAAATTTTGCTGAAACGTNGAGATTAGAATAGCTTCATTTCAGCCTCTCTGAATATACTGGGTTCATATAAAATGTATTTCTTTCTATATGAGTTTATAAATTTTTCCTATGAGGTTTTGTTACTTTCTGAATAGTGAAGATATTTTTGATTTATAAAACACACATATTTTATATATATTAAATATTTTATATATCTAAATCAAAATATAAATGTGACAGAATGTAAAAATGACCTATGATCATGGATGAATTATAGATACATTGAATATAGAACTATAGATATGTATATAAATATTTTTTAATTTTTTAAATATATTCAGTAATTTATCTTTTCATGTAGTATTCAATCTTTAAACAATTTTTCTTTGTAGTTGTTTTTTCCTAATGTGTCATATGACTGATTTTAAAGGAAAAAAAAGCTATCCAAAAAACCTATCAATCTTTGTCAATTCAGAATTGGCCTTGAAAAGAGCATGTAAAGAAGACAGAGATATTATTCTGGCCATCTCTACATCTCTGAAAGCTGTTTCTAAGTTCTATATTAAACAACTCACCATCAGCTGTGGATCAAATTAAAAATAAAAAAAAATACACCATTTTTTGGATGAACCTAGTAATTTTGTTTTCTTCTTCAGCAGGAGATATAAAAAGAAAATTCTTTTAACATTTGTCTTCTGATCCTATCAATGTTCTGATACCAATGCCTGCATAAAAAGTTAATTAATGAGATATTTAGAGACATTTCAAAAATCCCGTATTTCCTAAATTTTCAAGAAGTCAATGCAAAATTTTGCTGAAACGTTCATATTTATTAGCCAATATAGTGTCTATCTCAGAGTGTAATATCTGGGAAAACATCTTAGAGATAAGCTTCTGGAAAGATAGAATGGCAGGAAAAAACTAAGGATTTCAGATTGTGCCTCCTACCAAAATGCTTCATCTATATTTAGGCACACAGAATTAGAAGAAAAGTTTATGAAAACTTTCAGTAAGAGTTTAAATCAGTAAGTGATTATGAAGAAGAATGCATATATCTGAATTATTCCTTTTCTATTTTATTCCAGTTTTATGAATAATAAAAAAATCCAAAAGCGTAAAAGATATTTTAAACCTTTCTGCATGGAGATTGGCCTATTCACATTTTACCTTCCTACAGATACTAAGTTCAAAAGAATTTTTTTTATTTTAAAGTATCCTTTGAAACAGAACTTCAGGACCAAAATAGTAAGACTAACTGTAAAGACCTCACAGATGCAAAAAGCACTTTATTTAACCGTATTGACACCATTTTTATTTGAGCTTTGAAATGTTTGTTCCAGTTCAAGTATTAACATAATGAGCAATAATATTTTCTTACTCTATATTGCATTATTGCTTATTTTTCTCAAAAAGATTTGGGTGTGCTCAACTGAAATAAAATTATAGATCAGTATTTGATTTGCACTTTTGAATAAATATATGAAGAAATTAGCTACCAAACTTTCAAAAGTATTTTTTTTTCTCAGTTATTGTGCTGGGATAAGAAAGTTATAAAATAAATGTTTGCCAGAAAATCATTGAAATTCTTCTGTACTAGAATCACAGAACAAAGAGTTTGGAAAGGATTTCTGGGGGTCATTTTGTCTAGCCTCCTGCTCAAAACAGAGCTAGTTTCAAAGTTAGAGCAGGTCGCTTGAGGTCCTTCCCAAAGTTAGAGCAGGTACAAGCTCTCTGGGCTTGCCATTCCAATAATGAAGATTTTTCTTTTATGAAATGCCCTTTGTCATTTCCCCTGCTGCATCTTGCACCATAGTCTCTTTTCTCTTTGCTGGGCACCCTAGTGCTCAGTCTGCCCATTAGCCTGCTCTCAAAGGTCAGAGAAGTGAAGTGAACCCCAAGTTATGTGAACCCCACTGCCTTCATAACCACACCCCACCCAGCCCAATGAATGTGTGTGTGTCCTTTATGAGTACACCTCAGTTTGTCTTCCTTTACTTTTCTCACCCAAATGCTGTTCCGAAGCATGAAGGTCTGGTATGCCTGAGCTAAGCCTGGAGTCAAAGATTAGGGTTTATTGTCCTGACCAGTCCCAGCTGGGACATGAGTCTTGACCATTCAGGCTCAGCCCTGGGTGTTCAGCCTCTGTTGCCTACTGGCTCTGACTTGCAAACTGGTCTGCAGCTTTGGGTTGGACTTGAAGCTCACTCTTATCTTGCCATATCTGATAATTACCAAAGTGAGACCAGAACTTGTCAGTCACAGATCCAGCACTGATGGAGCCGCACCCCATCAGAGAAGGTGCTGTCTTGCCTATATCCTTGGTCATTAGCTGGCCTTTCCTCATGGAACAGCTCTTGCCAATGACTGACAATCTGTGCACCTTGCAATTAAAAACTCTGGTAAACAGCCTCCTAAAATGTTTCTGTATTCTCTATATCCTTTTCCACCTCTCTTGAAAGCAGTACAATTTATTACTGGATTTCATTGGGGTTAATTGGACAATTATTTTTATTGGACTTCATTTTTATACCTGACGTAACTTTCATGTCCTTCTTTCTGTTCTTTTCTTCTTTCTGGCAAGCTTTATTTTCCCCTATATGCCCACGTGATATTTCTGTGTTAATTTTGGCAAGTTGCAAAAGAGAAAAATTAGGGAGCCTTCTTCCGTTGCAGAAGGGGACATCTGAGTACCATTGTCCTTTGCTTTCTTCACTGCCTCAGACAGGGGTTGGGCACACCCAGCCCAGGTAGACAGGCTCCCCAGCAGAAAGTCTGTCTCATTGCCTGTTGCCATGCCTGACACTTGTCTGCAAATGAACAAATGCAGAGGGAAACTCTGTTGTCACAAATCACAACCCTCCAGTGTCTTTTACAGGCCTCCAGTATCTATTATGGTAAAAGTTCATTCTCTTGCAGGGAAGGAGATGCATTCTCCCTCCTCTTGTGCAGCATCAGGGCTCTTACCACTGCACATGCCCTAAGAAGGAGGAAACATTTCCTCCCCTCACATGCAGCTCATGAAGCAAGTTACATCCTGAAATCTTCCATTACTTCATTAGCAAATTTTCTACTTACTTAAGAAAACTGTCTGAATAAAGGACTGTTCTCTCTGGGAGTTGCATATACATTCAACTCTTTTTCTTAAAGCACCAAGAGACTTGTGGTGAATTTCTGAAAAGTAAAAGAAAAATGAATATCACAGCTTGGACATTTTATTATATTTTTCTGTTTTGTTTTTTTTTTATATCAGCCTTGTTATTTTCTTTTTCATATTTTTTGTTTCAAAATTTTAAACCTTTTTTTTCAAGATTAAAAATTTAATATATATTTGCAGGAAAATTAAATTATGAGAAAATATGTTCATTATAAAAATTAGCAAAACTATATATTGGAACTTTTGGCCTGTGCTTTGTGAAGTTTTTTGGGTTTTGGAAGAATGAACTAAAACTATAATCTATGTTGTTGCTGTAAAGTAGTAGGGGACTATTTTTTTTGTTTCACTGCAGATGTGTCCTGATCTCTCAGGAATTTATCACCTCACTCAGGGGAAAAAAGGAATAATTAGAATTACCTGCTAATAATTGTTAATAATCCTTGTTTTTTGAGCAAGAAACCTTCTGAAAATAATTACAGACAATCTGAGATTTCACTGCTATTAATTTCAAACTCAGTTTTTATCTAAAACTTCAGTGCTGGGTTCTAGTATAAATTTAACTTGTCTGATCACTAAAGATGTCTGATTCAGCACACACTAATTTTACTACCTATTATATGAATAAATGATACCTGTTAGTGATAATCACATTCATCACATTTGATATTACTAATCAAAGAACTCTAATACTTACATGCAGATGATCAGCAATGTTTTGTTCAAATATGCAATGCTGAGTGTTTTTAAAGTTATCTAAAATGAGACTTTTTTCAAGGCCATATAATCATTGTGACATGAAAAATGCAATGTTGCAGTAATAAAGCATTAATGATAATCATGGTGCATTATAGAAACGTGTTATATATCATGCTGCAGCTTTGGAAGTTTGGAGCTCAATTTTCTTTTGTGAAACTGTGAATTCTACTGACAGTATCTGGATATATTGCAAAAATGTAATTTCTTGAGTAGTAGTACATTTGATGGTAGAAGATGCAGAGGTATTGGTTCAGCAATATCCTTCAAGTTTTCTCACTCTCCTCAAACAGCCATGACCTGGAATCATCCTGGAGGTGACGCTGACTGTCTTGAAAGAGATGATACACTTTTTACTGCACTCAAGCTACTTTACTACCCATGAAGAGTGATACTATTAAAGTGACTTTTTCCCCTCTGGTTCTTGTAGATAGTGAAAGGGATTCATGTCATTTTGTGCTGCTTTGTGCGGCTCTCTGCCTGCACTGGGTCACGGGGTTATCTAAAATGAGACAGAAACACACAAGGAGATGAGCAGTCCCTTCAGGCCAGGCAGGGGTTCTGCTCCTTATTCCAAATAGTATTTTTCTTTTCATTCAGTATGAAATGTCTACAGATTTAGCTGGACATATCACCTGTCAGATGAGAGGTTTTCTCTGCAAAAATATTTAAAAAGAGCTCCAAACAAACCAAATGTTTTGCTGGCTAAGATTCTTTGATCTAAGATTCTTTGAGTGGCTACACTGTGGTTCAGAAGAGGATGCCCTGGCCAAAGTTTTTTTGTGTTTGTTTTGTTGTTAGGAGGGTGTGGTGTGTTTGTTTTGTTTTATTTTTTATTATTTGTCTGTTCTGTGTAAAAGTTGCATTCAGTCACCTCAAAATAATAAAATTCTGTGTTGTTTCATGTAACATTAAATTATTAAGTAATAAATAACAACCACTATAGAGTTTCTTCTGGAAAGGGTCTATGGGAAGAATGGAATTTATCACCTTCTATTACTTCTTTTCATCCTATAGAGCAGGTATAAGAGCGGTTTTATTTAAAAAAAAAAAAAATTTAAAGAATATTTCTAATAAATTGTACGGGTTTTGACATTAGCCAGAAACTTTACTAATCATCATGGCATGAGTTGACTGATACATTTTCCTGAAAAAATATTTCAGAAAAGGAAAAGCCAGATCTGAATTTCAAATAACAAGTTATTTCTTTGTAATGAAGTAAACCAAAATCTAAAGAAACATAACAAATTATCAGTCTCATTTATCTAGGTATTTGGAAAAAATATTACTAGTAAACTCAATATTTTTTAGAAATAAAAATTTCCAGGTGGCTACAAAGTACACATAGAGCTCCCAAATCTGGTAATCTACCTTAGCCCCTACAAATATATCATATAGCATTTGGGGTTGAGTCTTAGTGCAATCATGGTAAAATGGAATTGTTAAAACCTCTGCAACTATGTGGGAACTGATAAGTGGAATTTATACTCGAGAATGTAATAAGAGTTGACACTTATTTGTGACATGACTGTATCATAGATTGCCTGCAGCATGATAACATCACTCTTTCTAGCAGGCAAAGATGTATTTGCTGAAGGTGAAAATGTCATTTAAACAGTTGATACCTTTCAAATAGTCTAAGCTAAATACCTTGTACAGTTCTCGCCTTTTCAGAATAAATATACACAATTTGAAATTCTAAATAAAGAAATAATGCATCTGTGATTATTAATTCAAGACAGAGTATACATTTACAACAACACACGTTTCCTGTGGAGGAATTTGATTTTTTTTTTTTGCAAAGATTAATAAGAAAATATTACTATGAGTTTGTGTATAATAATTTGACATCCTGGATATCTGTTTATTATATTAATCTTACAAATAAATACCATGGAACTGTTTTAAAAACCTCTTTATATTTAGACAGGACCTAACAAAATCATAATCTCCCTTACAATACCGTTTGCTCCCATATGAGAGGTAAAGAAGTATATGGTTACGGCTGACACTGAAAAGGAAGTTTGAGCATGAGTCATATATTCAGATATAAACTCAAAAGCTATTTCTATATATGTGAGAAATTATATTTAAGAGTGTATAAATTGGCTTCTCCATTCTTTTTAAAGATTAAAACAAGGTGTTTGTTACATGTCGTATCTTCAGCTTTCAGCCTTGCTGTTATATCATCAGATCAGCAGTTTATTGACAGAACATCTTGCATTCATAATATGTTAAATGAACTAATAAAAATTTATTATCTCTTTTTGTTTTTTTCTGAAATTTTCCTCTTTTCACTGTTACATTTTTTTCTTTATACTCTCTCCATACCAACATCTCTTGCTTCATCATTCTGCCCTTTCTTATCCTACCCATTTTTGTATTTTTACCTTTTCATCATGTTAATGCCAATGTCAGAGCATTTTACCGAGACATGTGCTGCTCCTTAAGGGACAGAGAGCCAGGAGCTAAGAGTGGGACCTTGCTGACCAGGACCTGTCAATCTACCTGTCCCTGGCAGCACCCACATGTCTCTCTAAACCCCATAAGATTATAACTCTACCACTATGCAGAGCTTCTAATTCCCGTTTGTTCCCTGGGCTGCATTTGCTGTCTATACCCAGCCATGCTGCTTTCAGAAGGGGAGATCTGTGACCTGTAGTCATCACAATGTTCTTGCACACACATTTGCACTGCCTCAACTTCAGCCTCTAGTCACTATTCCCCCAGAACTGAGGCTGCTGCCATCCTTACTTCCCTGTAGCAGGAAGTCCCAACCCCTCCTAACCACTGGTTCCTCTCAGTGACCAGTGTGTATCTGCTTCTCTGATGTAAATCAGCAAAGGAATTCTATTGTCAGAAGTCACACATTTCTAGACTCCAACCTCTTGTGACTCTCCAACCACTTGACATTCAGCATAGACATGGGACTGAATGTATTCTTTTGATGAGGTCTTTTCAGTACAGAGCAGAGAGTGCCTGGATTGTTCAGCACTGTATGGAGCAGTAATCTTTGAAGGCTGAATGTTCTCAGTGCTGTGGTCTTAAAGAGAAACCTCCCATTCAGCTATTTTTTGGTAGAAATAAAATCTATCTTATCTTGTGCAAGAAAGGACTAAGCCACTTCTCTTCAGGGAAAAATTCAAGGTGGCTAATCCAGAATGGGTTAAGATTTAAAGAAATACTGTTTTCTTAACTTTTTCAGTTGACGCCCCACTCGTTGACTTCTGCAGACCTCTTCCTCTCTCCCTTATCTTTTGTTTAGTCAGACTCAGCTGTGGTAAACTCTTAAGTTCAGCAAATGTGATGCAGAGTATCATGGAACATGGTTTTATCTGAAACCTTAGCTATTTCTATGTCACTGGCCATGGATTTTTCTATTCTTGTCCTCAAGCAGGCCTCACTTTTGCATTCTCTTCTCTTCTCATTCAGTCTGTCCCTGATTCCCAAGTGCATTTCCCTCTCTCTTTTGCTCTTCTCTCTCACTCACAGAGTGGTTAGTGTGCCTTACTTAAAAATATGAGCTCCTGAAAGGATTTGACTGTTTTTTTCTTGCAAAGGTTTACTCTTCCTGTCCATGTGATAAATGCTTTCCTGCACCTTCATGCCCCCAACAGAGACATCCATGAAATGCAAAGTAGTTATGTGTTATTTAGGTACTGCATTGAATTCCAATATAGTCGATGCATTTTTCACTTACAAGTTTGAGAGGTAATTGTCCAGTTTTATTCTTAGCACTACTGCCCTACTGCTGGCATTGCTACTTCTGTCAGCAGAAGAGCAGGGGAAACCATTAGCTAATGGTGAAAGCCCTTCTGAGCAGTACTTGTTTATCCTTTTTCTGTGTTCCCCTGACTGTCAGATAGTGTTTCACAGCAGCAAAAGTAAATGCAATCAAATACAAATTAGAGAATATGCAAAAAGAATAACAAATGAGAAAAGTGTTTTTATGGATCATGCCTTTTGACTGTAAGATTAACCCTGTGTTTATTTTCTAAATTAACTACATTAAAATATCACTTCAAGATACTTAAGTATTTATAATTCTTTCTTACTTGTAATAAATACAACTGCTGTATTAATAGTAAAAAGACAAAATAGGAAAAAGACTAAATAGTTAAAAAAAGCATTGCATCTTAATTTTTAAATATGCTTTTTTATGTCTTGCAGTTAATAGAAAGTAAACCAGGAAAGTGGTAAAATTAGTATATACTAGGAATAAAAATAAAAAAAGATGCAATGTGTAATTAGGGTGGAAATTGTTACAATGACAAGGAAAGAAATACCTGGTGGAACAAGATGAAAATTTTAAGAGCTTCACAACAGTAATAAGATTATTATTACCAATTCTCTAATGTTATTTGTTAGCTTATGAGAAGTCCAGTGTTCATATTTTTTATTAAAAAATATTGAAATAGTTCTTTTTTATAGAGTCAATGTTGAAACTTCTCAAAAGATCTTAAAGGGCTTAAGATGGACTTTTTCCCTCTGTTGCTGTGTCATGTGGGGTTTACACAGTTCACAGCAAAGCAAGTCTAGAGGTTTTTCTGCTTTGTCTACTTCTGTGAGGACCTGATTTATAGATGGAGGGGGAAAACTGACATTATAACATGAAGACTTCCTGAAGATTGGCAGATTTTCCCAATTGCTACCAAATTATAATCAGCACTTCATCATTGTGTAGCCCCTACTTCTCAGGCTAAAGCTGCCAATCCTGTTTCAGATCCCAGTATGGAGTTGTGAACAAGTATAGGGTTTACTCATTCACAGTCCCTGCAAACTGTCAAATTTAATAACACAAAAAATGTCAGCCAAATTGTTATACTGAGTTCCATGTGAAGAAGAAATAATAATCACTGTTATATAATGTTATTCAACAGAGAATGATAAAAGTTGTAGCAGCTTTCATTTATGTTCTTATTCTTTCCAACAACACAGGTGGTGATGCATGCAGTTAGGTTTGTCTGACATTTTACCATTACAAGTCTGTGTTTGCAGTTCCTTATAGTTTCATCAAGCTTCAAGCATATGAGATGCCTAGGCTACATTATTATTTATTTTTTATTGTTTTGTGAGCTTCTTCCTGTACCTGGCACGTAGCCACTTGGAAGCTCATCCAGCAATGTGCTGGATCAGAAGCTGTTCTCCCACTAGTTGAGATGTCCACATCATTAGGAAATAGAAAAGTCTCATAGAAAGTTTTTAATTTTGGGATTTCTCTTCCTGAACTGAAAAGTCTCGATTTTACAGGAACACTCTTTTGCTTTCCCTTTGAGAAATTTCAGTTTAGTGATGCAGCTAAAACTACTGAACAGCAATAAATTGATATTATTGTGTTTGATAGTTACATTGCTTAGAAATGAACTTTTTTCCCAATATTATGTAAAAAAAAAAGTAAGTAAAAATGCCTGTAATTTCATATGAGTTTTTACTTTATTTTAGTTATAGACAGTGTAAATCATAAGTGACAAAATGTAGCAAAGTTGTAAACCTCTTGGTTTGTATTTTCTCAAAGATATCACTTCAATATTTTCTAGAACCAGGAACATATACGGATGTCTGTTCTTTGGAAAACAGACAGTGAATATTACAAGCCCATTCCCACCAGATTTTTCCTTTACCATTCATGGTTAAAAGTCTCTGAGAGGAAATATCTCCGATAGAAAAGATATTCTCCAGATGTTGCTGCCTTTGGGTCAAAATGAAATTAGGTTACATTCCATGGTCCTCACTCCAAGCTATTATTTCTACTAATTGAGAAATTTTCCTTCCTTCCCTCTTGCTCAAGGAAAAAAAGGAAAAACACACATGCACACAAAGAAAACCAAAAATCCCAAACAAAATTAGCCACCAACAAAATCAAACTAAACCAAACAAACCACATAACCCCAAAAAACACAAAACAGACTTTTCTTGAATGGCATATTTATACATTTTTGTAACTGCTCAATTTGTCACTAAAGCATATTTAAGTAGAGATTCTGCATGCTCACCTCAGATTAATTTTTGCAGTAGACTTCCTATCTGCTTGCCACTCTGCTTTAAAGAAACCCTTGGAGTATACAGGATTTCAGGCGACTGTTTTCTTTTTTTCTTTCTTTGACATGGAAAATACTTTTATTTCATAAAAGGTCTAGACACTTTTGCTTTTTTACCAAAGTAAAGATATAAGTCAGCTCTTCCTTTTAAATACCTAGCTCAAACTATTTGGCATGTGTTATTTAGCAATATATTATTGCTAGTTTCTCTGCAGTACTCTAAGTCATGTAAGAAAGTGTCCTCTATCAAAGAGGAAAAAATCCTTTTGCTGAATTTCTTGTCTCTCTATTCAGAATATTATGCTTTAAATAGTAAATTTATGTTACTTATGGCAGATATGGTCTCAGTCATATCCTTACATTTTTATTTACTGCGATCCTTTCACAGGGACAGCAACAAACTTAAATGAGACCAAATCTTTCTCTTTTTCTTCCTTCTGTCACTCAGATTCTTCTTATTCTCATTTCACCACACTTGTGGATCCAGAGTGGGTGAAGATGTCTTTAGGGCAGGAATTGGTCTTGTGTTCTAAGCTGTTATGTTCATGGTTTATTGCCTCATTTCTAACTCATCTCTTACTCATTGCATAAAATCCTGCCTAAAGCTTGTCTTGGTGCAAAATTTTAAATAGGCAGAGTGACAGTAATGAAAGAAAGAGAATGCATATCACAAAGAAATCCAGTCTGACTTTTTCCTGTTTAATAAAGAAATGTAGCCTACTAGTGAAGCAGGTCATTTCTTATTTTCTGTAGGTAATTAGTTCTGGCAAGTATTTTACTATTGTACAGTCTTTCTGCTGTGAAAATACATCTTCATCAAATGTTGTGGGCAGCAGTGTACAATTCCAAATAAAATTTAGTTTTGAAGATAGATAACTATTGCAGTTCCATATCTAAACATGTAATTTTCTTTCAGAGCCTGCATGCATTTTATTCCCCTACCCAGCTTAGAAAATGGAATGTTGATGGGATTGTATCATCCACACACCTTTCTGCATCTGTCTATTGCAAAAGGCATGAAATAGAATGCGTCGCTCTATCATTGATTTGTTGCCAACGTAATCTCTTATTCAAGTCACAGTCCAGGTGTTTCTCCACCACCACGTTATTTCACAATTTTTCTTCCCCAACGCTGACCATGCATTATGAACAAGTCAGATATGTTCATTCAGCTTTGATTTTTATACCTCTTTTAAATCAATACTTCAGAGATTGATCTTCTAAAATTTAGGAATCAGTGAGCTGTGTAACTGAAACAGCAAAGAAAGTAGGTGAAGGATTTTCAGTCTTGGTTGAAATAAACACTAGGTGCAATACTGTGTTTTTAATGATTCGAAGACAGAAATTAAACATGCTGCAATATTATTTGTTTCCAAACCTCCTCTCTTTATTTAAATTATACATTGGGCTAGTCTCACTTCTCAGTCAGATTAGGGACTAGCAAGCAACAGAGCATATAAACACTTATTTTAAATGTCTTTTTCCAGTAAGCCTATTTCAGTTAGAAATGCAGCAGTTCTTTTCTTAAGCTGTTTTCTTGAATTGATTGCTTGTATATTTTAGCCAATGGTTTCTCACTTATTGGGGGCTACAGCAGAACAAACCAATGTCCTATCAGTCCAACATTCTGTCTGGCAGCAGTTAGCAGCGGAGGCAGCAGAGGAAGATGAAATTCTTACAGCTGAGCAGCAGTATAATAAGAGGGAAGAGGGCAGCTCCTAACCTTGAAAAGTAGAAGTTAACAATTTGAGAATTAATAACCTGCACAGACTTCCTTAGCCTCTACATAAATTATAATGTTATTCTTATGGATGCGTTACATAGCTCATTTGAAGTCGGTGGCAAATACTTGTCACTGTATCTGACTCAAGATATTTTTTTTTTGTTACCTCAATAAGCAGAAGAGAGATAGAAGCACATACCTGGAATTCTACATCTCTTTGTATGTTAATTATATCCACCATAATTTTTATTACTCTTCTGTAAAGGGAAATACTACTTCCAGACTGTTTAAAATAACCATGTATAAGTCTCCTGTCAAGAGGAAAAATTCTGCATGCCTAATGTTCTAATCATAATATCAGTGGGCTAGAAAACAAATAGATTCATTCTGTTTCTAATATGCTACCTTTAGCTGAATTTAAAAAGTCAAATTAAATAATTGAAATAGTTACAATATGAGGATATCTCATTTGGCAGTATCTGATTATACTCTTTCCAAATATATTTTTAACTCTGTTATTTCTTTTTTAGCTCAATCCCTATTCCAAAAATTTATGGTTGGATGCAATCTATGCAGTGGTAAAGTTTAGAAGTTTAGATATTTTTCCTTAGTTTTACATCTAAATTCCTTTATTAATCAGTTGAAAGAAATGGAATTTATAGATTGATTAATTTTGTTCAAAGATAAAATGTAATTGTCTACAAATAGTGTCTGTCTTAAACTCAATCACCTTATAGGTAGAATTAGATTTAATTATGGGAATTATTCAATTTATTTCAGTTACAGCATAGTTAGATGAAAGGAAGAGAAATAAAAACCTAATGGCTGCTGACATATTAAAAGAATGGATGTTTCTTTTGTGGAAGCAGTCCTCTAAAGTTATGTTAGTTTAAAAAACAAATGAAGAAAATCTCAGATTAACAGTAAGTTATGGAATAAATCATAATAAAGTACTCCTTTTGCTGTAATCTCTAACTAAAAAGAAAAACAGAAATCAGCAGCAATGGTACTATGTCAAATGATAGTACTTGTTTTGCATATGGGTCAAACTTATCCTCTTTCAGATTCAAGATTTCTGTGTATTTATATCCCACAGTTTGCACAAAAAGGTGTAGATGGAAAAGATTTGACAAAATGTAGGGTCTCCCCTTCACTGAGAAATCTGTGTCTAAGAAAGAGGAAAGGGTGCCTGGGCATAAATGGAAAAAAATAATTCAGAAGTGTTAGTTAAATCTGGTTTAGTAAGAAAAAAGAATAGTTGATCGTCTCCTTCAAGTAAATCAATTTTAAGTAGTGGGAGACTATTAAAAGAATATGCATACTCTGTTTACTCTTCCAGGACACAGAAAGGAAAGCACAACCACGTGTTTTTCTTGATAAAGCCTAGTTGGGTTTTTAGAGCTTTGGGTTGTTTTTGGTTCTGGTTTTGGGTCTGTTGGTTTGGAGGTTTCTGTCCACACTGCTGAGTTTTCCTTCTCTCCCTCTTATCATATTTTTGTTACATTTGCTCTGTCCAGAGGATATACTAGATTTGGAGACACTATGGAGGAATTGCAGGGAGCCATTTGCATTCCAACATGTACATTCTGGATGCTTCAGGTTATGTCTACCTGATGGGAGGACACCCTGCTCAGATGGTCTTGAAATGGGATCTATGTAGCCTCCTATGATGGAAATAAAATTGCTATCTGTACGTTTTTACAAACTGAGGTGCAATTTAGTACTTGAAAGCAGCAATTATTTTTCTGTAATGGAAAACTGATACCTTGATAAAGTTCTGAGAGTTGAAATTCACATCCAATTATGAGACACTGAGAAAATCCACATCATCAAGTAGTTTTGTCTCCAAGTATTCTATACACTGTGTGACTATAATAAACTGATCAATCTTACCTGAAATATGCTATTTTTAACCAAAGGGGTAAAAATAAAATTCCATAAAAAGAGATCTAAATCATATTCAGTTAATTTTTAAACAAAATTATTGACAGTAGATTAAAATATTAATTTAAACTATTTTATATGACGCAAGAGTTGACAAGGGTAAAAAAACGTTTCATATCAGTACAAAAGCTTATTTATTCTTTTGCATTTGATAGAAATACTCTCATAAACTATTGTGCTCATATAGATAACAATTACAAAATTAACAAAGAAATTTTAAAGGGAAATTTTTTAAGAAGCATAAATATAGGCAAGAACTAAATTTACTTGCTTCCTGTTTGTGTTCAGAAATATTCACCTGACGTGCTCCTGCAAAAAACCAATTTTTCCCCCTGAAATTTTGTCTTCAGTAGATTATTCTGTTAAATAATTCTTGTGAAGTTCTTTTTTGTTCAAAATTATTATTCAGGTGGGTTTGTATGTTGTCATTTATAAACCTTGGAAGAAAAGAAAAGCAGACGTTCTCTGCAGCTGAAGACCTTGTTAACAGATATCCCACAGTTTCTATTTAGTCCATTTAATGGCTCTACTGCAAGAATAATTTGTTGATTACCAGGTGTTGGCAAAACTTGCTGTATCTGATAATGTGATGGATATTGCATTCTAAAGGCTTGATTCATCATTGTGTTTTCCGAGTGCCATCTGGATGTCCTGTAACTGAAAATCTACTGATAGAAAGCCATGTTTTAAAAGTTTTCGAACTTACTAATTTAACTGGCCCTGTCCCAGTGAAACACTTTGTGAAGCAGAGCTTCTTTATAAATCAAGAGAGCCTTCTACATGTCTGCTTTTACATCTCTGTACCTTCAGTTAATAATTTTTCATCATATTATGGCATTGCAGGCTTTTTTATATGGTTTTAAATGTGCTGTATTGATCCATGCATAAAGATGGGAAGGTGCACACAAAATTTCTTGCCCAGTTATTTCACCACACAGCTTTCCAATATACAGGACTCCTAGCAGCCTCTCCATTATATTTTATGTAACAGAAATTTCTATATATGACAAGCTCAAAAATAGAGGGATAAACATCTTTTAGAAAACAATGTGATCACATTTCATTCATAGCATAAGCAGATGCTGCATCTTTTATTTTTTTTTTTTCCGATGAAAAGAAATGCATCAGGTCACTTCAACAGCTGGAAGATGTTGAAGAATCTTGTGCTGCAAAAATAAATCTTGCTCTTTACTTAAGCTGGAAATGTTCCCATCAGTTATGTGAGGCAGCAACCCAGCACATGAATTTCTTCCTGAGCTGAAAAAATGCTTTACAGGTAGAACATTTTCAATAACAGATACTGCTCACCCAATATAATTTAGAAGTGCTGAGATTGCCTACACCAGCAGCTCCCAACATTTTGGACATGCTAGATTTCCTGTGTGCCCCAGGTAAGGCATGGCTGTGAACCTGGTGATTTACAAGGATGAATGCACAGTTTTGTGGACCCTAAATAAGAGACAGAGATAGAAGCTGACCTTGTCATTCCCATTCCAGAATTAATCCTTGAATAAGTCCAGGCATAAAAGTGAGAGGTTTGAGTACAGCAGCAAAGAAAAGATTTTTGAAAGGACCATGATATTTTGAAAACAAGTCTTGGTAGCATAAGAATTATTAAAAGCCAGGCACATCTTTTTGGAGAGTGGTTCCACTACTCTGGAATAGGTCTGGATACATACCACCTATATATTTCATAAGGCAATGCATTTTCTTTGATGAGGTCTCTGAAAGTCCTGTCTCCATAACTATTTTTGTGGAATGTTTATGTAAGGAAGATGAGATGCTAAGCTCTTCCTGCACAAGAATGTACTGGTTTTGGATAGAACAGAATTATTTTTTTCATAGTAGGTTGTATGACTCAATGATTTTTGATAATAGTAAATTATATAATTGTATTTAGTCTATTTTCTATTTAAGATCCTGATGATTGTCAGCCTTTTGATGCTAAGATCTCCAAAAATACTGAATAGGAGAATTTCAATGTCTTTTGTAGTGCAGTATGGGCCACTCTTTTGCCCAGCACTTGTATATCTATGGCTTTTAATCAGTCTAAATGCCAGTTAAAAAAGCCTTAGATAGTTTTGGGATTTTTTTAAGTTTTTTATTTTCTTGGGAAAAGGTAGTAATGGATACAAAATTGAGGCCTTCAGGCAGTTCTGTAGCACTGACTTTTTCAAAGTTTGTTTTAAATATTTTTAAAGATGATAGCAATGTACCAGGACATCATGGAGAATTTAGAGTTTCTGTCTGGTTTATGCTTTGTAATAGCTCCTCCCCCATGCATCCATATATGTACATTGTAATTACACTTCAGTGGAAGATAGGGACTGATTGAATAACTATGTAGCTGGATGGCTTCTTATTGTCATTTGTAATTTCCATTTTCTCTAATAAAGCGGTCCTCTTGAAAGAAGATAATCTGTTAACTGTCTGTATTTAACATGACTTAGTTCTTGTTATCATTTGCCAAAATATCACCTCAAAATATAAATTATTGTAAGCATACACAGAGTAAATGTTTAAAAGCAAGATGCTTCTGTCGTATCTGTCAGATATATTCTTCTGTCTTTTCTTAATTCAAGATCTAACTGCTTAGATGAAGTGACTTAGTTTTCATTTATGCCTTTATCTCATTATTGGAAGATTGTAACTCTGAAAATACTATGATCTATTACACCAGAGGATAGCGACTCGTAATGACTCTTAAGGACATCTATATTAATTTTACAATTATAAGTTGTTTGATTAAATATAAAAGATACTGCACTTAGGCTAGACAAAAGTCACAGTAATATAGTATTTAAATTACTCTAAATTAAATTAAATTTTACCACTGTAAATGAGCATCTAGAAAGTAGACCTGTAGCACCAGGTCTGCAAAACACTACGTACAGTAGCTCCGTGGGGCACTTATTCTCAAAGATATGGATAAAACTATTCACAGTATGTATGTAAAATTTTGCAACATTAGAACTTGAGAGTGTTACCTTAATTTATCTTTCAGCACATCTGTCACACTGAGGAGACTTTTCTGGCTTGTAAAATTCTGTTAGAGTTACTGAGCCCTGGCACAGCAGAAAACTTTTATGTCTTTTAAATCAAAATAGTGGCAGCTAGATGACCCTGACTTTAGAGGATCCAGCTCTCCAAGTTTATCATGGGAGCTACAAACATAAGGCTTGGAGCTTTGATTCTTCATAATAAATGAATAAATGAGAATGAAAAAATAAATCAATACATCTCAAATAACCCTTTATAATTAAGAAGATGAATTTGCAATCTGCATTTGAATTTTAATTACAATTTTGCAAAAACTAAATTACAGACTGTATTCTAAAAATCTCACTGACAGTACTTCTGTTTTCAAAAGAACAATGTTTATAGCCTGTGAAAAACTTGAAAATTTCAAGCAGATGCATTGAATGAGTTTTTTATTCTGTTTGGTTTTGATAAAAGGAATAACGTAATACAATAACCATCATCAGTAAGGATGAAAAAATAGAATTGTTGCATATAAAAGGAATTAAAAAGGAAAACAAAAGAAGCCAAACTAAAAGCAAATTCCTTTGGAACAAAAATGTTTTTTTTTCACTTGTTTCAAGGACGCAGCGTCTTTTTAGCTACTTTTCTGTCTCCGTTTGTTGGAAACACTAGCAAATGTATCAAGACTGATTAAAAAAATCCTAGATGTATTTTTACTTGATTTCTCAGATAAGTACAATGGTACACTGCCAGGGAAAAAAAAGAAGATGTACTTTTGCTTTTTGTTCCAGGCATACACTCAGCAAGAAACTAATCCTACAAAAAATGCAGAAGTTCAATGATGAACAGATGTTGCAGGTGTGAAAAAAGAAATCATTCTCTTGTCCTATAAGATAGTGTAGTTTAGGAAAAGTATAGGAGAGTGCAACTCTTTGCATATTTATGAAACAGCAGCCAGTACAGAATACTGTCTCCATAGTAGGCCTTTTAATATTAATCCAAAACCTGTAAGTATTTTGAGGAAAGCTAAGTAACAGATCTCAGTGAAGCAAAGAAAATCTCAAGTCCATAGAAGGATTTTAGTAGGGATGTTTTGCTCAAACAGAAAGAATTTATTTAATTAAGAAATAATGAATAAAACTGAATTCAGAAAGGATGGATTTTAAGCACAAGCAAATATCTGGGGAAAAGAATAAGAATTTTTCTTTTTTATATCTCTTATGTCAAAAGGATGTTTTCTTTAATAAAAATTTAACATATATTTGAAACTCATTTTAGAAAACAACATTTTCTGAAGCAATAGTGACACCTTTACATCAAAGGCAAAAGAAGCTCTGTATTAATTTGGTTTCTGGGATGATGGTTTTTTATTCCAGGCATATCATGTGCAGAAAAAGCTGACAGGTGTAAAGAGTGAAGCAGAAGCTTAAAGGATCATCCTAACTATATCAGCAGCTGTCAGGTAGTTTCATGGACCTGAATCATCTCCAAGAACTGCATGTGGAGACGTGCCATGCTGTGCTCTGAGCTGCCTCTGCAGCATCCTTTTCCTTCCTGGTCCCCAGGGAGGACTCTCAGCTCACCTGAGAACCCTGTGAGTCTTCTGTCCCACATTACCCTGAGCTCTGTGCAGTGCTGTTCAGAGAAACTCACCCCTCTCTGAAAGGGGCAGCTCTTGCTGCTATACTGAGCAGTAAAAAGGACTATCAGCAGTGAAAGAAGTTGAGCAACACTTGGGTTTGGGTTTGATTTTTTTTTTCAACTTGCAATTTCTCAAAGCACTAATGAGGACAATGTCAGCTGCTGATCAAAATGATCTGGAGAAGAATATATCAGGCACTTCCATTCATCTGTCTCTCAAGAAGAGAATAATCTGGCCCCAGAAGTCCTCTTTGACCATTCAGAAGATTTGGCAATGTTTAGAAGCTGATTAGATAATAATGATAATTACAGAAAAATGCCCATATGGCCATTATTAGATCAATTTTGCTGCTAGTAATTATGGCAACTCCTGCTACAAACCTACCTTGTGTAGTCATAAAAACTAATTAAAATGCAATTTCCACATCTGCAAATGTTTTTGCCAATGGCCAAATTCAAATGGAGTTTCTGAGTGTACTACAAGTAATCCTAAAGCTTGGAAAACACACTATTGAATATCCAGGTTTCCATATTTCAGGCCTTGCTACCACAGGTTTGTGTATCTTGCAGCAAGTAGCCACCACCACACCTGCAAACGCACCTGGAAAAAAAATCATTGAAAGAAAGATTTAAAAACATAACTTATCTTGGCAAATAGGATATAATATTTTCAAGTATTAGTGCTTCAAATGTAGGGGCTTAAAATATTCCTACACTTGGTTTCAAGTAACTGACATCTAATCTTTATTTATTTCAAATGCCAGGAGTTTGATTTCAAGAAGTATTTATTCTCTGGCTATGGATTGGGCGGAGCTCCGCACTGTGTCTGGAAGATCTATACCACAGAGAAAACCAGGCACTGAGCGGGAAGCTGGCAAAAACTCTCTGGTCATAGCCAAAAACTGGACAGAGGGATAAGCGCTTCGACATTTTTAATGCCAACCAATTACTTGCAGGGTCCAGAGTGCACATACTACAAGTACAGCAGCTGGAGGAATGAGACTGATATACTTCAGGCCAAAATTACAGTTGATATATTCAATTCAATCAAGCCAGGACCTTGGTGATATAGCCAAGATCCACAGTAACTCTTGTATACCAGACAAATTTAATATTCTAGTTTTCAATTATCTTTATACAGGCTCACAAAATTAAAGGCCTGTTGTATCATCCTGTAAAGAAAAGTGAGACAAACACAGGTAAACTTCATTTTTCTGATTTCTAGAGCTGACAAGCAGTAAAATGCACTAATGGATGTATTTTCAAGTTCTTGAGTGTCTTGCAATTAAAGGTGCTATCTCAGTAAAAAATAATAAGCAATGATCATTATCTGACACTTCTGAAGGCCATTCAATATGAGAAACAGATGCCTGGTTTGTGAATAAACACCACATAGACCCTAAATGGTTTCTTAGGAAAAACAAGATTTAAAAAAATCCAAAAGAGACAGTTTGCTTCCCTTATATTCCCCCTCTATAAGAGTCTTGAAAAAAAGGATACACATTGACTCCTAATGATGTCCTCCTAAGTGAAACCAACTGCTAGACAAAATCAAAAAATCTACCCAGTTTTACAGCCTTCGAAAGCCTATGAAATAAGCAAACAACTGAAAGCCAAGAGTTGCTCCCAAATAGATTTGAGGGTATATGCCACTATTCTATTCTAGATACATAAAGTAACTATTTTTTTAACTATGCTCCTATCTTTCAAGTTCCCTATTCAGACTGTATATTTTGCCCTAATTTTCCTTCTGATATTGAGTGAATGTACATTCAGAGAAAAAAATTCTGTATATTCCATCGAATATTTGAGTGTTCCTGATGTCAGTATTCTCATGTGAAATATACTTGAGTTTCTTTCTCTTCCTGAACAAAATGAGAAAGGTTTTGTCAAAGTAAATCTGAGTTTTGTCATTGGTCCTTCTTCAGAAGACAAGATTGAAAAAAGAAGTGAATCATGTGATAGATATATACATGATTCCAAACTCAGAATCAACTGGCCCCGGTTGATATTATCAATATCAATATTATCAGTAGAAAAACAAATAAGCAGTTGTTAATGTGTTTAAATATAATGAATTAAAATCTTGGGCCCTTTCAGCCCAAGTCAGTGCTTTTTCTTAATTTACTGTTTCTCAGTTGTGTTTGAATATATATTGTAGTTTTCAGCATATATTGAACTTATACATGCACACACACATATGCAAGCTTGTTTTCTTTGTAAAACAGAAGCTAATTTCACTGTGTTAAAGCTATGATATTCTTTCTCACAAGGCTATATGAACTTGCAGCCTGGTCTCAGTGATTCTAGATCCCAGTACCTGCAGTCCTGATGGGTTGAAAACTTTCTTTAAGAAAGAAATGTGTGGAAGTAATACTTCCGAGGGAAATCACTAGAACTTATTTTACTCAAACATAATTACTTTTATGTTCTAAACTTCTTTTCAGAAGAATAAATATCCTAGCAGTGCAACTGCTTCCTGTAACAGGTTAACTGCTTGGTTCATTAATATGGACAGTGGAAAAAGAGTTCAAGTTGTGCAAGGAACTTCTCAGAAGAACCATAAACTGTTTTGTACTATGTTCCTCTCTACATTTTAATGCATAGATTATGGAATGGCTGAGAAAATAACATTGCACTAAATCCTCTTCTAAGATTCCCAAGCTTTGAAGCTTCCCCATCCCCTTTGTTCCATTCAGTTCTGAGCATCTGTACGTACCTCAGCTTTATTCCTGCCTTGATAAGCAGAAAGCACAATAAATTAACACAGTCAATTCCTTAGAAAATTGTAACCCCACCAATTCCAGTCTGAGAGGGAATTGAATCGCATATGAACTGTTACTGTCTAGTGAGTTTGCTGCCCTGTCTTAAATAAAATGGGCTGATTGAAGAAAGGCAAGAAAAGTATAATGATTTTCTCAAATGTTCTTTCCTCAAATTACAGTAGAAAAGAAAATTAAAACTGTTAAAGGTCACTTCTGATTGCTCTAACTGCGCTACAGCATCTTACTGACCTTAGGGAAACCAGAGTGTTGGGAATGTATTCCCTGAGCATAAAAAAGTTGTTCATCTTAAGAGACTGGAAAAAATTGCTTTATTACAAACTCCATGTTGATATATCTTCATGGTTAATTTTTTATTGTGAGAAGCCAAAACATCAAATTTGATAGTTTGTACAGAAGTTTCAAGACACCAGGGTTAAACAGCCTATGGGATATGTCTTCTGAAATATATCTTCCCTTCTAGACAAATATTTTATGTTCATTTATGCCTTTGGTATCTTTTGTCTTCTACTGTTTTATTTTTTCTGGTAAAAAAAAAAAAGAGATAAAAGAAAAAGATAGAGAGGGAAGTTTTTATATTAAAGAAACACATGAAAATATATAGATAACAGTAATTTCTGTACTGCACTTACTAAAGGAAAATGCACACTAAAATAGTTTGCGTCTTGAGTTTTTTATGCATTAGTTTTTGCTACACTTAAGTTTAAGAAGTTTTTCAACTAGAATAAAGTCAGAATTTCCTTATAGTAGATATATGAATCCAATTATGTTTACATACTTTATCTCCTATATAAGCTCCTGATGTCTTTAGTTATATGATGATCTACTGATGCCCAGTTGATTCATAAATATTTTGGTCCAAATTCTTTTCAAAGAGAACTTGAAATAGTAATGCAAAGCTGCATCATGTGATTATCAGTTAATTAATAAAAATTAAGTTGATTAAATAATTAATTTTCCTGTAGCTTTCCATCAAAACCCGGTGGTTTGGTTTTATTTTTTATTGTGCAGATTAAATATTTGGGTTGACATTCACATATTTTGGTTTTGTCAACAGAACGATTTATCTTTGTAAGACTGAGTAAAAATTATGTTGATATTTCTATCTGCACGTAATAGGTCTGTGACCTTTCTCACATTTTGCCCATTAATTTATCATTCTGCAAACAATTTCTAAAACTGCAAAGCTCCGAACACCTTCAAAACATCTTATGAAAGAATCTGTTTGCTACAAACCACCTATCTTCTATACAATATAGCTTTTCTTGCAAGTAGAAAAAAAAAATAAATAACATACTGTACCAAGTATAAACCAAGTTGACCAGAATTTTTGTATTTGCCTTGATTGAACAAATGTAGGATGATCTAATGCTGCATAGGAGATATTCAGGGTAGGCTGCATACTTTCTGAACAGTTTGAAGCACAAAGAGAGTTGTCACCTCTTCCTGAAACAAAGGATTGTGCAGAAAATCCTAGTGAGAATGGCCAGGAGAGTGGCACTTAAGTATTTTCCAATTTTCTTGTTCCTGATTGACATCTACTTCAAAAATGTTATATAGACAACTTTCATGGAATCCCCGTCTTTATTTCTCTTTCTGTAAATTTGCTTCTCAGTGTTCCTTCTTTGGTTTGGTTTTCCTTCAAGTTCCTAATGCAGCATCTGGAGCTGTATTGGCAAAGTCACAAGCAAAGCCTCACAGCCCTAACAGGGTTTGTAGGGGCTGGGCAGCACTCCTCCACTAATTCCATATGGTCCTGAGCATCACTTCACTGATAACTGGGGACATACTGAGGTACCGCTAAAGTAATTGTCAGAATTCTCTCTAGTTTCAAGAACAAGAAATCTCCCATATCATTTCTCTCATATTTACTACTTGGTAGTAAGCAGTGCAGTAAGCAGTCCATTTCAATGAGAGTTAAAACAGAATAAGGATAGAAAGCTATGACTTAGCAATGATTGTAATGTTTCCCTTGAGGAAAAAATTAAATAAGAATATTTTCTCAAACATAAAATGTACTACTAAAATAAAATATACTTTTTTCCTGTCTTTTGCTTGAGTATAGTAGATAAAGTCTGTACCAACAATGTTCCATACAAGCCCAAATAATACCCAAATAATAAGTGTCATAGTTCAGAGTATTTAATTCAGAGAATCTCTTCAGAAAATCTTTATCTTTGCCTTTTGTTGATAGAAATATCTTTAGAGTAGTGGACAAGAATGGACAAACAGGAGATAGGAAAGAGAATATCTTTTTTCACTATCATCCAGATATATTAACCTTGAAAAACACAAACTGCGAGTATTTGCTGCATTGAGTGCTGTTTTTTCATCCTAAGAATGTGCAGACAAAGCAAAGAAGATATTCATGGAACATTTGTCAAAGACCACAACTGGAATATATTTTTGTATGAGCATTACTTGTGGTCTTCATATACACATAATGAACAAATCTGCAAACCATTTTAAAATAAAGTCTATATTTTACAGGAAGTTTTTTTTCTATTTTTCTCATTACTTATGTTTTAAAGTAATATTACAGGAGAATAATGGCAGACTGACCAGGAGGGCTGTGAACATGCTCAAGTGACTTGTATAGGAAAGGAAACACAGCATGCTAATCACTGTTCAGTCCTATTCACGAGTAGAATATATGTGTTCAGATGACACAGGCCTGTGACAGACTTAGAGACACCCTGCTGAGATTCTTGCCCTGATGCACAAAAGATCAGAACACAGTGGGAACTGCAGTGGTGTGGGTCCTTGATGGGCAGGTGAAAGGAGCTGGTCACTCTCCAGCATGGACTGAGTGCTCGGTCCCTGTGTCCCCACTTGTGTGCCTCGGCCTGGGTGCTGCTGCAGGGTCACCTCATTGGGGAGATAATAAAAATAAATTTCCTTTTTGCATTTCAGCTATGGTTTTGTGATTATTGCTGAGTCCTGCCTGTGTTAGCACACACAATTATGTGCATTTAAAATATCTGCTTTCTTGAAAGTGGTCTTTTAGTAAGCCAGTGGTAAAGAAAAACATTTGAGTGGCAAAGAGAAAAAAAAACCTAGTTGGTTGGTTCCTCCCAAATTTGCCCTAAACCATGACAGTTGTGAACATATATTACACGAAATAACAAAACAAGCAGCAACAAAAAAAGATGTTGCATGGAACAATAAAAGCTTAGCAGTGCTGACTTATTGTCTCATATATCTCAATGTCAGGTACAATTTCCTGGATGTACTGTGTTCTACAGGTGTTAGGGAGATCACAATCAGATCCTAAAGTCTTGCATCCCTGAAAGCACTGCTGTCAGTGATCAGTAAAGGTAACTCACCCACACCTCTTTTCAGGAGAGTTTTTTATAACAGTATTGTGGGCTTGTTTTGGGTTTTTTAAGGCTTTCCAGTGTGAAGATTAAGTCAGCCATCTTCTGCAACCCCAGTTTCCTGCTGGAACACTGGACTAGAAAGGTTTTCAGAGAGACCTATTAATTTCATAGATTTGGCTTTGTCTACAGGAGTTAATTTTAAGACCAGATATCTTCCCTAGGAAAAGTACATATAATGTGCCTACATTAGGGATTAGAAACACAGGAGAAGGGTCTCTGCCCAAGAGTACATTCTTTTCCTCCCAGAAGATGCTTAATCAATGAGACTTTTCTCTGCCTACTTATTTTGGCACTCTAGTGAGATTTAGAAGGATTATATATTCTATTAATTGTGTGTATGAGATTTCTTTCTGCCTAACAGCCAGGAGCTAAGGGGCTGTATGGGCCAGCTAAGAAACAGTGGAAGCTAAATATGATACCAATTAGTACTAGTTTGGGGGAGAATGTATTTAAAATAGTAAAGCATTGTCCTTAAAAATAAATATTGTTTAGAAATTGAAAAAATAAGCTTTACAGTTTACAGAAGTTTTTAGAAGATTTCTCCAAGAGTATTAATGTTCAGTTGATGTAGGTCTCTTATGTCACCTACAGCATTTGCCTACTCATCATCAAACCGTAAAATTTGTTTAGTATGATATTTCTGTTCTTTGTTGTTAGCAGTTAGAATTAAAATTCTTAAGAGATACAAGTTTTCTTGTCCACTTCATTTATGAACAGACAGCTGTCAAAATGAACAGTGATTTATTATAAGAATATTTAATACATCTTATTTGTGTTATTAAGTGTTATTTTGTGACACCAAGTAAGGCATAAATAATACAGCACCTTCATTTAATGATATATTCACTATCAAATAATACAGAACTTTGTAAAAGGAATCACATCCCTTCTTCAAACTTATCATTACGTGAATATAGAAATAATTTTAAATGCTAGCAAATCTGATCAGTTAATTTGAGATTTTATATGTTTAATAATTACATTTATTTCTTAACTACATCTAACAGAAGAAAAACAAACAGACCGGAAAAAATACTCAACTTGTATTAGATATTTTAGAGCAGTGCACATATCATGTTTTAAAAAATACAAAAACCAACCTAAGAAAAATCCCCAAACAGTGTGAAAAGAGAAAAAAAAATATGACTGCAAAGGAAAGATATAAACAGCAATAGACAAATATGCCCCATTTTCTGTAGTTAATGTCACAGTTTGAGTTTGGTTTTTTTAGAGCGTATATAGTGAATGTTGTTGTGGGATTTTTACCACAAGGTTTGCATGTGAAATCCATGTACAGATTTCAGTAATCATTCATAACTTCAATTGTGACTTGAAAAATAGTGTTGTAATAAGAACTGCAAGAATTTGGAACCATGATAATGAAGTGCTTATTAATAGTAAGGTGCCAGGAAGGGGTGAACATATGAAAAATGTTTAAAGAAAATACATTGTTTAATAAATGGTGTTTTGATTTATTTCTTTAAAATCAACAGCCAACACTCAGTAAGGAATAGCAATATTATGTCTCAGTCTGGAATTCACCTTTGTTAACATCTGCAGCGTGAAGGACTGTTGGTGGTGCTACCTTCCAGCGTGTTGTTCTCTGGAATCCATCCCTATCTGATATCTGTAAGTGAAATTGCTGAATTTCTCCTACTGTGTCAGTTAACACCAGCCACAGATCTGATAGCAGCTCTAGCACGGACATACTGTACGAGTTTGGAAGGAGACAATTCCATTGCCTTCTTATCTCTGTTTACCCACAGTATCAAGCTGAGTCTGTACCTCTCTACTTTTAAACTGTGAAATTCTGTGGTTTCCATCCTCTGTGGCCTCTGTAATGAACCATAACTGACTCACTTGAATCCCTTTTCTATTTGAATTCAAAAGTAAGAAAGAGCAGTAATTTCCATGTGATCACACACAGCAGACTGACACACAACTCTAGCAGGGAAGTGATGAGAAGGTTTCATCAGAAGAGTAGGGCCTGATAAGGTCATTAACTACCATTATTGGTGAATTATTAATAAGAGAACTTCCAGTGGAACTGAGCATTAATCACAGCTGTCTTATTAAGAACCTGTGAGATTTTCTGAATGATTTTATACAATCAATGGCTGTATTTTAGGCTTTTGTTTTTCCAGTAATCTTTGCAAAGCTTTTCCTTGCTCTAACAAATAGAATTAATTAGAACATGACAACTCAATGCTGCCAAGGTTGAGAAAGATCACAGAGATTCAGAAGAGAATGCATCTTGGCTGTCATGTAAAACAAAGTTCTGAACTGAGTTTATAATTAAAATTAAATGTAAATGTAATCTTGATCCAAAACCTCACTTTGGAAATCTGTGACTTATGATGAATCTGGACTTTTGATTGAAGTTTGTTAGCAGATATTTTGCATAACTTTCCTTCTACTATAATTGATTCTGAATAACATTTTTGAGGGAAAGAAAAAGGAAAACCAATGAAGTATTAAGTGAGATTTTCTTCTGTTCTCTTTGATTTAAAATCTACTTAGAGCTATTAATATAATTACAGAATTGTTTATGTTGGAAAGGACCTCCCAAGGTCATCAGCAGCAACCCTCCTGCTGTGAAAGGGTTAGCTAGAACAAGTTGTGTTGGACTGCTTCCAGCTGGGTTTTGAAAATCTCCAGATACATTCAGACACCTATTTATATATAAACAATTATAGTATATATTTTATACCTATAATATATGTGCATATAGTATATGCAATGACAAAAATCTCTGTGTCATTAAGCATGTGAAAAATACTCTCTTTTGTCCTTTTGTGCAAATAATTTGAAACTATTTTGAGTTAACAAGATTGACTCAAAATGCAGAAATATGTAAGAATGAACTTTGAATCATGTCTAATTTTCTCACACGTCTCAACTTGAAGGGAGTTATACAATTTGACTGCCTAAAATCTTCCAGTCCACAAAATTTTGTTTCTTAATACTGTCCTAAATTTATACTAGAAATAAAGAATTTTGAAAACGCTTTTATAAAGTTTTACATACATCATTTTAACATTTGTGTCTGGCTATGTCATTGATGTCCAGCACTTTGTCTTTCCTCAAAAATTGCAATCCACGTTGTAGCACTGCAGAGAGATGGGCCACTGCAGCCATTTTTTGCTACTTGCTGACTATATTCACAGAGCTTGGAGAAAACTGCCCTAACCATAGCGGGGCTGCAAGTGCCTGGAGTGCAGTGGTAAGCGCTGACTCAACTTGTTACAGTCAGAGCTGTGAAAACAAGGCACTGCCTGATGTGCTGCCTGTCACCTGGCTGGCACTGAGCACAGTCATCCCAGGAATCTCTGGACCATGCTGCGTTGCACTCTGAAGCAGGACACGCTCCCACTGCTGTTGTGTGTGAGCTGTGTGATACACGTTGAACTGTAACCCCTCACAGATCCCCTCCTCCCTGCCTTTGAAGCCATCTAATTTCTGCAACTCTGAAAACTCCTGTGTGGATGGCACACAAAAAAAATCCCTCCAGACACAGCATTGATTGCATTGTTTTTTCATGTAGGACCAATTATATGCTTAATATTATACCAACATTTCTTACAATTTAGTGCTACACTGCTTTTCTTCCATTATGTTTAACATTGCAAAAAGATTCAATCCGAATTACCATAGCCATTTTGCTCTAACACTGAGCACAGTTTTATTAGAATAAAATTAATTTCTCATTCTTTCCATTCACTACAGGCAATCAGTAGGCTTCACCTGACAAAACATAAGCATCAATAATATAGATTTATGCTTTTGAAATAACTTTCTAGCTCTCTTTCACAGCTGATAGGGAGACACAGGCTCTTCCGAGGAGCAATCTATTTTATCCTAAAACATATATCTACAAATAAGTCAGATGAGCTACGTCCTGAGAGTACCACTTTTTCTCCACTGACTAAAAGTTCAAAGGCAGATATCCACATTGCTGATGCCTAGTCAGAAGACCTCAATCACATAATTTCTCACAGCCTTCCCATGTCTTTTTTGCCTGTTCTCCTTCCTCAAAGGAGCACCACTCTCACATGTGCAGTACTTCCAGCTAAGGAACAGACACAGCATGCATAACAAATAAAGCAATTTATAGCAAATCTCAATGGTTAAACCTTAGTAAAATGTTCTAAATATATATTTGAAACTCCTTCCTTAATACTGCAATCTTCACAATGGCTTTGATACTGATTATACTCGTTAAACACCATGCACATCATTGAACAATTGAACATTTAACATTGAACACACATGAGATCAGTGTCAGAACCACAAATTCCACTTCTATTTCAGACTGCCACAGTAAGTTATAGGGTACCGAACAAGTAATCTTTTTAATGGTGCCCTTGATTCAAACATCTTTTTCTATTTTAATAAATAGAAGTAAATGTTAATTTTTTTTTCATTTTACAAGTACTAATGAACTTTATCACATGAACCAGTTCTCAAGAAAATTGTACACATAAATGCCCCTCATTATATGGACAGATTTGTGAAAAAACAATAATAAACAAGTAATGAACTTTTGATAGTGACATGTTAACACAATATTCTCTTTCTTATTGTAATGACTGTATTCAAGCCTTCTAATTTCTTCAATATTAAGGGATGTTTCACTTCCCAAACACTTGAAAAAAATCCGTATATGGCTTGCAATATAAGTACCTGAATTCCAGTACACAGTGTATATTTGAAGTGGATGAACGTTCCTCTATAGTGTCATGATATTTTTAATATAATATCTATAAAACCTGAAGAATGTATCTGACTCTCCAAATTGACAGAATAATAGACTCATCAGAAACAACAGCCTCTTTCAGGAACTAATTTATTTTTTATGAGTTTTATAAGGATATAACTAACAGACCAACATACAAAGATTATTTCTTAAAGCATAATATCTACGTTTGATAACCAAAAAATCACCCATGAGAAATCATTGCATCTAGAACTTTCACAGAGATAGAAAGAAAGCAAACAAGATATAGATCCTTCTGACATTTTCAAAGCATGGTTGCTTCATGTTTGGAATGATAAACATTTAGACGTAAGATTTGTGTTGTAATGTTTTTGAAGTAAAGCTTTTGAATCTGGGTGCCAAAGATACTGCATTGACCTATGTCATGTCTAATACTGATTAAAGGTTGTACAAATAGACTCTGAACCTAGCAGCAAGATATCTATTGATATTTTCTAATACGGATAGCAGTGCTGCCAGCTCTGGCTGTTGCATCTCAAACCGAAGAAAGGTCAGTGCCAGAGCGATGTTTCACCTTTGCATGCAGCGGCACAAGTGATGCTGCAGCTGACACCTCAGCATGACTCAGCCCTGAATCAGACCCCTGCACACCCCTAAAGTGAACTTGCCTGTGTGGAACACAAATTGCAGATGTAAAACTGGGCTCATTATAGTCAGCTTAAAATCACATCACTTCCACAAGTATTTTAGGGGAGTGAATGAGAATAAAGGAACCGTAGAGAAGCATGTGCATACTCTGCTCTAGGGAAATATCCAGAACAGTGATATGTATTCCCATAGAGCTACCACAGCATCTCTTTTTACCTGTGTGCTAATCCTAAAGGATTTGATAAGCTTGCTGGCTTGTGGCATAACTTCCTTTCAGGTTAGATGCTGTTCTGTCAAGAGAACACAGCATGTGTGCAATTCCCATCCATGGAGACAAGAAAACAGACTTTGTGACTATTCAGTAGGGGAATCTTTTTGCCACCTTTACTCATATGCAATGAGGCATATGAAATACTAATTCACAGCTACATCATAAATCCCTTGCTGGCATCACTGATAATTCTTTACACATGTTCACTTCTGACAGTAAGCCTTTGGTTGGATAACCCATATGGTTACCACCACAAAACAAGAACTTTAACAAGACAGAAATTTTGATATCTTCAAATTTTGTAAACTCTTTATTTGTACAATTAAAATTAATTGTATTTTGCCTCAGTCTCAGCATAATCCTACATTTCTAGATGCAGAAAAAATTAATTGGTATACTTTGAATTTAGGAGAGTGAAAAAAATGTTTAGCAATTTCCAACACGACTCATTCACTCGGCTGTGTATATATCAAAGAGTTTTTACATAAAGTAGACTTCTTATTTATTAATACAGGCTGCAGAACATGTTGCGTTATTCAAGTTCTCTGCTGACTGTTGAAGATTTTTCAGATCTACTTTTCAGGGAATTATTAGAACTTTCCAGTAACTTCTACTTTGTATACTGTAAATATTGATATGTTCTTTGTCCTATCCTCTGTTAATGTCTTCATGTATATATATTTGCATTTATCTAGTGGGAACCTGACCATAATTAGGGTGTCTAGGTTCTAATGTAGCACAATAATATCTTCAGTATAAACAGAATTATAAAATAAACATTGAGATGGCAATACAATCTTAAATTTCTGGGAATTGGTAAAACATATATTTTCCACTCTTCCTTTATTAAATACCATTTCTCACACTTCTGCTGATATTCTCAAGCACTTATAGAGGTTAAAGGATGCTCTACAAAATTACAATGATGTACATATTGATGGATCATGTGTCTGCCCTGCTTCTGCTCCTTTACCTCTAGTTTTCTCCAATAATAACAAAATTTTGCCAAAAGAAGAAAAGAAAAAAAAATAGAAATGCTGTCATAATAACTTCTTCCAAGTATTAAGTCTTTGTGTGTACACATCTAAGCCTTCTTTTTTTGCTATTGTGGGAAGAATAAATCTGTATTTGACTTCAGACCTTTTTGAAAATTGAGCTGACCTGAAATCATAGGTAGGTAAAGCACAGTAATAATAGAAGTTGAAAATCAATATACTCCTTTACAGGGTCATGCTGAAGTCATTTTTGTTTCAATGATAAAATGATATTTGGATTTTGTAAGATTTATTTCTATTGCCAATTAACTCCATAGTATCCTTGTGTCACAGTTGAAAAAGATCCTGACAGTGACTTTGAAAATCTGAGACAACATAGCAGTTATCAAGTAACTTACTAATATCAAAGTATACTGCATAACTTTGTGTATTTTTTGCATTTATACCAGCTATAGTGCACTAAGAAATAAAAAATAAAGTTAGAAGAATAATGCATGCACTATAATACGTGTTTGTTTACTTTTAAAGCCTTTTGCTGACTTCTGTATATGAATATTTTGGAATAGCTTGCTGAAGAGAATATTTGGAAAATAAAATATGTTCTCAAGTAAAACCACAACAAGCTGAAAATACCCGCAGAAATAGGGAGTGCTGCCCTCACTGTGTGTCACAGCTGAGTAAACTTGGAAGAGGATGAGTGTGATAATGTCTTGTTCTCAAACATTTATCAAACAGGATAGATAGATAGATATCAAAAACCTTCACAGACACATTGAAGTTTTCTAGAATGAAACAAATACTTAGGATTTCCACTCAGTCAATCTACATAACTTCTGGGCTTTACAAAGACTTCCAGCCTCCTCATTTTCAATGTTAAAGACAGAAATTCTGAAGTGGTTGAGGCCTGTAGACAGTTTCTTTTCTAGCTACAATAGCCCAAAAGCTTTGAAATTTTTCTTACTGCTGCACCTAATGCAGTTCTGTTCTTATTTTTGTCCCCTTCTAAATATGCAGAAATCACAATGAGGCAAATTTTCCCATTTATTCAATATGTCTAAATTTATATTCGAGTTATAAATACAAGTGAGATTAGGCACGTGTGTCAATGTTCTATCAAGAATGAATTGGGTTTTTTATTGATGTTCAACATCATTTTGTTCCATGTTTGTTGCTAGGGACAGAAGTTAAGAGTTACATTTAAAACACAGTGTATTGCACCATTGGAAATATTAGTGCTATGATATCAAAAATTAGTGCTATCATTAGTGCTATCATATGATTAGTGCTATGATTAAAATTAACAAGGAGTAAAACTGTTTATTATGATGATTAATTAATAAAGAAATTTAGCCCAGATAAGTGACCAATCAAAATTATTTTCTGTGTCATTGGTTTTCCTTCCAAGTGGCCAAAGAGAAGTCAGTAAAAATATCCTCAAAGACAAATTGAAGCAAATCTTTTCCCTACTTTAGTTTTCAGCAATTCACCTGTGAAATTGCAAAATAATCAAAATAAGAATTAAAACACTTTAGCCTGATTTCAGCAACCAGATAAACATTACTCAGAAGTGTTTCATACAAAATTTTAATGCTGATAACATTCTTGGCTTTTTTAACCATCCCGCTTCATTAAAACAGACAATTCTAAAACAACAGCTTTTGACCTTTTTTTCTATCACTATTAATTTCCTGTGGTTTGAACTGGCAGCAGAATTTGTAACTGATGATGAAAGGGAATATCTTGCATTTTCTCTGGCATAAACTCTAGCTTTCCACAGTAGTAGCACTTGAAAAGATGCACTTTTTTAGCTTTAATCTGCAGGAAAATGTGTTATCTTCAAATTTATTTTGTCTATGCTAAAGACTACTTCAGAGCTGTGCTTGATTAAACCAGAAAAATAGACCCAAATCCCACAATCTACTGTCATTTTTTTCCAATCACATTCTTCATCTCAGTAGGCAGTAAGGACTCAAATAACTCTAAAGAAGTATCAGCAATGGAAAGAAATGGATGAGAGACAAGTAGAAATTGTTTGGAAAGGACTCTCTAATAGAGAGTAGTGCTTTGATAAAAGTTTTATGGTTTTAGGCTGGGGGTTGTGTGAGTTTTGGGGAGTTTTGTCGTATTTTATTTGATGTGGTTTGGTTCAGTTTGGTTTGGTTTGATTCATTTGGGTTTGTTTGGGGTTTTTTTGTTCTTAGTAGGGAACAGTCATAACTGCTTCCATTTCTGCCTGGGAATGTGTAATTTTGAGACTACCACAGGCTGAATAAGCTGCAATTCTCAGCACTCAGTGTATGTACTTTCAAAAGGACTGGGTTTTTGTATGTAGGGGTCGATAATTCTTCATTGTCTCCAAACATTGAACTTCAATCAAATTTATGTTCTTCACCTCTGAACAGCTCACAACATTTTCTACCAATATTATAACTGTTACTCTAATATCTGAGGGAAACCAGTTTCACAAAAGCCATACAAATGCCAGTGTGGATTTTAAATCCCATTTTGACCTTTCTCAGTCCTTTCATGACTTCTAACAGGATTTTTTTTTCCTTTTTTTTCTTTTAGAATGTGATAGAAATTTTGTTTCCTACATAATGATCCTGAAAGTTTGACAAGCTGGCTGCATGCCTTACATGTTTAGTGGTACCTATAGTCACAAGTTAGAAATCCATTAGTAAATCAGAGTAAGTTTTGCATTATATAAAACTTTATAATTTTATCTGTTATAAACTGAATCTTCAGTCTAGTGCTACATTGATTTCTAGTTCATAAAAGAGAAATAAATAAATCCATTATTTTAACATTTAAATTGCCAGACAAATATTGAGTCTACTGTCTATATCTTGAAAATACAGGTTAATATGTTCTGTGTTTACTTGCTTTCATGGAATTGTTTTATTGAATCAAAACCTCATAAGCCATTTGATATGTATCACAGTGTATAATGATTATTATTGTTCTGTAACTTATTGTCAATATGGAATTCAAATGTCAGATTTATGAACTTGGAGAAGCAGTCAGCTGTAAAAGCCATTACTCCTGATCTTATCTGAACAGGGGAAAAATACAGTTTACTTTCTCATCTTGACTTACAAGGAAACTATGAATTTGTTTTACCCACACATTGGTCCACAATATTAGAGTAAAAAATGTATTTGTGTCCTTATATTCAGTTTCATAAAAACCAGCACCTCCTAATTCATAACTTGTATTCAGCCTCTTAACTACTCATTTTAATAGTAAAAGTGAATTTGACATTTTTTTAAATCGGGTGAATTCATTATGTCTCTCTCATTCAGATTATAAAATATGAATTACATTTTTTTGAATAGTGCTTATCTTGGGGCATCATAAGACATTAATATTTCTGTCATTTCTTCAGGACAAGCTATTAAGAGCAGGTGATCTTTCTTATTCCAAAGGAATTTTTTATTTAATTCAAAGGAAAAGGTGCTTCAGAAATGTCACTAAAGGCAAAATATGAAAGCTGTGAAATTGCATAGGTGATGCCATGGGCATAAATTCAGCTTTGTTTTCAATGGTTATATAAACAAAAAACACTTTGGGTTCACTGTCAAACCACACACAAATTGATAGAACAGGCAATTAGTGAACTATCACTTCATTTTTAAAGAGAGTCTTTTTGATGTGGATGATACCAAGCTTCAGTAAACATGGGAGAAACTCTGATGTTTGCATAAACGAAGTCCTCAAAGCAAGACTGCAGTATGACAGCTGATCTTGAGGTCATTTACCTGATTTCTCTCCACTCTTTGTGAAGGATTTCTATAAATATGGATTTGTAAGGAAAAGGAAACACAAATTCTGAACTAATCATTGCCACTTACAAAGAGAAAGTACAACGGTCTAAAACTTTAAAAAATTCAAAATATTAATGCTGCTTCTTTCAAATGTGTGTGTACAAAATGACGTTGATTCCCCTGCAAGAACTGGGCACACATCTCCACCTCTTAGCACTTCTTCCAAGTGAATTCCTGGGATTTTCATAAGCAGTAAAGACCGTCAGAGAATCTCTTCAAAATTCATGAAAAAGATACAAAAGCAACTCAGTTTCAATATTAAATTTAGTATTGGTATAGACTGGCCAGGTCAGTAAGTCTCAAAGAATTAGATCTATTGCCCTAACTACATAATAGTGTCCCATATTGTCCTTGGCACATGGCATAAATCAATAACCTGTGGCAAATGTAGCTACAGAGTATGTCATCCATAAAAATAAGAGATTTCACTGTGAAAGTTTAGCCCATCATATAAAGGGTGTTTAAGAGAAATTAGGAGAAGATGACAACTATAATGAATTATTACTTATATTTTCTAGCAGATAAAAGGTCACAGAAATCTATTTTGTCTGGGGCAAAATGATGATTCATTTTTTCAAGTGAGTGGCAGCCCATTTATACATTGCTACAAAATACTGAAATAATCAAACAACTTACTTTTTCCCTTTACATGCCATAAATGCACATCAATTTTCACCTAACTTGAACAAGAAATTATGATGTTTACCACAAAATGACAGTTTTTGGGACAGGCAGAGATGTATAAGAAATTATCACTGGCTTTTGAGGGCTGCTGGATTGAACAGCAATTTTGCTTTTCCATCAGGGATGGCAGAAGGGAGAAGCAACTTTTTTATCTAATTTTAGGGTAATTTGAAAATGATACATGAAAATGATCTGGGTTTTTTTTTAATCTTATGGAAAACCCAAAAACTTCACGTAACCTAAAGGATCCATGTAACACAATACAATTCCCACAATTACAATAGGAATATATCACATTCTAAATTACTTTAAATCACCAAAGAGCAATAGTTCTGAAGTAAAAATCCTAAAATCTTGCTTGTTTGTTCCAAATAAAACTTGATTTTTCATTTACATTAAAAAAAAGGATCATAATCTTCTATAATCCTTAAACTTCTTTCATCTGATTGAAAACACTCAGTAAATTTTAGTCACTTGTTTTCCCTCTACGTTTGCCACTGGTGAAAGACATTCTATTCCTCTATACTTTTCATATTGGGCACTATTAATAGTGAAGAGTATTTTATAAATCAGGATGAGTAGTATTCATTTTTAACTTGTCAACTTGAACAATGGAAAATCAGGGCTTGTCCCTTTTGACAGCTGCAAAGAAAGCTGTGGAGATTATGCACGTTAGCTAAATAACCAACATTATGATGGTAAGATCAATAGTGGGAATTTTTTTCCCCCAACAAGGATTAGGTGGAAATGAAGAAAAATCTGTTTATTGTTCATTTGCTCAAATTCTGAAAGCAAGACCGAAGCTGTATAATGACTGGTATTATAACTAAAACTGATATGTAATGTTTAAAAACTGTCTGCAGAATCTTTGTCAAGATAATGAAACTGCATGGGCAAATATTATGGAATTTTTATTCTATACCAGCTAATGAAACAGAGCTTAAGATAATGACGAACTTGCATTTAGATAAAAGCTAAGAACATAGAATCATAGAATCACAGAATGGTTTGTGTTGGAAGGGGCTTTAAAATTCACCTAGTTCCAACCTCCCTGCCATGGACAGGAACACCTTTAACTAGACAAGGTTCCTCAGAATTCCATCTAACCTGGCTTTGAGCTGTTCCATGGATGGGGTGTCAAGATGTCTGGGCAATCTCTTTCACTGTCTCACCACCCTCAGAGTCAAGAATATTTACCTAATATCCAATCTAAACCTACTATCTGTTTATAATCTAAAATCCATAAACTGAAATTTGTATATAAATTAAAATACATCTTAATCATATGTCTCTTTTGCACTAATTGCATATCTATAGTAACATGACCGCGTGTGTCTTTTAAATATCACTTAGTATGCCTTGTGGTGAAATACTTGCACAATTTTCTTTCAGTACTTACTTCCAGAACTCAGGTGGAAAATGTAAAGTTCCTAGTTTAGTCTTTGAAGTAATAATTGAAATGAGGGCAATGTATTGTATTTATTAGATAAAAACAATGTTAAATTATTTAGCAGAAGCTAATTACAGTACCCTTCACCGAGACACACAATATTATTTTTTAGTAGAAAGGACAGAGAGGGGAAGTACTATCAGTAATTATTTTATAATTTATATAATTTATTTTGTAATTATTTTAAAATTGTATAGATCTCATTCTTTTTCTTTCACTCTAAAAACCCAACCAAGATTAAAGAAATATACCAGAGCTTCCAGTGACACTGATTTCATCCATGGGCATCCCAATGTTTGACTCAGTTAGAACAGCAAATAGGCCATCAGGAAAACCACCTGGAAGAGAGCACCATGTCCAAGGCACCAAGAGAGGGCCTCTACACCACAGTTCCACACCTAGAACAGAAATCTCCCTAAACGACAAATTTGAAAATGATGATTCAGACCCATTCCTTAATTTCCTAATGTTCTTAAGTTTACACTGAGGTCCAGAAAATTCCACATCCTCCACACAGAACCGAGGCATGATTCTTCCTTGTTTATTGCCCTAATCTGGGCCAGTTATTCCATAAGAAGATAAAGCTTTCAGGGCTGATATACAAAATTACTCCTTTGCCCGAATGAAAGGCTTTGATCACAGATCACCTGCAATTTTGTGGGAATCTCTAACCACCAGTGTGTACAATGTTGAGGAGTGGCCCTTTATTAATCTGTTCTATCAAAGATATTAATTTTGTCATTATTTAGTAATTGTGAGACATCGTGTAAACACTGAGGGTATCGAGCGACTCATATCTCAGCATACCTCTGCAACATGTTTTTATAGAAGTTTCTTAAAAATTGTAGAAAATATTAAAATATTTCAACCCTTTAAATAACTATACAGAATCAGTGAAAAGTAAATGACTGTGCCATAATGTGTTAGATACAGCAGAATTCTTTTTATAGTTGCATTAAGCTTTTGGATCATACAACATTAATTACTTGACGTATTTTTCATACTCCTATGGGAAGACATTTCTTTCAAACTTCAAAGATGGGTACTGCTTTTGAACCTGCTATATTTTCTTTCAAAACTTTAAATTGTATAAACTATGTCAGTGACCCAAAGGCTATTGTTGTCCTAGATCCACTTGCACTTTCCTCACATAGAATAAAATTCCATCTCCAGCCCCTGGAAAAATTATCCTCTTGTATAACAGATTAGGACATTGGAACCAGCTTCATCAGAATAACAATTGAGATTCATGTCAATTATCCCTTAACACAGGCTCCAGTATTACTCTGTCAGCTCCAAAGTAATTTTCACTGTAGAAATAACCTTAAAATAAAAATAAAAAAAAAAAATTTAAAGAAACCACTGTTGATCCATTTTTTCTCCTAGAGTCATTTTACTACAGAAATAACCTTAGGAGTATAATATAAGTTGTTCTTAATGGTTTCTCTCTTCCATCTTTACCTTTCCTAGATAACAATCCAGTAATTGTTACATATACTGTAAACTGTTATTTGAGGTTTGCAATACATATAGTTTATGAAGGTGTCTTCGAAGTTGAACTCCATTTTGTTACATTTAAATAATTTTTGAAATCAGAACCCAAATAGCATTAAAATGTATATTTGATCAAAGAATTCCCTTTCATAATATACAGCATTCTTGGGCTCAGTTTATACTACTTTATGATATTTCAATTTAATGATATAAGGATTTTTTTGGTTTTCTAAATCTAAAAGGAAAAAAAAAAACAGAAGTATTTCAAAATGTTAAATAATCACCAAGAAAGGAAAAGCCCTGTTAATATGATGCTGTGGAATGGATTCAAATACAAAAAAAAAAGTGGTAAGTACAGGCATGCAATTTTATTGTGAATGAAAAAAACTATATCTAATTTCGGAGGCTGTTTTGAAAATCTTGATTTCCTGTAAAGAAAATCCAGAAAGTGAAAGAGATTGATTTTTCTAGACTGATGATCTTGCTTGCATTAATTTGAGCATCTGAATATACAAACAGAGGCTTATCTCCATAATTAAACTATAGGATAAGCATTTTGCTTCATATTTTGTATTCTTCAATGGAAATAACTCATCACATGAATTATATTTTCCCACATTCACAATTCTGTGTTCATATTCTAAATATATAAATAGTTCACTAAAAGCCCAGTGGATGATCCATGCTTCCAAAGGCAAACTTCTGAGCAATATAGTTATTGTCTTTCAATTGGAAAACAAAAAAAGAATTTCTCATAGAGTCATGTCTCTAAGATACTTCATTTAAAAAATGAAAACCAGAAAAACAAGATGAAGTATACATCTTGTTCCACAAAAAATTTTTCTTGGGTGATATTATGAAGAAGCCTTACTTACATAAAATGAAATAAATTTAAATTTCATTAAAAGATGATAAATAGCAAAGTAAAATATGTAAATATATATTTAAGAACTTCACGTCCATACCACACAAGTACTTCATCATGTTTAATTTGATTTAATATTGGATTAGTCTAAAGACTACAGTACACAAGTTAAATAAATGTGTCTTTTACAATATATATTAAATATATATTTATCTGCTTTAGGAAGAGATAATTGTTTTGATTTAAATTTTAATATATTTTGCACAATGCTCTCTCCAGAAAAGCTCTGTTATATGCATCACTTCAGTAGAATATTTCTCCTTTGATATATATGAAGACAATCTTCCTGATCCCTTAGACGAATAATCTCAGCCCCTGATTCTGTGGTAAAGTCTTTTGAATAAAGAATTTCATTGAATTTTTCATTGAATGATTTCAGGGATATACTGTCTGTTCCACTGAATTTCTTAACGTGAAGAATAGAACCCATCACACCTTTCCACTGAATAACAATTTACTGAATTGTTTTGAAGAGAATTGCATTTCATACTACATAGATGAGGACTTTCCATTGGACAAAAACACACAAAAATTTTCATGGTATTATAAGGCAGCTTCAATAGATAAGAGTACTTATTAGTCTTATCAGTTTATGTTTTAACACTAATGAATTTGAGCTATCTCCCTGCTGATGTTACTAAGGGAGACTGTGAGAGAGCTGAAGGGAATCATTTTTAAAAATAATTTAATAAGGAACTTGAGAAACTGAGGAAGGTGCATTAAACTGACAAAGAGAATCTGCTCCAGACATAAAACACCATCCAGCAAAGTTTAAATGAAACCAGATAGCATGACAAGGAAAAGGAGGAAGAAAAGGGAGGGCAGGACAGGCAAGTAGGGTCATGACTGGTCATTCTAGGACCACAAAATAAGGAGTAAATGACAAAATGAAAGGACAAGTTAACGATTTTAAGTATAATCTCAAGCACACTTGCTACTTCTTTACAATGTATTGCATGCATTCAGCCTACTTTTTTCACCTAAGATAAAGCAATATGACTCAAACATAGCAATAAATAAACAAAACTCCCTGAATACTGAATTACTGTTCCTCTTTGTAACCTTGACACTCATTTCCTCTCACATGAAGATCTCAGAAACATTTGACTTTGCAATAAATTTTCCTGAGATTGGGAAATGAGAGCACCTTGCCAGAATAGACCTCTCTCTGGGTGTTTTAGGCATAATTTAAATATATTTTTGTACATGTAATAAATAACATCAATCTTGTAAATATATTAATTTTCAAACCGCATTGTAGGAAACCACTGTGACTTGTTATGAACTAATAAAGTACTTCTTGTATATGTGTTAAACTAATGCTTGTTCTTTACTGTGTACTTCTCCTCCCTTTTCAATAATTGATGGATCTATTTTTATCAATGATGACCACCACCCATTGGCCTGGATGAAGCCACAATGACAGACTACAGATAAAACACAGACAATGAAAGATGAGAGGAATTAAATTATTTTAGTGTAAAACAGACTAATCAAAGCTAGCAGCAGTTTTTTTAGAGTTTCTCAATTTTCAGAAATTGTAAAGATGCTTTTGTTTGCCTTTGCAACTTTTTTTTGCTAATTTTCCCTATTTACTATAATATAAAGAAATGAAAAGAAAACAGTAAAGTTATCAGAATACAATTTATCTGTATGGCACACAGTTAATTCACAGATCCCCATTGGTCACCCTGTCATAGATATATAAATTATAAATAACCCAAATTCATGCTGAAAACCACACTTTCTCAAGTCACCATTATTTGTGATAGAGCTCTGCCTTCCTGGGGATGTCTGCCCATGGGAAGTAGTGAATTAATTCCTTACTTTCTTTTGCTTGTTTGCACAGCCTTTTCTTTACCTATTAAATGGTCTTTGTCCAAAACATCTGTTCTCTCACCTTTACTCTTCTATTTCTTCTCTTGATCCTGCTGATGACAGAGAGGCTGAGAGGAGCTTAGTTCCTGACTGGGGTTAAACCATGACATTTGGTTCAATTCATACTTGTTAAGAAAGATTACATGTATTCTGGAGCATCACTAAATTTTTTCCTAGGAATAGCAGGATTTTTTTTTTTAACCAACATTTTCTTATTATCAGACAGAGCTCTATTTGTAAAATTTGTGAAGATTTACTGTGATAGTAATTTATGACAGAACATAACTGGAAACATGACAAAATGATAGATGTGGAAGCTATGGTGAAAAAAGACATCCATTCAGCTCCTTTGTCAGACAATTTATAGGTGGTTTCTTTTGTTTGCAAAGTAACAGAATAATAAACGGTGAACAGCAAAAGTTATTCCACCTTCCTTGAACCCTACTCAATAAAACAAGTATTGTACATTCCATAGTGGTTTCCCACTCTATTTCTAAATAACCCTGTATGAGGCAACAAGAGATTGTTTGATCTACCATGGCTGTGCCTTTAACATAGATAGGAAGGTGCATGGCCCTTACTTGAGAGAGAAATTGCCAATTGCTTTACTTTACTCACAATTTTGCAAACACGGTGGAAAAATTATGTTAATGGACACCTCATCAATAATGACTGAAAAATGGCAGTCTACTGTGGATTTTTTAGAAATGCTTCAATTATCATTTGTGTTATTGCTTTGCTGGGGCAGGAGCACCTAAATATCATCTGACTCATTTTGGCAACTCACTGAACATCTATTTGCTCATCAGGGCATAAATGTCAACATTTTTAACCTCTTTTACACACACAACCACACACAAAACTATTTGCTGTACAGTCATCTCTCTAATTAGTGTTACATTTCTAATAAGCTTGTCTGGCAGCAACCATTGTTTTGATTTCTTCTTTTAAAATCATTACCAAGTTTATCTTTAAAGGGAAAAAGAGTTGTGAGATCAGGTTTTAAAACTTTTACTCCATTCTCAGAAAGTTTTCAAATTACAAAGCAAAGATATTAATTATAAATAGTTTTTCTAGCTCAAAAATCTACTTAAGCATTTCATTATTAAAAATACATTGGGAAAAAACTGAAAGTAATGAGTCAATAAAATCTCTATAAGATTGAGATATTTTTACTGAAGATCTATCAAATGTTTCTGGAGAAAATATAATAACTAGATTTCATATGTCTCAGTCAAAATTTGCCCATTAATAAGAACTGACTGCAGAGAGTTAAAGAGAAGCCATAAGCTGCCAGGGAAAAACTATAAAGAAAAAATACTCTTAAATTAGACACTGAATAATAATGACCAAGGAAGAATTAAAATGGTTTCCTAGCTTGTGGAGTCAGGTAAGAGTAAATTGAATTACCAAGACAAATTTCATTTAGACTAAATCTTGCCAGAACAAATATGTCACTTAAAATGTTACACAGCTTAGAATATGTTTTGAATTTTTATTTAGTAATAGATATATAATGAGTCTCAATTTTAACACAAAAAAGTCCTTGTATAATCAACGGGATTTTTATACTACAATCTTACTATATCACTTAAATCAAATAAATTGATTAACTTCACCATGAAGATGAGATATAAAATTGCTAAATGAGTGCAGTATTGTAATAACTGCCCTCTCAACTGGCAGGGATTTTTAAAGATGACTTCCATTGGACATAATCAAATTCAGCTTTGTTAAAGCAGAAAAAAACAAAAAAACTAGGCAGAAACTAATTAGGAAGAATTCTATTCAATTTTGTGGTATACATTGTGAGGATATTTGGTGGTTTGATTCTAGGAACTACTGGCTCCCACAGAATGCTCAACACTTTCAAAACAAATATTATTCATGATTCTAAATTAAAAACTGCTGTCTTATTTTCTCCTCATGTTTTCAAAGCCAGTAATGATCATGCTTTTTTGGAAGTAGTTTTTATGTCACTAATGTATATTAAACAAAAAAAACACATACTCACATATACACAAGAATTGTGAATACACACGAGAATAAGCTGTATCAATTACAGATAAAGGAGATTTCTTGCTTTTTCAAGAAAACAGTAATTTGGCAACTCCATTTTGTCTGTCACATTTTAGACTACAATTAGTTCTTGGGAAAGAATCAGCTTTAGCAATCTTTTATTCCTCCGAAACACAAAAGTGTTTATGTTCTTTTCTTGTGGTTTTATCACATCCAGCAACCAAGCCCCACCCAGCAGCTCGCTCACTCCCCCACAGGTGGGATCAGGGAGAGAATTGGAAGGGTAAAAGCTAGAAAAATTTGAGGATAGGGACAAAAACAGCTTAGTAGAAAAAGCAAAAGCCATACACAAGCAAAGCAAAGCAAGGAATTAATTCACCCCTTCCCATGGGCAGGCAGGTGTTCAGCCATCTCCAGGAGAGCAGGGCTCCATCACATGCGATGGTGACTTGGGAACACAAACACCATCACTCCAAACGTCCCTTCCTCTTTCCTCCCATTTTATCCACTGAGTATGATGCCATATGGTCTGGAGTAGCCCTCTGATCCGTTTGGATTAACTGTCCCTCTGGGTCTCCTCTCAACCTCCCACACACACACAACTTCTTCACCAGCATGGCAGTGCAAAAACTAGAAAAGGCCTTGGCTCTGTGCAAGCTCTGCTCAGCAATAACAAAAACATCTCTGTATTTTCAACCCTGTGTTCAGCATAAATTCAAAACACAGCCCCATACCAGCCACTGTGAAGAAAAATATTTCTAATCCTGCCAAAACTAGCACATCTTTCTAGTTCTGCCTCTATAATATTGCATCTTAAGTGTAGTTGTTGTTGATTAACAATTCCACAATTCTTTAGTTATCTGAGTGCTCAGTGCCCTTTCACCCCTGCAGTTATCTGCTGTATTCCAAACTGACCTGTATCTCTCCTGAGACTTCTTGACATGTTTGTTTCAAAAGCATATTTAGTGCAGTGATTTGTTTAGTGCTTACGTTGGATTTCTTGGAAGATAGCTACAAATAATAACTATTTGTTCACTGTCTTATTTCCATGTAAATTTGTGTTATATAGGAAAAAATGGCATGATTTATTCTCGTGTCAAAGATAACTAGCCAACAAAAGAAGTTTAGGAAGAAATAGAGTATTATCGGGGTTTCCGTAAGATAAAAGATATTTTCTAGCTCAAAAAGACTTCATATCAGCTATTCTCTCATCCACACAGGATTTTAAGAAATATATATTGCCAAGTCTTACTTAACTACTTAACTTTATGATAAAAAGCTAGGTAGTTAAAATCCAGTGTAATCTCCCACATGGGGAATATTTTGCTAGACTTATTCTTTATAACTCTCTGATAAGAGTGTATGTTACAAATGTGTCTATAATCTACTTGCCCCAATCCTTTCTGAGTTATTGAGAGCAGGAGCCTAATCATCACTAAGTCGTCCTTTGAATGAGTCTTTCTTTTTTTACCCTCATAAAATCTAAAGATAACCTTGTTGCTTCTCTTCTACCATTAGAGAAAATGCAGTGAGGGTCTAGAAACACATTTTAATATAGAAATGTTACTGTGGAATCTGAAAGGAAAAAGAAACCCTCTGAATTTTGTATACAAAGGTAAAGAGTTTGAGGACCCCATCGAAAAAAAAATAATCATCAAAGAATTTTCTCATAACTTTGCCCTTCACTACCTACCAGGAAAAGGCTTTCTGCCATGTCTAAGGCCAGTGGCTTAGCAAATGAACTCCAAGTAGGCCTGGATAGGGGATGATCATCTGGGACAGAGCTTTAAAATATCTGGGCAGTAATATCATAAGTAATACAATCTGGTGATTCTCTCTTCACTATGCCTAATATCTGCCAGATCCTAATACAAACTGTGAGTGGCATAATACAAAATGAGTTTACAGTTACCTTAACACATCCTTTTGTCTGATGTCATTGTTTGCAAGAGGGATGGATTAAAAAAAACAACAAATCTTGAGTTAGACTACTATGCTCTTGTTTGCAAGAATTGAGTTCTGCAGTCCACAAGGAAATGTTAAAAGGACTTAGTAAACAAATCTGCACCAATTAATAGAGAATAATGAGCTGAAGTTTTCTTTGAAACAAATCTTTTAAAAATCATGACAAGTAAATATTAAAAATTCTTCATTTTTTAGCTGAACAACTTGCAATAGTTTGTTCATCACTATATCAGTCTCTACAGTGGGAACCTATGCTTAGTGGAAAATTATAGAAGAAATTTATTCTCACAAAATATTCCTTTTGTCTCTATAGGCATTTTTTGCTTTATTATAACAGATTAACAACAATTCACTGTCATCTGAGTTCCCTTAAGGCTACCTTGCAAAGAGAATATCTGCTCAAAATCATCATAAATCTACATCAAGCCAGGAGGGCTTTGATTGTCAGACAAGTTGTAGTGATTAGCAATCCAGTCCTATCCTGATGGACAGGGATTTTGTATTAATAACTCATTTTTTCATCACATTCTGTCTACAACAATCCAATAGAACTCTCATGGAGCTGGAAACCTCTAGAAACTTCTAAAACCTGTTGTCTTCACAACAACAGAGATGATAACAAGCCCAGCAAACACAGTCTCTATTTTCCCACATTTAACAAGCACATTGAGTCCATTTAAAAATCTCTGCTTGTATCTTTAATAGCATATGTTCATATATTAAAAAAAAACTCAAACATCTCAACATTTGTCTGATAAATTTGCGGTTTCATTCAAAGGATCTTTCTTTTGAAAATACACAATTAATTCCTCCAGAGATAGAAGTCTCCACTATGAAATGCAACCAGAGAAAAGTTAATTACATCCTTGTTTATTTTAAATACAATAACCTATTTCAATAAGCAATCTTCAAAGTAAAACAAAAATATTGTGGAAGTCTTGTGAATTTCAGCAGCAAGACATTGTACTTAAACAATATGTTTGCTCCCACATGGGTCCCTATTTTACACATATTGGGAAATATTGGGTGTCTTATCACCTTCTTTTCTTTAACTGTCTTTAATGTAGACTGCAACAAGTGCACTTTAGAAAGACTTAGATAAAAGTCTGGATTAATAAGATACTTCATGGAATTTTTCAGATATTTTCTGAAACAGAAAACAAAAAAGTAAACTAATCACTCAATGATTTCAATCATAATGAAAGTGGTTATGTAACAAAATATGAGAATTTAACTTTCTGATAAGCCTAACTTTTAGATTATTCAATCTTGTTTATGGCAATCATTCATATTTTTACAAAGTCTTTACATTGTTTAGGTTTTTTTATTATGAGCTAGTTGAGCAATTGGCTTTAGAGCCCCTCAGAATTCATATAATGAATTCAACAGCTGACAGAAAAAAAAACGCACACTTATTCTAAAACACAAAGGATCATTACTTTCAGTAATTAAGAGGAGATTCCTCCAGGATAAAATTGTATCCTGTTGTTTTTACTAATCAGAATTTTAAGAGAGTATGAGTCTCTAATTTATCACAGATACTTTATTCAACTTGAACATAAACAAACATTTTAACTTGAATTATAATTACCCTTTTCCTCATGCATGTTGTATTTCTTCTGAGCGATCCTTCTCCGCTGTTAAGATTTATCTGTTCCAGATCTACTGTTTTTGCTGGGATTAACATCTCTAAAAGAGTAGTTTCTGATCTGTTCAGGGTACAAACAAATATCTTTTTTTCCCTGACTTCAGAACCAATGGTTGCTCACAGCAGCTTCATGATTTTTCTGTTAAGATAAAAAGGAGCTGTCTTAGTCTCTAATGAGTAAAAACTTCAATTCTCTCAGCCCTTGATTCTGAAGATATCCCTACCACTGCTTAGACTTCTTACAGTAAGTAATCCTAGTGAAGCAAATAGAGACACAATATTAAATATAGGTATTAGAGGGAACTAGTTTCAGGCCAGGAGCTTCAGTAAAGGAAAGGGAACATCATTCTCTTATGCTCAGAACTGAAAGCTAAACCATATTAATCAGAAACCCTGAGATAACATAGTCCAGCTATCAGAATTTAATTAATGACTTCACTAAAAAATCATCAAAATTTATAGTCCATACACTGGGTCTGTGGTCAGTGTCCATTACATTTGCTCAGGATCTGTAAAAAGCTTTGATTTTTCCTGCAATATTAGCAATCAAAATCTTGCATGTATCATATAACTTAGGTATAATATAAATCAGAACTTTGTCCAAGACAGAGATACCTATTTTCTAGATATTTAGGCTTTTCTAAGATATTAAAATATAAAAAACTGTCCCCAGAAAAATAGAGTATGTGTTTTTTAGAAACATACTGAGAATTATTTTCTAAATTTATTTAAAATATGTATAAAATGAAGAAAAACACTCAAAAATGCTGAAAATAAATGTTTGGAAAGTACTTCATAATGCTAGCTTGAAAGTCTTATGTGTGTTCTTATAATCATAGTAAAAGATTGAAATATATTTCACTGAAATTCCAAAGACACCATGGCTGGATATGAAAGGAATCCTAAACAGTAGAATATGAAGTCATCAATAGAATCTTGAGATCCCAATTTTAAATGTTCACATTTATTGTCTCTTAATTGTTTCCTCCCCTTTTGCATGTTGGTGAAAATTTATTTTCATTTCAAAATATGGCATTCATTAAATTCATTAAATTGAACCACACTATTTTAATTAAAAATGTGTGAAATAACTCTTCTGTCATCGATTTCTTTCAGTATAAATTTGCCATAGATTTCTAAAGAACTGAAAGTATATGTGATGAATGGGAAGGAATTCAAAACTATGTTACTGGCTTCCAGAAATTTCATGTATGAGATTAAAAATCAGTGGAAAGTTTAAAAGCCTAGTTGGCTGCTTAAGGTCGTTGAACATTGAAAAAAAGGAGATATGCTAAGTGAAGAAAAGAAAAATTAACTACAAATTACCTGCCTCCAAGAGAATTTTCTACGATTCCAGTAAAATCAGGAGTGTCCCCGAAAACTTAGTATTTCTTCTGACTGAAGAAAATACAATTTTACAAAATGGTTTAAACTATTCAACCCAAAGATTCCAACAAGTTTCACCACTGTGATAATTTCGTAACTCCTCTGAGACTGTGGTTTTGACTTGCTTTACTTGTTGTACTTTTTAACCTTTGGTAGTTATAGAGAATTTGAAAAACACTAAGTGTTCCTTGAAATAGGAGGATAAAGTACTCCCTTCTCCTCCATGGCTCTATTATTCCTCTTTCTACTTTCCCGAAGTTACATCATTCAAAAAGTGTCTCATAGACAAATCAATTTATCTGACACTGTGATCCTCCCTAGTGCATTTCTTCAGATCATCCAAATAATGGAAAAGATGTCTCATCCCTACACTATCTCACCAAAACTCTGTACTAGAAGAATATAGATGGTGTGAGATTAAACTAGGCTGTAGAGAGAGATGCTTCTTCTACCCCTATCCAGCTCATAAAATCCTGTGACAAATTGACCACTGATGGCCTCCACATTAACTCTTTGAACTCTCACCATTTTAGGAAGGTGGAAATCATATTTTGACATCATTACCAACAGAATACAATGTAGAGCATATAAGAGCACTCACACAAATCATTCACAAGGTTACACCTTTCCATCAAAGTAATACCCTGCCTTCTGCATCATAGTCCCTGAGCTACCATCTGTGAGCCTTCAGTGAAACGTGCAAAAAGCTGGGAGATTGAAACTCCTATTTTCTCTTGAGAGTCTCTGCTGAGCTTAAGCAGCTCCAGTACTCATAACTTGTACTTTCTGTCAAAAGAAGAAATTATGCTTTTGCTTCTTTCTGCTGATGACTTTTTTTCGCCCAGAGGATTGAACTAGGGTAGCTTGTTAAAATTGCAAAAAACAGAACTTGCAAATAAGCCCATGGGAAGAGAATAGAGCCAAGTGGAGTTTGCACCTTTATTGTTCCTGTTTAATTCTAAGATAAATGAGCAGCTAAAGCATTGCCATAATATTCAAATAGAGTTTTAAAAAATCATTCCTCTTATGGCAATGAAGCATTGGAAGATACTGTTAAAATATTTTCCAGCTTACAGATGTCAATTTTAATAGCCAAACCTGTAAACTTAGCTGACAGGATTAGTTTATAGTCACAAAAAAAGAATAAAAATTACCCAGGTTTTCTGAATCTATTAGTTGCTGTGGAAATAGCAAACACATTATCTTTTTTGAAAATGTTGTCGGTTATGTGCATTTTTTTGAAAAGTTCTTATTGAGTTTCTTGTAGGAGTTTTATTGCTTTGGCTTTCTTTCTTTACAGTGCCTATGTTATTTCTCTGGCTTATTATGAAATTAGATTTTTTGCACTTTTCCATCTGCTCATTCGAAATTTCTCATTCCCTCTCACCCATTAGATCAAATTTCAGGCTTTCAAAATTTAAAGGGCCCCAGGACTGCTTCTGACTAAAAATAAAACCTTCTATGAAATTTCAAAGATCTGCTACCCTAGACCTTTTCACAGCCAAAAGCTCTTTAAGAGGAGTACATGCTTCACATGAAGGTGGAAAGTTAAGACTAAAACTCGCAAGAGTCTTAGTCCACATGCCAGACTTCTAGTTATCCTAAAAAAAAATTTGATAGTGGCCACAGAGAGAGCCTTGGGGATGGAATTGCTGTTTATGTAGCCAAATCCCAAGCACAGCCTACCAGCTGTTCTGGCTAGCTGTTCAAAATTCCTGCAATTCCCCCTTCCTAACAAGCACACCCTTCACTCTGACAGCACCATGGATGGTTGCTCCCAGAGAATTTGAATCCAAAGGAAAACACATTTTAGTATTTTCCACTGGTTTATCCTGTAAACATTCTGAAATTCCCAAATCTTGTAGTGAATATACAACACTGATTTTGTATCAAAAATCCATGTCACCATATTTTTTGGAGCCTTTTTTTTTTTGCTGTTTGTTCAATTCTACACGTGTGACCTGTATTTAACTCTTTGAAAATTCTTTTAAATATGACAGCTTCTGTATCATTGAGCCATACTCTAAAGTTCCAACCATGTTAAACTTTCCTTTAGTAAATAAGTAAAAATAGTAATAGTAAATAAGAACATGAATAGCTGTGATTCTGCCTACTACATTTCCCATTTGTGATGGGAAGAACCAGTTTAGAATCCACAGTAGGAGGAGACAAGGAAACAGGTGAAATCATACTTCTCTGATGAAATAAAATCCATTTTATGCATATTTCTCAGTAGAATAAAACCTAATGTCACTGAAAAAGTATTATTAGATCAGTAATATGAATCAGGAAATAAATACATTGTTGATATCAGTAGTAGTTGGGGAGGTTTCATCACTTGATAATCTGGTGTATTCCTTGCACCACATACCAGCTGCCATCACTGCGTAAAGGTGGCATGAATAAAAACTTCACAGTATGCTTATAATACATCTTGTTTATGTGTATTTGTTGTGGAAATCAATCAAAGATTAAGAGTACAGGATTGAAAACTGTATTTCTAGGATTTAGGTAATGAGAAGGAGTAATGACAGTTAAGAAACTCCTGCAAGAAAAAGACCCAACACAACAAAACATGCACAGCTTATGTTGACGCTGTCAAAATATTGTAAGAAAGGATTATAAACTGATGTTACAGTCCAGTGCATTTAGTTGTCATATGGTATGACCCTTGTAGCCAAGCATACCACAGTGTTCATCATCATTCAGTTGTCTCTGGATTACACATTATATTTATCATGCCTTTAGCCATTCTCCTTGAATGTCAGCAAAATGAACCTGCAGGAATGGTACAGAATATTGTAGTGACTGGTACATTAGGTTGCTCTAGAGATATGAACTCTGGCGGACAGATAGAATTTATTCTAATGTTCTCTTACGAAGGGACTACTCAATGTGTTAGAGTGATCTGGAGGGTTTTGCTGGCTTCTTTCCTTGTAGGAGACAAAATCCGCATTACAATTCAGAGGCAAGATTTTGCATATTAGTAGAGTTTATTCAAACAATACTGATGTTTCTATACAATATTAGTATGATATTCTTCTCCGCCTCCCTCTCATCCTCCATCCCCCAGCCCCTGCTTTATTCCAGGAATAGATGTCTTTAACAGACAAAATGTAAATACCAACTGTATACATTTTTCCTCAGGGTAACTGATTTAGCTTCCAAGCAAACAAAATATGATCGTCTAGATGCCTTGAAAACGTCAAGAGCATTTTCCTTTCAATGTTTGTATAGATGCCATTGCCAGAATGCTTCAAATTCTGAGTATTTCCTTACTCAAACACTGTCAGGCCAATGAAAAATGATTTTAAATGTGTCCTTGAAACCATCAAATAACATTATTTTTTATGTTGATGACTAGGAAAACTAGGGAGCACAATAGAATTCAATAAAACAACCATGATCATTATGTCAGAAAGAAGTTTACTCTGACTGGTACTGAGCTACTGAAGTGATGGATGCATGAGAAGCACAAGATAATTGATAACCAGAGGTGTGGGATGCTGCTTTTCAAACTGAGCAGAAAACTCCATTTAATATCTATTCAATCATAAAAAATTGTAGAGCCCCTGAGGTGTCAAAAATATGCTAATGCACACATTCTAGTTTGTACTTGCATCATGGTTCTGCAAGCAAAGAGGCTCCTGTGCTGCAATCTGCTTCCTACAAATTCCAAAACAGCATTTCAATGGGTGAAAGAAGGAATAGTACATCCTCTTTTGTGGGATAAGATTTTGTCATCTGTGTCTTCAGCAGTAAATGTGTTTTGTTTTGATTGTCCATTTTTATATTGTTGTGAAATAAGTGGATTTAGGCAATTAATTGTGTTCATAGTGCTGGAAACAGGAGCTTTATTGATCTCAGTTCCACTTTGTGAATTCTAGTGAGTACAAAATGCTGAACATAAATACCTCCCCACCTACGCTGTCATTGTCTCCACACATGGTACTCTATGAACATATGAACTAAGACTTTATTCTTGAAATTTTCTCTATGAAGTTTTATTATTCTCCACTGTCTCGAAGCCAATATATTCATTTATATTTCTGTAAATAAATAGGGAATGTAATCGTTTGGTTGTTAAAGGATATAAAAAAAGTACAATAATCAAAGTAGCAAAATATCTTCACTTTCATCTGAAGTTTAAGAGACATTAAACTAAAGTACACCAACATTTAAAGTATAATTGTGTAAGCTTTTTTTTTTATTCAAAATCCAGTATATTATGTCGAAAAAATTCTAAAGACTGGGGATTCTTCCAGTGATTTTTGGACAACATTTGAAATAATTAAACATGAGGAAAATTCTACAATAGAGATGATTAGTTAAATAAGTTCTAGATTAATTGTACTTACTTTTTTTGGTTTTGTTTTCCCAGTTTTCTTTTTGAGGTTTCCCATTTCAGAATTCTTAAGGTGGGAGTTTACAAAAGAAACTACAAAAAGATATTGTGGAAAGACTGTGCTGTCTGATCAATTACATTCCCAGAATCCTAAGTATTATAATATACAGCATTGCAATTAAAGTTGTATTGCAAAATATACTATCTGTTTATGTTTTAAGTGCTTTCGTTACAGTGATTATGAGATTATGAAGATTTTTTTTTTTAATGCCATAAGGTAAAGCTTGTGATTTAAATGCAACAAAGTGAAAAATCAGCAGCTTTCACTATGTTTTTGAAATGGCAAAAAGAATTTTATTTTACTTTAGTATGTGATTAGGTGTTTGCTGGCTGAGCCTGATTATTTTGGAGAAAAAAGAAAAGCAAAAAATTCAGTTTTAGAAAGCTTCATATACTCTGTTAGCTGCTGAATTAAATATAATACAATAACAGTAAATACCTATTAAATAAATAATTTCCAATTTCAGCCCAATTGAAGAATATTTTATAGTCTTTTAAAACTCATTATGAAGAAATTTTGCAGGCTATTTTAAACTAGTGGTAATAGTAGTAGTAGTAGCAATTATCAGGCTCAAAGCCTAACAATTATGAAGATCTTATTATAATTTATACCTTACAGAAAATAATCTAATGTAAATCATAAATTCTTTCAGTGAATAAATATTCTTATTCCCATGTGACACAGTATATAATCATAATTAGTTCATATGAACTCATAGGATGGCAAACAGCTGTGTGAAGCTGGGTTTTAAAAGATGAGTTAATGCTCAAGGATCCAGGACAGAATTTGCTTCTTAGAGCCATTGTAAAATGTTCATTTCTTAGCAGAAGCCAATTCCTGTGAGAAGCTCAGAAATGGCTGCACCCTCTCAGAGCAGGCAGCTCTGTGACTGCCCAGTCAGCCTCAGGACCAGGCACTGCCCTCTGACCAGTGTCAGGGACCTGCAAAACAGAGTTTTGAGTGCGTGGATATAGGAATCAACAGCTTCTGTGGAAAAAAATTTAACTGGGATTTTTATGGAGACTTTCAAGTGTTTAAAAGGATATTGTGAAAACTTCTAGACAGTTAGCTTACAATGTTCATCTTCACTATATAAAATTGAAATCAAGAGTACATATCAAACAATAAGTGATTTAGAAAACAATCTGTTTGTTGTCAAGGTTAATTGTTGAAGTAACAAGTTTGCATAAATTTGCATATAGAATTTAAGAGATAACAGGGAACACTTCTGAACATATTTGAACTCAGAAGTCTTTTTACATTGCTAAAAATCTTATTTTCAAGAATACAACGTTAGATGTCTTTTTTCCACATTTGTTGTAGTATCAGATTTTTTTTTCTTCTTTTACTATCCATCACAATGAAGAAAAATATTTCAATTCTACCATAACTTGATTTTCAAAATTATTGAAGAAGTTGAATATCATTCTTAAAAGCATATTAAAAGCAAACATATAAATTTTACCCCCTCACTACATAATTATACTTTTTGAAGCTATATAGGTTAGAATATAATTAAGTAAACATTTTTTGTTATCCTCTTCCAGCAAACTTCTCATTTTTCCATACATTGCTTTGATGTCTTAAAGATGTCATGGCTTATTATTTACCCCCTGAAAGCTGTGCAATTTTGTTAATTTCAGTGCAACAGGAAAACAGCATGTTCTCATCCAAAATCTCTGATGTCTGCAATATTAATCTGAATATAGAACAACCTCCCAGACTCACTTTGTGCTTTGATGTTTCTTTAGTGTTTGAACACTATTAGTCTACGGACCACATTTTGAAAAAACTTTTTCATATATATGTCTTTTTAAGACAGGATAATATCTATGACCTTGCAGGCCCATAACTCTATGACTTGTAGACCACAGGCATTGCCACTTAGCCTCTCAGATCACAAAGCCTCAAGGGAAAATTGGTTGTCATTTCTTTATATATTGTCGTAGAAATACACCACAAGACAGAGCACATCTTGTGAGTTAGATTGCATCAAGAACTGCTTTCAAAGCAACTAGTACTGAAAACATTGTGCCCTGAGCTGATTATTAAATCTAATGTTCATACATTTGCTCTCAAGTATAATGATTCTTTGGTAACTCTCATGATGTCTGATGCAATTTTTCTGAAGTCCAAACAGCAGTATAATCATACCTCATCTTTCCTCAGAAACCTATGCTCTGAGCATCCATCATTTCTGAAGAAAAGTAGAAGACTTGGTTCTAATAAAATACTTTAAATACTTGAAGGTCAGTTTTTGTAGAGCTAAAGTTACAGTATGTTCCTTTTGAAATCAATGTTTTTTGAGCAGTAGGAACAGTATGACAATCCAGAATAAATTTTAGTTGCCATTGTCAGTGAAATCATTCTCTCATTGAACCAGAAACTGATCAAGTGCAACCCCTTGGCTCTCTCCCCGTAGTAAATTAAAACATGTTGCTTTTAAGCCATGGTCATGGCTATCTTGTTGGATAACAAGGATTTAGTCTAGAGAAGACTGAGAAGGGATATTAATGCACGTAAATATCACAGAGGGAGGTTCCAAGAGAATGGAACTTTTTTAATGCTGCCCAGTCACAGGATGAGTGGCAATGCCCATAAACTGAAACACAATAACTTTTTCCTCAACACGAGGAAGAACTTCTTTACATTGAGGTACTTCTTTACATCTGTCACCTGCCCAGAGATGTCTTGAAGTCTCACTGGAGACATCTCAAACCCACCTGCATATGTTCCTGTATGACCTGTTCCAGGCTCCAAGTGACCCTGACTTGGCAGGGGCTTGGACTGGATGATCTCCAGAGGGTCTTTCCTATGCTAATAGATCTGTGATTCTGTGATTTGGGGCTATTTATATTATGTCATTTTGCATTGTAATTAGGAAAAAGGGATGGAAAACTAAAAACTATTACTTGTGGAAATTTATCGATATACTGCGATTGGACTGGAAAACCTTGGATTTCTATCCTTGTTCCTGTTTGTTACTGAATTAATTTTCTTCACAGCAAGCAAAAATTAATGACCCATTTCAGCTTATTTTAAAGTCTGAGATTTAATAGATGCTAAATTTTAGAAATATTTCCTGGATAGACCAATTACTGGTGTCTTAGTGGACATAAAAGGACACTGCAGGGGTAGAATGATAGACTTCTGCATCTTTACTCCTAAGATAAACACACCGTGGCTGGACTTCCAGCATAAAGGGAAATGAAAAACTGATGAACTGTGAAAGAAATTGTGTGAATAAAAATTGATTTAATTCTTGATAAAGAAAAGGAGCTGATGCTCAAGAATGGATTTGGAAGGCAAATCTCAAGTGAAGAGGAGGACTGGTAATATGAATTTAAAATAATAGTAATCAATTCACTGAAGAACTTGGTTATGGAGCAAGAGATAATAGAATATTTCAAGGTCATGATGGTGGATTATGAATTTTATTCAAATTTATATATAGTAAAAGAGAATGCCAGTTGTTATGGAGAGAAAGAAAACATGAGATCCAATGCCTGATGATCAGAAAACTGCCTGCTCTTTGTTCTGATTATTTTTAAGGCTGCAAAATAAAATCAGATATATTCTACAGAAATATTGTTCACAACCATAATCTCTCTATTTCTATCACGATTCATCTTGGCTATAAGGCTATAAAGTATAAATCACTAGTTCTACTTGATTAAGTTTTGCACATTAATTGTTTGCAGAGTAACATCTTCTTTGGGAAGGATGCACAAATTGCACAAACCCTGTCTGCAGTATTTCCAGAAATAGTCTGAGCATTCTGCAGGAGAGGTGGTCATCTTTTGGTCCAAGAAGGAAACAAGCATAAATTTCCCTTCAATAGCCATGAAGTTTTATATGAAAACTTACATCTTTTCCCATAAACTTTCTGAAGTAAAGCATGAACCTTTTTATAAAGGGTAGTTTAAGCTTAGGTAGATGCAGAGAAAAAGTTTTATTCTTTAAATCCCAAACTCCAGTTTACAGCCACATAAGAGGTCCAAAACTGGGAAATGAAATTTTAGCCATACTTGTATTCTTGTACCAGGATAATTTTAGGCATTTTTATCTGCAGGATTCAGGATGTTGTGAACTGTTTTGAACTGAGTTTTATATATCTTCCTCTATTTATTATGTAAATAAACAAAAATAGGAAACTGAAATTTCTTTTAGGTCTTTTCCTCACATACTCTCTTTTTTTTTTCTTAAGTGTAGTCTCCTTTAGGCTCAGCCCTGAGCTATTTGTAATTTTAATTCATTAGGTAAATAACTCAATTTTACAATAAGTGTTGTTGAAATACGCCAACATTTTCAATTACACTTGATGTTATAATTTAAAAAAACACCTTTAGCAGAGTTTATGCACTCTTTCCTGTAAATGGAACACAGTACTGCACTCTTTCCTATCATAAAACACGATAGATTTTTTTTCATTCAAGACTTCAAATATATTCAATTTGAATGAATTTATTTTACTGTCATATTATATATATAATGGAGACTCATTACAAAAGTAATTTTCTCTCTATATTCTTATTTTTTTATACGTATTTTTTTGTGATTCATATCTATTTGTCGTGGAACTACAGTTACAATAAATAATTAAAGAGTAAATTCAAACTTGCTTTTAATCACACACTGTGGTTTGATTATATGAAAAATATATTGGAAGAGAAGGAATTGTCATGCCTATCTCAGTTTGTTTGCACTACTTTAAATTCTATACAAATTCTATTTTATATTTCTAACGTGTCTACTTCCATTATCTGTTGTTTCATTTTTGGTAGATATGTAATAAATTACAAATCATTCTGCTTTCCAATTTTTCTTCATCACAATTTCATTTATCTTCTTGGAAACTAGATTCCTAGTATATAGACTTTCCTCCTTTCTCCGGTAGTCATTACTATTCTGATATCAGATTGTGAGGAAAGGCAATGCAATGTAAGCTCCTGTGTTCATTTTTCTCACTGCTGTACCTGAGCACCCTCAAGAAGATTAAGCAATGCATCTGTGTACCTGTCATATATAATCCATACTCTCATTCTCTGCCCAAGGAGAAGAATTCTGTATGTAACAGAGTGCTTCTTTCTGACTCCAAACTCACTGCTGGAAATCTGTTAAGAGAATTTTTTGGCAGAGCACTGTTTGCTCATTCCTCCAGAACAATCATCAGATACATTCCCTCAAAATAATAACCACTGCAACCACTCCCCCGTCTTCTCAGGTGATTCTCTTTTTCTTTTGTTGCTTTCATGCTATGGCAAAAATGAATCCAAGATAAATAGCTATATGTACAAATGAAAGATACTTATTAATTTGTTTCCAGTAAACCAAAATATCTGCTTTCTAAAAAATGCATTAGAATGTTTCATTCTGAGCAAAAATTGGCAAAAGGAAAGGTAAGAGTGCTTACTGCTTTTCTACCTATGTAAATGCTTATATGCAGTCATGTAATATTTCCAAACTCCTTTCATCATACCAATAAAAAAAAAAAGGCAGAACCATCATTTCATATAAAATCAGTATTTTGACAATATACTAAAAATAAAACATAATCAGAATAACAAAATAATTAGAAATTCTATTCTATTGTAAATCTGCCTCGAATTGCAACATTTCTCTGAGAAGAGAAAGGAGAGCTGAGAAGGTAAATCAACTTCTCTTGATTTTTTTTCAGTGTAATCTACTTTTTTTTTTTGTATTTTATACTTACTCCATAGAAGAGAGTTAAGGTTTATAGCACAAAAGGGGTACAACTATTTGACGGGGTTTTCTGGGCTCTGGTTTGAGATTTTCTTTACCCTCTTGATTTTATCAAAGATTCATGAGAGGCTCCCAGGAATCCTCTGAGGAATCTGAAGGTATCACCGCTCCCAGGTAAGGATAGCCACAGCAGCCTTAACATCTGTCAACCTATCTAGCAGCCTCCAGAAGTATTTAAGCAGATCCCATCTATCCTTGATCACAATGTACTTGAAGCTTTTGTTTCTTCTAACACTTGATCAGGGTAAATCAGGCACCTTTAGCATAGCTAACAGGTTGTGATCAGTTTGTACATGAGTTTGGGAAAAGAAGAAAATGAAAAATGTGGGAGATTAGCAGGTCTGCTCAGACTGGTTTTGGCATCTCTGTGAATGGCAGTGGACCACAGGACAGCCTCTGGTAGCTGTTAGAACACTCCCTGCAGTTTTGTTGCCCTTGACTGGGGAGTGATTCAGAAAGAGGGAGCAGCTCTGAAACAAGTTGTGAGGGAATGCTGTCAAATGAAGAAGCTGAACTGTGCTGATTGAGTCTGAAACCCAGAAGTGAATAAAAAGCCGTCAGTTATGGCAGAGGGAGCCTTCTTGCTGCAGAGAAGGAAGACCCCTGTCTGTTTTCCTGCCTGTCTTCTAGGGAGGCTTCCCACTTAGCAAAGAGAATTCAGAGAGAAAGGAAGATGATCCAAAAGCAAATACAAAAGCAGTGAACAGGGGCTATGTGAACAGAAACGTTCTAAAAATTGACAAGGCAGGGCTCAAGTGAGATTGCCCCAAGCACATTCATGTCAGTCTTAGATCAGGTCCAAGAACATCCTTGTTGTTCAGTAATTCTTGTACCAGTCTTAATTAAGTGAACATAATTATTTCAAACACTTACTGTGCACCTTTGTCACTTCAAGGGCCTGTACATAACTTAGCCTATTTTCTCATGACAAATTGTCAGTGTTTTCTCCATTTTTCTTAAGTTTACCTCACAATTCATGTCACAAGTGTAGTTTACTGTGATTTTTAAGTGATATATTCTTTGTAAAATTCACCCTTACTTCAACTGAAAATTTTAAATAACTAGCTAGAAAACTCATTTTTTCAGAGAGAAATCTTCAATCATTGTTATTGTGAGTAAGCTAGAAACTGCCTAGCAGTTTGATCTGCTGATTTTCTTGATACATCCAATAGCAAACCCATTTTCCCCAGAATTTTGAATATACTAGGATTATTTTTTTTCATGTAAAATGTTGATCCTTTGATGAAGATTGATTTTTGATTTGATTTGACTAGTTCAACAGTACAATGATATTAACTGGAATGCACTTTTGACTTTTTCTTACAGATTAAAGCAGATGGCTATAAAAACAATAATAATAGTAACAATAATTCAGTGCTTAAAGTTCCATTTTGCCCCTTCATGAAAGCCTAGTGAAAACATTCATAGTATGTACAGTCACAGGAGAAAGAAAATATAATATCTTTAGTCACCTACTAAAATCCTACCAGACTTGAATTGTTTGCTCATGTGTATTTTCAGTCTTCACTTGTTGTTGAGAAACAGAAAACAGCATTTGGTATCAAGCCAGGTGATAAAATTTCACCTTATAAAAGATGTATTTATTCAATATATACAGTACAACAACTATTTAGTTTTTCTTTAGCCAAGTTTCACGATACACTCCTTTTCCAGAAAAAATGCTTCAAGGAGGAAGTTCAAAAGCATAGTTAGCCATCCTCAGTATCTTCAAATTACTTCTCTGCTAATTTAAACACTAATTGCTATGGGACTACTGCTGATCACTGATGACTAAAATATTTCACATAAAACCTTTTCCAGCCTTTCACTTACTGGGAAAGAGCTTTGGAATTGTTTGGGATTTTTGTCCTATTTAGTTCCTATTTAGGAAACTAAATTAGTTTCTGAAGTATAATTTCTTCATAATTATCTATGGTGAAAGATTCATACTTAAAGTTTGATTGCCACCTTTTGCTAGTGTACAGTATGTCAAAATGACAGATCCGTCACAGTATAAATCCTGGGACAACAGGGACAGCATTGCCTCCAAATGAAGAGAAGGAAATGTGTTAAAGGAGTGTGTTCTAGTTTAGCAAACTCAGTGACCAAAATGTCTAATCCTGGATACAATCATGTTGAAAACTCCTCTTTCTCTTCTTTGATGTGGCCTTAATAACCACATATGCTCTGTTTAAGCATCATCCTCTATTTCACCACCTTGTTTCACTTTAAGCAAATGGTGGAATCCATTGGCCAAACCTCTCTACAGTAAGAGTATTTATTTACGAAGATACATTTTCAGCTTAGGAATCACCTTGAAGCATTTTTTTTTTCAAAAAGAAAGGCTTTAAAAACTCTTCTGAGTTCTTTTGTGACTGTATGCAGGGGAAAATATGGGTTGGGCTTCAAGTGATCGGAGGTATTGTTTATTAAAATTTTATCTAATGTTGAATCTTAATTTTTCTACTTGTGTCTCAAGTAGGAAAATTTCAAGGTGAAAAAGTGCATTAGAAACACGCACAGTAAAGGTTCACTATGCATCAACATGAGAATGTGTTCTGTTGCAGGTTCAGTGAATGCTCTCTTTCAGGAATTTTCAGGTGCCATGATAGCACCATTTCCATCTAGCAGGCATGAGCTTCCTTGTCATAGTTTCATGCGCAGTTAAGCCCCAGTAAATTACTTCACTGTGAGGTGGTGAGACACTCAAACAGGTTGCCCTCTGAATACTTGATCCCTGGAAGTATTCAAGGTGAAGGTATATGGACCTTGAGTGACATGATCTACTAAAAAATGTCCCTTTGTATGAAGTTGGAGTAGACAGACTTTAAGGGTTTCTTTCAACTTAAACCATTCTATAATTTTATGATTTTCTGTTGAATTATTTTCACAGATATCAATAAAACTACATTTGGAATATGTGAAAATATAATTTTTTGAAATATTTCTAAATTTGAGCCTCATGAACTTTTGACATGTTAAAATAGGGCAGTAGTTTTAAGAAAAATTGGTCCAAAAATTAATGGTAAACTATCTAAATATCATTATATCTAACAAAATTTTTTCTCACCTAATCTTCTGTGATAGCTTTAATGTACCAGAGTTTATGTTTTGATCTCAATAAAAAAATCCTGAAGCAGTCAAATGTGAACTTCAATATCTATTGAAGATTTTACTTCAGGAGTCTGAAAATGGATTGTTTGTAGAGTATATGTTAATATTTCAGGAGTCTTGCATAAATAAGAAATTTATTAATCAATTAATCATAACCCAAGGATTAATTAAAGGCAGTAAAATCATATCATATTCTATAATAAATTAATCTTTCATTTTTTCCTTGACAAGAAGAAAAAAATATGTACTTGAGAGAAAACTATATGATATATTAAAAGAAGTTATGTGTCATTTTTCCTACCCAGAAAATTTTCTCAGGACCCATACGGAGACCTCCCTGAAATTAGTTTAGAAGGGCAAAGTTGAGGAAACTCAGATCAACTTAAGAATACGTTCCTTGGCCATCAGCTTTGTGTACTTTATCTGGATTGAAAAGACATTCTCTTTATACAGTCACAATATAAATTTTCACAAAATTATTAACATTTGATATAGGGGGTAGAAGTGACAATTAAGGGAGATGTCTATAACAGTAAGTTTATACTAAACTCTGTGCTAGTCACTTAATTTCTATTAACAATACAAACATAAAATTCACACAATGAACAAAAATCCAATGTAGTTCACTGAATTTTCTGAGATTTACACCATCTAATTCACATGTGTGAACTGATCTCAGTTGGACTTATGTAGTTTAGGATCACATCAGAGATGAGAAGAAACTCAAGACAACATTTTGTGGCTGTTTGGGATGTGAGAGTGGAATGGGGAGGGAGCAGTTTATGGATGTCAAGCAAAGGTGAACGTTATAATTTCCACCACAGTTAAATAGAAAATATCTATTATGACTTTGGAATACCTTTTGTCAATGTTTTTCTACTCTCCCTTACTCAAACTAATTAGACTAAGATAGTTAAAAATCTACTAATGATTTTGACAACCCTGGCTTTGGAAGGTCCCATTCAAGACTGGATTTAATTGATCCTCCACAAAGATGACTGTGGTTTTTTCAAATCAGACTGCTCAGGTGCTTCCAGATGGGCCCCAGCATGTTGCACAATCAAGATCACTACTCACATTCACAAAATCATGGTTAGAGGTGCCTAGACCTCATTAAGAGCATGTTTATTATTCAGAAGCGGACACCTCATTGCAATAGGTAATGTGAGTCCAACAGGTTTTTTCAGTAGTACAGACTACTCTCAGAACAGCAGCAGCAGCAAAGCACTCTGCCCTTGGTGGCTGCATCTTACAAAGTCATGGCAGATGAAAACTAGCAAAATGAATTCATGTCTGATGGGTTGTTTTTGCCACGACAGCTGTGCTTTGAAGGTGGGCAAGCCAAGGAAGCTAAGTTTGGCTCACGCAGAGTGTTTGGCTCTGAATCAGCTCTGTGCCCATACATGTGAATGAGCCAAGCTAGTAGGAATATTTTGGCATTATCTTCTGGCTGTCACAGTGACCTTATATATCACTTCACGCATTCTCCCTTTTGTATGTGTATAATCAGTTCCAATGGATCGACTAATGTTTTGGCATGAGTTTGCCTTGGCTCTGGCTTCAGGTTTTCTGGCCTGTTTATACAAGTTCCATCCAGAATGTCTATAAAATTCATTAACATATATTTAAGAATAACTAATATATATTTTTATGTTCTAGAAAATGGGAAAAAGGATAAGGGATAAATCTGAAGAAAAGATGTTGAAAATGAATTAAGCAAGGAAATTAACGTAAGAACTTCCATTCTTTTCAATGTATCAAAAAATATCAACATAACACTTAAAATTTTTCTAGTTGTTCAGCTTAGCTATTATGCATATGAAAATTACAGGGCTCCATGTGTATTCATATACATTCATATATTTATATGTAGTGTGTATGTATGACCGTCCTCTCAGAATGTAATAATGAGGGGAAAAATCATTGTCAGTAAGTTATCATCTAGGAAAGAGTGGAGTATAATAGTTTTCTTTGGCAACACTGGAAGAAGTTGTTTCAATGTGATATCATTGATCTATACTCAGAAATTGTAGGCTATAGTTTCAGAACACGTTCTGTTATATAAACTATATCTTTTCACAGAGCAATGCCATCAATAACATTTCCTAATGTTAAATTAGTCTGGTGATTTACTTTATGAATTTAGACATATCTATATATGTTGTGGTTTAACTCCAGCTGTCAACTAAGTGCAACACAGGTGCTTGCTCACCTCCACCCCCTCAAGGGTGAAATGGGGAGGAGAATGAGAAAGGTAAAACCTGTGTGTTGAGATAAGAACTGTTTAATAATAGGAAAAAAATAGAAGAAGAAGAAGAAGAAGAAGAAGAAGAAGACGAAGAAGAAGAAGACGAAGAAGAAGAAGAAATAATAAGGGAGATAATATAAAGAGAAAGAAACAATACCAAAGAGAAACAAGTTATGCACAATGCAATTGTTCACCACCCGATGATGATGCTCAGTTCATACCCCAGTAATGACTGACGGCCCCCTAGCCAGGCCCCCCAGTATAGATACTGGGCATGGAGTTCTATGGCATGGTGGAATATTCCTCTGGACATTTTGGATCAGTTGTCCTGGCCCTGCTACCTCCCAGCTTCTTGTGCACCTGATCACTGGCTGATGGTCAGCACCATTCAGCAACTATTAAACCATCACTGTCATCAACGCTATTCTCATACTAAATCCAAAATGCAGCACTGTACCTGCTACTAGGAATAAAATTAACTCTACCTTAGATGAAACAATATTGATTAGCTCAGAGTATTAAATGAGTCCCAAGGTTTATCATTGTGCTATTAGATGTACTGGCATAAATTGGTAAATATTCATAACTATTTTTAAATCTCCACAGAACTTCTGTTATCTGAGATTGATTTTTTGGACAGAAGATTTGAATTGGCATGACAAAGCAAGGACAAAAATTTTTACAAACTGATCTTGATGAGATTACTTCACCTCTTTTCATTGCAGTAGCAATTATTAACCAAGATGAAGAAACTTCACAGGATTAAACACAACACATAAATATATGTAAGAAAACTTTATTCCAAATAATGCCATCTAAATAAGGACAAGTAACCCATTATCCCTCAGAAAATTATATCCTCATTACATTTGATATTTCACCTGAAGGCCTTAAAGAAGAGTATGATTAATTGAAAACTAAACAGCTAAACTTAAGAAGAACTATTATTCTAAAAAATTCCTTCTTCTATTAAATGAGAGAAATTATTTTTCATGTTGATGATGGGAAAATAATAGTAATAAAGAAAATAATCAAAAAGAAGCTTATTTGTGTTGCTGTGCACTAAGTCTTGTCTTAACTGAGGCTTGGCGGAAACATTTCTTGAGTTCAAATTCTGGGTCCATTAAGTGTCTCTTCACTCTGCTGAATTGTGATGAGGATATACACAGCAGGGGTTATATTGAGGTCACCAATTGATTTCATTTAGGATAATTCACTGTCAAATAGTGGCAACCTATACTGTGACCTTGAGATGGACTGAAACCAGTAAGCCAATGGCTAAGGAGAAAAATTAAATAAAGAACCTGTCCTTTCTCACTTTCTTGAGAGAAAAAGAATAGAAATAATTTAAACGAAAGTACAAGCTCTCACTTTTTGAATAACTTAGACTCCTGAGAATGAGCTTTCATTGTTTCAACTGGGATAGCTTATCAGCCACTTTGACTGAGGTTCATCTGGCTAGCGTACAGCTCAAGCAGAGAAAAAGACATCCCCATAGTGGCATTAAGACCTTAGATACCTAAGCCAGCTGCTGAAACTCAGACAAGATGACTCAAAATCCAAATTAATGTTTCATGTATTACTGAAAAAAAAAATATTAAAAAAAATATTTACAGAACTTACTTGAGCTTTATGACTTTCATTTGAGATAACTTGTGTCTCATAATTTGAGATGAATGAATAATCTATTAATTCTATTCACTGAACATTTTTACATTTTATGCACTGAATAGAGTTTGCTTTACAAATGACTCAATTTTTTTTTATATTTAAATTTAATCAGGTTTTTTTACATTTAAAGGGAAAACCAGAAAATTTTTGTTTTAAAATCTCAATTCGTTACATATTCAATCTCTCATGAAAAAAAATTCAAAAAAATCCATTTAAACATTGGAAGTGGGAAACTGTTTTGTTTTTTTTCCTGCAAATTCTATTCCTAAGTGTTAAAAGCTGGTGGACTTCTGGATCCAGGCAGGATTTTCCAGCCTGGAAGGCCACAGTTACAGCCTGGTAAGATGTGGTTAATGTGGTCCCCTATGTATTCATGAAAGGACAGGAATCTGCTTGCTACTTAACAAGGTTATATTGGATGATGAAAGCCTGAGCACGATGAAAATTATATGGCATAAGTGGAGGAGGCTCTACAAGAGCTGGCTGGAAGGAAGATAATTTTCTTCATAATTGCCTGTATGATACTGTGTTTATTACTTGTGACTAAGATAGTGTTGATAGCACACCAGTGTGTTTGCTGTGATACCTGTTTCTCACTAAATCCCTTCAGCTGGCAGAGGACATAGTTGGGACAGCTTTCCCCAGCTGACCCAAGGGACAACTATGATGTCGTGCTCAACAGAACAACCTCAGGCAAAGGAGGCCAAAGGAAGCATAAGCAATTCTTGTTTATGGAGTTTACCTTTCCCAGTAACCTTTACACATGCTGTCCAGGAAGTGGCTAAACATCTACCTGCTGACAGGAGGTAGTGAATAGAGGATTTATTTTACTTTGCTTGCACATAGATCTTTGTTTCACTTATTACATTGTCTTTATCTTGATCCCTGAATTTTTCTCACTTTTGCTTTCCCTGGTCCTACTGGCAGGGGAATGAATGAATACCTTTGTAGGGTTTAGCTATTGGCCATTTTTCTCCAGCACCTTTCTGCCTTAACTATTTTGGTCCTGTAGGCTCATGATTTAGGCTACAGGCTGAGACTGGCCTCAGAAAGTTTTCATAATGTGAAGATTTTACATCTCTTTTAACCTAATCACCAGGGTTATTCTTTGTAGTCAATGAAGAGAGACAAGCACTTTGAAAAACTGATTTATCCTCTCATTAAATAGGTACATAACGCATAAGTAGAAAGAAATGTACTTTGAAGGTGTCTCTTTTCATTGACCATGGAGAGAATGTAATTGAGACCTAAATTAGAGGATGCTTTCAATGTGTAACCTAAAGGATATGGAACCAAGACTGAGTGTATGCTAAGGCTCCATTCCTTCAAAAGATAATCCCGGTTATCTTCATATCAGTGAAGTCAGGAAAGTACCTCAATACTTCCAAGGATTCAGATTAAAGCCATTTTTGTCTATTTCCATAGTTGGTAGACAATTTTTTCACCAAAGGTTCATGTTTGCTGACAGCATACAAGTACATTCACGTGGCTTCATAAGACTGAACACTTAAGTTTTACATGTTTACTCACTTCTGCATAGTAAATGGGATTCTAAGCATATGAAAGTGTAGATAGATCTGAGTTGCATAAAGTGAATCTTTTTGCTCCTTTAAACTTTGTCTTTCAAACAAATTTTGTCCTCCACACACACACACAAAAGAAAAAAAAGACAAAAAAGAATTTGTTAAATTTTGCTATAATATGCTTACCCTTCCATACACAACATCTTACTCTGCTTAGAATTGTACTGTGGCACAGCAAAGTACCTAATGCAAAAAAATGTTTGATGAATTAGGTAGAAAGAGATTAAACTGTACAGATTAACAACTCAAGATGGAACAAAAGAGTGTTGGAAATAATCAAAATGAATGAGTGCCCAAACTGGTTGATAAAAAACATTAAGAAAAATTTTCATCCTAGAAAATAAAGGATGAGGAGAGAACTCCAAATCTCAGTTTCCCTGAACTCACCAGGAAAGCTTACACTTCCTTTCACTGATGAGACAGAATTTTGTCAGCACACCACAATCAAGCGTGGCCTCTGTAATGGTGTAAATTTTACACTGGAAAATCAATATTGCTGTATGTGATTTTGTGGTGATTAGAAACTAATGGGTAAAAGAAATAGGATTTAATGGGCAAAGAAATATTAGAAAAGGATGCTTAGATGGATACAACAAGCTTTTGAAATGTTTTAAATAAATTTGCACTAGTACACACAAAGAACTTCCCAAGTGTTTCCATGGGGAATTTATGAAATTTCAAAACACTGGGTAAGGACAAATTCCTATTTATAAGGTAAAAGGATAAATGGAAAATTATTGACCTTTCAGTTCTATTTCAATTTGTCATATTAACTAAACTAATTCTAAGGTTAGGACCTTAAGAATGCACGTGGAAAAATAATGGTCAGCATAAATTTTCTGTGAATAATTATGTCATAGCAATTTAATTTGTCTTTAAGATAAGCAACAGTGAGGAAGAATAATGAAGATGCAGAAATCATACATAGAACTTGACCTAGGAAGAGTTCTTTTGCTCTGATGATGAAGTTTTCATTATATTCTCTTAATATAAACATATCTTCAAATACCTCCTGTGGACAAAGGGAAGAATTACTGCATTCTCCATGGCCAACCACTAATCTTAGAATGATCAGGAGAAATGGAACAGATACTAAGGGAAGTTTTCTGATGGCAAAAGGAGTTGAACATTGAAACAGTTTTGCAGCAGCTGCAGAGCATCCACTGCTTGTTTTTAGCATTTTTGTTAGGAAGGAGATACATGGGTAAATTAAACAAGGCCACAGATGGATAAGACCACAAAGTTACGGTCTTGTGAGCTGCACTTTTCTGTCAGTTACAGACAAACAGAGCATCCTAATTTTATTTATCTGTATGAACAAACCTATTGTTTGTTCAT